>JAFEMH010002827.1:0-309706 GCA_022495995.1 Adenophora triphylla var. japonica
CGCACGTTTGAGTCTTGAGTCACACTGCGTCCCGGACTCGGTTGGTTTTTACCTGGTCCAGGTGTCATACGGCCCTAGATACATATACCATGCGGCCATTTTCGAGTCAAGGCTCGGAACTCGAGATCCCTTGCGCAAGCAAAGCGATGAAGAGTCATGCTAAAATCTTGACTTTGATC
This sequence comes from Adenophora triphylla var. japonica, assembly GCA_022495995.1. Classification (NCBI taxonomy): domain Eukaryota; kingdom Viridiplantae; phylum Streptophyta; class Magnoliopsida; order Asterales; family Campanulaceae; genus Adenophora; species Adenophora triphylla. The sequence goes on from JAFEMH010002827.1 coordinate 180, forward strand.
TCTTGATTTCGAAGAATTTCACAGCCCGAGCAGATTGTTCCGTCCCGGATATACACATCCATGCTCGCATGACACACCCATATCATCACGCCTTTGATACGTCAGCCATGGCCTGATACGACCCGGCCAACAGCGCTAACGTCACAGATCCCTTGCGCAAGCAAGCCAAAGAGAAGGTCATGCTTAGAGACTCTTGACCACGATCTTGACTCGGTGGCCGGCTCGGTTTTATTCACGTGGCTAACGCATCCAAAACGAACATGACGAGGCTCGGTCCTTAGGTTCGATTTTTCTTTTAGGCCGGTGGAAACCGCGCTTGCACTATAGGACCCTCGCACAGAACATCCGCTGGGATGTCGAAATACGGGTGCAAAGCTTGAGGGGCTTATAGCCGCGCGAGATGGTCTCCGGCGACCCGGAATCTAGCATAGTTGCGAAAAAGAAGAGCAATCTTTTCCAACCTACCTAGGATTACGAGAAAACATGTTTTAAGTAAATTAAAACTGACAAAAAAAAAATCGAGAAAATAAAAGAAACGGAAGCCGCATGCAGCGTGAGCTTTCCCACTTTTATCCCGTTAGGCCATTCCTGTGTCTAAACCTTGCCCGTCACCCCCCCTCCGGCTAACGAGAGTGAGGTCGAGAGTACCCAGGAACCCCGTCTCCCGGTGTCAAAACTGACAAGGTCCTACCTCCTTCCCGACTACGTCACGGGGCCGGTCCGTCAATTCCCCGTGGCCAAATCGGTGGATACCCAACTGATAAGAACAGGACCTTACCCCCAAGAAATTTCCCAACATTGGAAGAAGTTTGGCGAGGTCCTCATGGCTATTGAGAAACGTCAAGGTGAGCAACAAGCTTTGGATCGAAGGTGCAATGCGCCACTTCGGAACGTTAGCCCGCCCAGATTACACGGGGCTTCCCAAGTCATTCACTGCTCTATATGACCTCCCCCAACATCTCTAGTTGTCTCCCGGAGAAATCGACACTGTTACCCTCGTACGAGCCATGCCGGTTATGACGTAAGGAGCCACAAGAACCTTCCGGAGAAATCCACACCGCCCATCCGGCCTCACGAGGTCCCGGTACCACCGCATAGAAACGAAGAAGCATACGGTGGGACGTCTGCGATTGCGGTGCTTGTGCGGAAATGGAATTCCAGGATCCTCTGATAGACGAGGGGCCGTCCTCGACGAAAGAAGAAGCTATCTTCTCAACAAAAAGCTGAAAAAGAGGTACGAATCCGGTGATCCCACAGTCGGAACCCTTGGAGAACCCTCGGGAAAGTTTATTTACTATGTCATTTACTCAGCCAAAGCCTAGCTACGCACAAGGCCATGTAGCAATGTCTCGCTCCATGATCGAGTTTGGGACGAGCTTGGCACCGCCACCGAAGGCCCGAAGGTCCGGATAATCCGACCCCTGTCTTGGGAAGATCTCAAAGCCACTATTGATGCCTCGGTAAAAGTATGACGGTGAGCGAATTGAAATGCGCGATACGGCCTTATGCCAATCGAGGCTCCCTCCCCCTACGAAAACGGGAGAGACGAGCAAAACCATAGAATCGAGGTGAATGTTACGACACGTTCCGGTCAAATCCTGATGAATCCTCCGCGGACGGACAAAAGGACGGCCATTACGAGCCACGGGTGAAAAAGGGCCCTGCGCGAAGAAGGCGAAATCTTGGACCCCGAAGGTTGAAGATCTGTCTTGACTGGCTTCAGCGCACTCGAGGCTAACATCTACGCTCACGGGTCCATACTCACTTCATCTTACCCGCACAAGCTCAAGTTGGAAGAAAGCACAGCCCGAGACCACGGGTTCCCATCATGATGACACACGATTAAATGATTGAGGATGATTGGTAGCGTCAATTGCAGCGATATCATCCACTTTCGCGAGCTCGACCTTCGGGTGGGAGCGACCACAACGAGCCTCTCTACATAACGGTTCAATTGGACGACGTAAGTCTCCCACGGAGTGTTAGTAGATAGAGGATCATCCATGAAACGTCCTTCCTGCCAAAATGATGGATTTGCTAGGGATGGCTTAGCGATCTAAAAGCCCTCGACTCGGGCAATCAAGGCATACGACTCGGCTTATCCCGCCCCGAGTCTTGGGAATAGCCTCCTTGAACACAGTAGTTTGGAAAACAAATAGTCTGACCAGTTTCCAAGTCATCGACATCCCCGATCACATTCACTGCGCGTTTGGGACGCCCAAACAGCTACACCGGATCCGTGGAGTGGCATCCGGCCTCTCCATCGATGCGTAAAAAGTTCGTCCAAGGAACAGATCTTTACCATCATCTACGGTGATAGCGTAGTCAACGAAAGGACCGAAACAAATGGCGTCCCGATCTTAGAGATCAAACCAGGACGATGATGGCATGATGCTATAGGGTTATATCCATCGAAAGCCGAAGGCCCCAAGTGTGCAGCATGGAGCACGCGCCTTTGATTTGGGACAAGATCCCACTCCCCGATGAAAATGATGAAGCACATGAACTACATCCGGGGCTCGGTTTGGGAGAAACGCCATCGGGGCACTCAACGAGATCATCAATATCGAAAGAAGCAGAATACCTGCACGGCACAGGATACTCTCCTACTCCCGAACACATTGCGGAGGACAAGCACGAGCTGCACGAAAGCGCTCCACGAGATAACAAAAGAGGCTTGCACGCCCATCTCCGATCTTCGTCACTTACGGCTTCGACATGACCAAGTACTTCACAAAGAAGGCCGGCAACTTGGAAGAAGATCCGAGGAAAGGAGCAGGCGATCGGCGCCAAAGCAGAAAGGCTGGCCGAGCAACCATGGACAAGCTCCAGTGAGAACTTTGCAGCAAGATTCGGAGGCCTCAAGCCAAATCCGTCAGAAAATCATTTCTCGACATTTCCACCGCCTCTCTTACAGGATCCATGACCACCACTATTCCCAGCGCAATTTTGGTTCGAGAAAAAACTCCATCTTTGGCGAGAAGAACTCGAAAAACTCTCTGTCAGCCACCCCGCCCTCAACAAACGGGGCCAGTGCGCATTCCCGAGCTAGTAATGCCCAGAGACACAAAGCGAAAGACTCCATGAGACGATCGCTTGGGACGAGCCCTTTGCTCCACCTGCTCTTCAAAGAAGAAATCGAGATGCCGGATCTAATCGATTTTGTCTGCGATAACTCTTTGTGATACGCAATGATCGGGAGCAGTGGCATCAGCCCTTGAAGCCCCGTCTCTATCAAGCTCGTGCCACTCGATCAGCTGAGGCCACCTTCTGGGACCCCTTTGCTGCCAAAAGGACATGATCGAACGAGCTTGGTCTGACCCCTCGAGGTCACTAGAGTCCTAGTGGCAAAACTCATCCACGAGTCCATTAGCTTTGAATTTGAGTCTCTCGAGTCATCCCGGGTAAGCCTCGCGCTTGGAAGATTACGAACTGTAACATTGCCAATAATGTATTCACGTATGCTCTTAATGAATGCTTCGATCTTTAAGTATCACTCTCATTGCATCTTTAACAAGCGATAAATTAACTAACACACAAACAGGTTAATAACGATTCGCTTGATAAAGCGAGACACATTAAAGCGAACAATAATCATGACTTACATCTTTACCAGCATGTTGCCAAATGAGAGAAAAACCGGGCCCAAGTGCCCTGGAGGTTTTGAACCAAAGTGAATTTGGGAGCTGGCTGAAGAGCCAAAAGAAGCATAAATCGGAAGTTTCTTCACCCCGGCCTGAGAGCAAGGCGCATTGGCCTGCCTTTGCTCAAAGAAAGAGTTACGTGGGCGTGCTCAGCTTGGTAACTACAGAAGGAGACATGCCGGATTAGATCCTAACATTGTAGAGCACCTAGGATCCCTTTGAATCCACACGAGGCTGTAAGCCCATCAAGCAAAAGCTACGCCGAATCGAAGCCGAGAATGGTCTTTACAAGTCAAAGAAGGAGATCCCAGAAAAAATGCTCCGCGTCAGGCTTCAGTCAGGGGGTTGATCGAGTACCCCCACTTTGTAGCTCTCCAGCTGTCGTCCACGGTCACCAAGGCCCGATGGAAAAGCTACCGCTTTATTCGCGTGGACTTGGAGATCTCAACAAAGCAAGTCCCAGGGCTGATTTTCCACTACCCAACATCGACATGTTGGTAGTGACACTCTGACCCAATTTTGAAGTCAAGTCCTTCGTGGGCCCGGTTTTGCGGCTACAATCAAATCAAGATATGGCGAAGAAGACCAGAAAAAACGGCTTTCCACAACCCCACTGGGGAACCTGCTTGCCTTACCTGATTGGTAATGTCGTTCGGACTAAAGAACTGGCGGGAGCTACCTACCAGCAAGGGCGGCAACCGCCCTCTTCCACGATATGATCGACAAGAGAGATCAGGAAGTGTACGTCGATGACATGATCTTGGGTTCGCTCGAAGGGATCGGATGGATGACTTTCTCGCGAGACTGACGAAAGATTCTTGATCGCCTCCAGAAAACACTCAATGAGGCTTAACCTGCCAAATGCACATTTGGGGTTAGCGAAGCAAGGTTTTTAGGATACAGTGATCAAGAGAGGCATCGGGTGGATCCTAAAAAAAGATCAAAGCTATCATCGAAATGAGACCACCGCAAACTCGGACGAGAGGTGAAAAGCTTGTGGGCCTTTCTGCTGCGATATATCGGCCCGCCGTCAAACCAATTGAGCCTCTATGTGCGAGCCAATCTTCAAGGTGATGAAGAAAGAACGCCGACATCGAATGGAACTTCGAGAATGCCAAGATGCCATTTAGAAAAAATAAAAAGCATACCTTGTGAGTCCTCAGATTCTCTGTCCTCCCCATGAGGAAAAGCCGGCAGTGTATGCTATACCTAAGCGTGGCCAGCTACCGCTGATTGGAGCCATGCTCTGTCGAAAAGAAGGAATCACGGAGTCGAAAACTTGCCCATCTACTTCGTCGATCCCGAGAAGTTTCAAGAGCGGCGAACTCAAAATTGCTCGGCCCTCGAGAAAACTGCGCGGCTCTGGTATGTGGTTATCGGGAAGCTACGGCCTTACATGCGGTCGCACGCGATGATCTGACTTGGTTTCCAAAATGGACCCGATCGAAGTTTACACACCTCTTCGACAAACCATCTACTGTCACAGTGAGGCTCGCCGAATGGTCTTTCTTCCTAGCGGAATTTGACATCAAGTCACGTAAACAAAAAGTCAATCAAGGGATGGGCCATGGGTGAACATTCAGCCCAGGCTGAATTTTCCCAGAGCGGGGGCTCGAGGCCCCGAACCACAATTTCCGAGGCGAGGGAATCTTCTGTAATCGAAAGCGAAAATCGATATGGCAAGCTTGTTCTTTGTGGACGGTGACAGATAAATGTGTAGGAAAGCTGGCATCGGTATGCTCTTGGTAGATCCCAGGGCGAGCACACCCATTGCTATAAGCTCAATTTCGAGGTAACTTGACAATGCCGCTTTGAATATGAAACTGCACTGGTGACTCTTGGACTACAAGCCGCACTAAGGAGAGGAATGTCCCGGAAGCACTCAGAGGTTTATGGGAGACTCGGCCTTGATGCATCAACCAAGTCTCCAACAAGTGGAGAAAACCATAGACCCGAGGCTTGCAAAATACCATACTGCATGGCGAGGACCTCGTCACAACGGTCGAAGAAAGTCACCTTCCACTACTTGCGAAGAGGCCGAAACGAGGTTTTGCGGACGCGCTTAGCCGCACTTGGCTTCCCCGCTTGTGGAAATCTCCACGGAAGGAAAAGCAATCAAACCCTTCCAAGGAAGTCGGGCGAAAGGAAATTCCTTCTTTTGCATGCCTCTTTTGTTGTGAGATCGAACCCCGGAGAACCTAAGCCCGTCGATGAGCCATGGGCCATAACGGATCTTCAATACCTCAGAGCGGGAAACCACCTTCATGAACAAGGAAGACCCGCACACGAAGGGGAGTCAAAACCGAGAGCATCAGCTGGCCCTAAAACGCCTACGCCTCTCAGCTTCGTCATCCTCGGGGGCATGCTTTATACAAGAAACGCTACCGTACTGGGCCACTCCTACTGTTTGCATCAGGCCAAGAAGAAGCAAAACAAGTTCATAGGCAGAACGAAGTCCTGACAATGGGGCTTGCGGTCCCAGCACATGAACGCCCGAGCCATTTGTGCAAATCATTCTCTCGGGATGGGCTTACTCTTTGGATCTCCATAGGAGCGAGAATTGCATCCACTTCTGTCCGAAAATGCGACAAGTGCCAACGAGTTCTCGACCTCAATCATCCCTACCTCCACTCTACGATCTCTCTTGCATGACTACACCTTGGCCATTTTGCCACTTGGCAGGAATTGAGCGTCATCGGGAAAATCGCTCCGCGATGGCGGCTTAATGGTCACGAGTTCATCTTAGTAGCCATCGACTACTTCACCAAATGGAGTCGAAGCCAAGTCCTACAAGGTACTCACCTCGAAGGTCGCGCATTTCCTCGAGGAAGAACATCTACATGCGCGATACGGCATCCCCAAATGAGGTCATATCGAGACAATGGATTCACACTTCGAGGGGGATTCGACGAGGCTGGCGCTGGCTGATTCAAGATCACCCGCCACAAATCTTCTCCCTACCGGCCACAAACAAACGGGCGCCGTGGACGGCAAACAAAACCCTCGAACGGATCATCCGAAAAATGACCACCCGAGGACGAGATTGGCCAGCTGCACCTTGCACTTTGGGGCTACCGCACATCGGTCGGAAACGACCCACAGGAGAAACCCCATTTGCCACGACATACGGTATGGAAGCAGTCCTTCCCATCGAGCTGGAAATTCCCTCACTCAGAGTCTTCTGTGGAAAATGACATCAACGAAGTTGAATGGCTCCGAAGCCGACACGACGAATTGGCTCTACTGGGCGGCGACGACTAAAGGCCATGGAACACGTCCAGGAGCCTATCGAGCGGGATGGCTAGAGCTTTCGACAAGAAAGTCAAATCCCGAGGACATCGGGAAGGCGACCTTGTACTCGAAAGAAAAGCCTCCCACTCGAACCAGCCCCTTTGGGAAAATGGGAACCCACATGGATCGGCCCTTTCGTGGTTCAAAAAGATCTTCTCCGGAGGCGCCATGAAGGCGCCGGACCTAGACGGCAATCCCTTCATGAATCCAGTCCAACGGAAGCAAACTTCGCGAGATACTTCGCACAAGGAGAACAGCTGTGCATCTCTTGGCACTCCATGTAGTGTCGAACTACGCGGCACTGAGCCCTCTAGTCAGGAGACGTAGGCAACCTTAATTGGTCCGGTCTAAAAATACACAAAAAGTCAAAAGTTTGAATGTTAATCAAGACCTCCATCAAGCTACGCACTTTTCAAGAACACGCCCCAGCCAGTCACCTTGACCAAGTCAAGCGACGGCGGCAATGTAGTTTATTGGTGTTATGCCTAGGCCTATGATTGATAGACTTATGTGTTGACATTATTTATTATTATATGAGATGTTTATTATTTGATTATTATATGTTTTGTATATTTGTTTATAATAATCTCTGTCCTAATTATTAAGAGAATAGATTAGTATAATTGTCAATGGATAATCATGTGATGATTATATGCATAAGAGATGCACATTGAAATTATGGGTACTTGTTAGAGAACAAGTATTGGACATGACCCGCATGAGATTTATGTAATGGTCAAATGTTATACTTAAATCTCATACGGTTACTTCATTTATTTCTAGACACGAGACTATCATAACCTTACATATGATGAAAGCCATGTTTGATTTTAGTCAAAACGATATCTTAACACGATATCTATAAAGGCTATCATTGGCATGATCGGATTCATGATGGGAAGGATGATAAGTCAAGAAGGAGTTTGTCCCTCGGAAGAGAGATGTTATGCTTGGGCCCCTCGATGAGTGATAATGATGAGAAGTGTATGGCCGTACCCCAATATGATTGGAATTATCATTATACTCAAGAATCGAAAGCATTGAACAATAACAAGTCGACAAGGACCATGACTTGTGTTCAATATAACATCGTGAGACAAAAGGGATAAATGGAAGTACACGTTGGAAACGTGAACTCTTACGTTACATCATTTGGGTAGACATAATGGCTTGCTAGAGTCCGCTTATGTCTTATGAGGTTCGATATGATCGATCTCATTGCCAACATGATGTAATCCTATTGGGTCACACACAACTAGAATGAATTGGTTAAGCCAGGAGGAAGAATGATTGAGAGGCACGAGCGGCTACTTATGTCACGCGACATATCAAGCCAATGGCTTGATATACCGCGCGACATAATAAGCCAATACGATGGTATTGACAGCTGTCTCTCCTAATTTGATTAGAAGAGGTATTTACACTATTTGTAGTATAAATACGGGGTTACATCGAGACCTAAAAACCCTAGCCCAGAAATTTTAAAGCAAAATTCACAATCAAATTCTCTCAATATTCTTCAAGGTTTAGATCTAGCAATCAACAAGAAATTGTTCTTGGATTCATTCAAAGGTGTGGATACCAAAGAGGGTCTTCGCTCGTTCATCGATCAAGACCTAGAGTTCAAGCAAGTTGAAGAACGAAGTTTGTGATTCAATATCACATAATCAAATCGTTCGATAGCTCAAGACCGGAAAGCGTTTCAAGGTTGGTTTTAATTCTATTTCATTGATATTCAAATTAATTGTATAGAAACGGATCCTAGGGCTTCTTGGGTTTTATGTTTTTAATGCTTAATTCCGCTAGCATGGACGTAAAACCCAACGGTGGTATCGAGCCCGTTCGTATGATTAAGTTTGAATTAACATGCTAGGTTTAAGATATAAATTGTTTATATGCTTATTGCATGTTTTATATGTGATAAATTTTAATTGTTTATGTGAAACAATGTGAAAATGCGTTTTCAATTTATCTTTGAATTAAATACGTAAAATTTGTTTTATGTGATTTAATTGGTACATGTCTGTATTGGTTCGAATCTGGAAATCTGTTACTTGGCTGCTTTAGTCGCGCGACATGATGAGCCATGAGGAATTCGAGATTATACGGCTGTTAGGTCGCGCGACATATCAAGCCTGCGGGCGATGATGTCACGCGACATAACCAGCTCAAAGCGGAGCGAGAATCTGTTTGTTCAAATTTTACGCTGTTCTATGATTATGTTTACAATCGATATATTGATATGAAAATCTGGATGTTATAAAATTGAGTTTTATAAGTCCGCGATAGATTGATTCATTGATATACATGATTAATTGATTAAAATATGATTTTAATAATTATTTGCAATGTGTATGAAAAAGCTGGATGTTATAAAATTGAGTTTATAAATCCATGCTAGATTGATTCATTGTTTATGCATGCTTAATTAATTTAAATGTGTTTTATTAATTGTTGCGATGCATGAATTATTTGTTCTTAATTGTTAAGAATTATTAAATTAGATGTTTAGTTGAAACATGATATTTAGTTTCCTAATATGTTTAGATTTAGACATTGTAAATTTTGGATCTTATGATTGTTTATGGAAACAAGTCATAAATACGCGAAATTTAAAAGGAAGCGATTGTTTATAAAGGTAAGGATTATGTTGCCTAATCGAGTTGATTTCTAATTATGCATGTCTAGGAGAGTTACATCTAAGGAAGAGTTGGTACTTAAGAAGTCCTTGCGGCTCACCTATCTTCTGGGAACTTACAGTGCATGATTTTGACTATCTTTACGATACGCTTATAATCTACCTTTAAAGAACCTTCATTTAACTTTTAAGTTCTTTATGCCAATTCATGATTAAAAACACTTGAGACCATTCGGATAGTTTTGGGTGGGCTTGCCATAGCAAGGTGCTTTGATTCTATTCGAATGCGAGCAAGATGAGGAAATGGTGGTTCCTATACGTTTTAAAGTGAATGAACTTAATTGGGTTATCAAAATGGTTTTGGACCCAAGGCATAAGATGAGATTAAAATATGCCTAGACATATGATGTCTTGAATTGATCTCATAAAAGATCTAAGAGTCATATATGTGATATGATTGATGTTTTCTACCACCTAATTAATTTAATTTTGAGCGGTTTGCCATAGCAAACTTGAAATTGAATTAAAGTTGGATCTTAGCCCATTAAATGTATATTATGCTTATTTGCATTTGAAGGTGTATAATTTAGTGGGAGCATTTATTTAAATGCACTATACTTCTCATATGATATGTTTACTTATATGTGTTCATATTTTATGTATATCTTTTTGTAGAATAAATGGCATCAAACAATAATCACTTTTCACTGCGATCTGTCCTTGAGAAGGAAAAGTTGGAAGAGAATGGTACAAACTATATGGATTGGATCCGTAGTTTGAGAATTGTTCTCAAACAAGAGGAGAAAGCATGCGTTCTCCCCGAACCTATTCCACACGAACTGCTTGCCCAATCTTTGCTAGGGCGATAAGGGAACAATATCGAAGCACAAGCGTGACTCTACAGATGTTAGTTGCCTTATGCTCTCCGCCATGTGCAAGAGTCTTGAGAAGAATCTTGAGCACTTGGGGACAGTCGACTTAAACAATCGGGCGTGGAAATGTTCCAAATTCAAGCTAGGCAAGAAAGGTACAACACGGTTGCATCCTTGACCTCATGCAAGATGAGTGAAGGACAAGGCACAGTGTTGGTCCCCATGCTCTCAAAGCTAAAGGGCCACATTGAGCATCTTGAAAGGCTCGGTTTTCCAATTAGCCAAGAGTTGGCTACCGACATAATAGAATTCATTACCTAAAAGTTTTAGTCATTTCATAATGCACTATAACATGGGTGGAATGAATAGAAACCTTTCGAGTTAGTTCAAATGTTGACTCTTTGCGGAAACTAGTATTGTCGAGAAGAAGACCGATCAAGTGCTAATGGTTAACAAGGGAAAGGGTTGAGGTAAAGGAAAAGCAAAGGTTGCTAATCCGAAGGCAAAGGTTGCCAAGCCCAAAGAGGCCTCCAAGCCTAAAGAGGCTAAGCCTAAGTCCCAAGAGGACGCAATGCTGCTTCCATTGCAATGAGATTGGACATTGGAGGAGAAATTGCGCAAAATACAAGGAACCGAAGAGCAAAGGAGTTGCTTCAACTTCGGTATCTTTGTTATAGATATATTCCTATCTACTTCTAGTTCTTGGGTATTGGATACCGGATGTGGAACTCACATTTGTTTAAATGTGCGGGGTCTAAGAACGAGAAGGATGCTTAAGGAAGGTGAAGTGGACCTACGTGTGGGGAATGGAGCAGGATTCTTTGCATTAGCCGTAGGAACTTATGAAGTTACTTTACCTAGTGGACTAATACTTGTTTTGAACAATTGTTATTACGTTCCGGCTTTAAGTAGGAATATTATTTCGATTTCATGTTTGGATAATGAAGGTTTTAATTTTCTTATATGTGATAAGAAATTTTCTATTTACAAGAGTGATATGCATTATTGTCTTCTTTGTTTCATTCAATGGCCTTTATATTCTTGATGTTGAAAATCGCGATAATGATGTCTATAACATTAACAAGAAATCTAAACCCAATGATGTAAACCACACTTACTTATGGCATTGTCGTCTTGGCCATATAAACGAGAAACGCATTTCTAAACTCCACAAAGATGGATTTTTGGACTCACATGATTATGAATCATATGAGACATGTGAATCTTGTTTACTTGGCAAGATGACCAAGGACCCATTTACCAAAACCGGTGAAAGGGCGGGCGACTTGTTAGGACTCATACATACCGATGTATGTGGGCCTATGAGTAGCGATGCTAGGGGAGGATTTCGGTACTTCATAACATTCACTGATGATTATAGTAGATTTGGATATGTTTATCTAATGAAACATAAAGGTGAATCGTTTGAGATATTTCGAATATTTCAAAATGAGGTGCAAAATCAACTTGGCAAAACTATTAAGGTACTCCGATCCGATCGAGGTGGTGAATATTTGAGCCAAGAATTTGTGATCATCTTAAGAGTTGTGGAATCGTTTGAACTCTCTCCACAGAACACCACAATGGAATGGTGTGTCTGAAAGGAGGAATAGAACTTTGTTGGACATGGTTCGTTCTATGATGAGTCAAGTTGAGCTTCCCTTTATCCTTTTGGGGACATGCGCTAGAAAGCTACTTTGCTTTCACTATAAACGAGTTCCTACCAAATCGGTTCAAAAGACCCCATATGAGATGTGGCATGGAAGAAAACCTAGTTTGTCTTTCATGAAGATTTGGGGTTGTGATGCATATGTCAAGAAGTTAACTTCGACAAGCTAGCACCTAAATCTGATAAATGTGTTTTTGTGGGATATCCTAAGGAGACCAAAGGATACTATTTCTACAACGAAACGAGAACAAAGTGTTTGTTGCTCGAAATGGTACTTTCTTAGAAAAGGAGTTTCTTCGCAAAGGAACCGAGTGGGAGTAAAATAGATCTCGAAGAAGTTCGAGAACCCTAAAACAACATTGAACCAATGGTAGAAAGCTGAACCAGAGTTCACAAACCGTTGTGGAACCGGTTCAAGATGCACAAGTTCCTCGCCGAAGTGGTAGATCACGATCCGAACCCGAGAGATATGGATTTCTCGTTACGGAAAGTGATGAAGTGGAGTTAATCGAAAATGATGAACCCACTTGCTATCAAGAAGCGATGTCCGCTCCGGATTCGGAAAAATGGCAAGAAGCCATGAAGTCCGAATTACAATCCATGGTGATAATCAAGTTTGGAACTTGATTGATCCACCGAAGAGTGTAAAAACCATAGGGTGCAAATGGGTCTTCAAGAAGAAGACCGACATGGATGGGAAAGTGCACACCTATAAGGCTAGGCTAGTAGCTAAGGGATATAGGCGGATTCATGGCATAGACTATGATGAAACCTTTTCGCTGTAGCTATGCTTAAGTCTATTAGAATTTTACTTGCCATAGCAGCATATTATGACTATGAGATATGGCAAATGGATGTCAAAACGACTTTCCTAAATGGGAAGTTACTTGAGGATGTATACATGATACAACTTTGAAGGTTTTGTCGATCCGAGAAAATTCTAACAAGGTGTGTAAGTTGCAGAAATCCATTTATGGATTGAAGCAAGCTTCAAAGAGTTGGAATCTACGTTTTGATGAAGCAATCAAGGAATTTGGCTTTATCAAGAACGAAGATGAACCTTGTGTATACAAGAAAATTAGTGGGAGCGTAGCACTATTTTTAGTGTTGTATGTCGACGATATCTTACTCATTGGAAATGACGTTCTGCACTAGAGGCTGTCAAGTCTTGGTTGGGAAAGTGCTTTTCAATGAAAGATATGGGCGAAGCCGCATATATCCTTGGTATCAAGATCTATAGAGATAGATCCAAGAGGATGATTGGTTTAAGTCAAAAGTACTTACATTGACAAAGTCCTTAGAAGATTCCAAATGGAAAATTCTAAAAGAGGGAATTTGCCAATGTTGCATGAGTATATCTCTTAGCAAGAATCAATGTCCAAAGACTAATGATGAGCGAAAGAGAATGAATGGTATTCCATATGCTTCGGCAATTGGGTCTATCATGTATGCTATGTTATGTACTAGACCCGATGTCTCGTGTGCTCTAAGCATGACGAGTAGGTACCAATCGATCGGTGAACCACATTGGATAGCGATCAAGAATATCCTTAAGTACTTACGAAGAACTAAGGATGCATTCTTGGTCTTTGGAGGAATGGAAGAAAATCTTGTAGTCAAAGGCTACACGGATGCTAGCTTCCAAACTGACAAAAGATGATTTTAGATCGCGATCTGGATTTTTGTTTATGCTTAATGGAGGCACTTTGTGAGTTGGAAAAGTTCCAAGCAAAGTACCGTCGCCGATTCTACAACAGAGGCGAGTACATAGCGGCATCGTGCGGCTAAGGAAGCGGTTTGGATCAAGAAGTTCATTAGTGATTTGGAAGTCGTTCCAAGCATCGGAGATCCTATTGAACTTTCTTTGTGATAACAAATGGGGCCATTGCACAAGCAAAGGAACCAAGATCACACGAGAGATCCAAACACATGCTTCGACGTTTCCACATTATCCGTGAGATATGTGAAAGGGAAGACGTTAAGATATGCGAGTAGACACGATGACAACGTGGCGGACCCACTAACTAAGGCTCTCTCACAAGCTAAACATGATGGTCATGTTAGGTCCATGGGTATTCGATACATGGTAGATTGGGCCTAGTGCAAGTGGGAGGCTGTTGGTGTTATGCCCTAGGCCTATGATTGATAGACTTATGTGTTGACATTATTTATTATTATATGAGATGTTTATTATTTGATTATTATATGTTTTGTATATTTGTTTATAATAATCTCTGTCCCTAATTATTAAGAGAATAGATTAGTATAATTGTCAATGGATAATCATGTGATGATTATATGCATAAAGAGATGCACATTGAAATTATGGGTACTTGTTAGAGAACAAGTATTTGGACATGACCCGCATGAGATTTATGTAATGGTCAAATGTTATACTTAAATCTCATACGGTTCACTTCATTATTTCCTAGACACTGAGACTATCATAACCTTACATATGATGAAAGCCATGTTTGATTTTAGTCAAACGATATCTTAACACGATATCTATAAAGGCTATCATTGGCATGATCGGATTCATGATGGGAAGGATGATAAGTCAAGAAGGAGTTTGTCCCTCGGAAGAGAGATGTTATGCTTGGGCCCCTACGATGAGTGATAATGATGAAAGTGTATGGCCGTACCCCGATATGATTGGAATTATCATTATACTCAAGAATCGAAAGCATTGAACAATAACAAGTCGGCAAGGACCATGACTTGTGTTCAATATAACATCGTGAGACAAAAGGGATAAATGGAAGTACACCGTTGGAAACGTGAACTCTTACGTTACATCATTTGGGTAGACATAATGGCTTGCTAGGAGTCCGCTTATGTCTTATGAGGTTCGATATGATCGATCTCATTGCCAACATGATGTAATCCTATTGGGTCACACACAACTAGAATGAATTGGTTAAACCGGGAGGAAGAATGATTGAGAGGCACGAAGCGGCTACTTATGTCACGCGACATATCAAGCCAATGGCTTGATATACCGCGCGACATAATAAGCCAATACGTGGTATTGACGGCACTGTCTCTCCTAATTTGATTAGAAGAGGTATTTACACTATTTGTAGTATAAATACGGGGTTACGTCGAGACCTAAAAACCTAGCCGAAATTTTAAAGCAAAATTCACAATCAAATTCTCTCCAATATTCTTCAAGGTTTAGATCTAGCAATCAACAAGAAATTGTTCTTGGATTCATTCGAAGGTGTGGATACCAAAGAGGGTCTTCGCTCGTTCATCGATCAAGACCTAGAGTTCAAGCAAGTTGAAGAACGAAGTTTGTGATTCAATATCACATAATCAAATCGTTCGATAGCTCAAGACCGGAAAGCGTTTCAAGGTTGGTTTAATTCTATTTCATTGATATTCAAATTAATTGTATAGAACGGATCCTAGGGCTTCTTGGGTTTTATGTTTTTAATGCTTAATTCCGCTGCGCATGAGACCCGTAAAACCCAACAACATCAAAGGACATCCGAGGGTCACTCGGCATCAAGCGGCTGACTCAGGCGCTTCCCGAGCCAGTCTTCGCCCTCACGCTTCAAAAAAAAAGAAGAGAGAGCTCGAGCAAGGGCTCACACAAAAAAAAAAACAATAAATAAAAAAAACAAAAGGAGCTCAAGCAGAAGCTGCAAAAAAGAGGTCAAGAGCCCGACGCCAACAAGAGGCAAGGAAGCTGCGGAAAAGACCGTCAAAACGACTTGTCAAGGGATCACTCAACCTCTCAGCCAAGCACAAAGCCTAAGCAAAAGGGATTGCCGTCATGGCCCAGGCTTCGGTCATGCAAATGCAACAGAAAAGTCCAAGGACGGACGTCGACAAAGTGCACAACAGAAGCAAAGGCAAACAAGAGATCTTGCGTCTCGACAAAGCTTTAAAAGTAAATCACAAATCACTAACGGTTACAACATTTCTTGATGAGTTCAAGCACGGTCTACTCTCAAGTTCACAACATGCTAAAAGACAGCTTAATACATTTAACTAATAATGTGTTTGCAATGCAATGAATGGATACCTAGGAGGTCATTCCGCGCCGTCTGCGCTTGTCCCCTCGCCATTCTTTCCTTTCTTCCCTCGTCCCCGGCGAGTCTTCTTTCACTCCACGTGAACCAACTCTGCGTCTCTCGGTCCGAGATCGGGGTCCTCCCCGTAGAGTCAAACAATCCCGGTAGCTCTCGGGGCTTCATTCGCCGTGCTTCGGCTCGGATCTCCTCCTGCGGAGTCGCAAGAGGACCTCTCACTGTCGGTCGGTCAACTCTAGTCTCGTAATCAAACAAAGTGTCTCCCGTCACATCGAAAGGGTCGGACCAGGCTTCGGCACTCCTAAGGCAATAGCTACTACAGCGAGCGGGTCCCAGAATAAGCTACACGCCCTGCTCTCCAAGACCACTTGGGATTTGCCCAACTTGACAGCTGTTGCTCATACCGGGCCAGGTGCTGAGTCGTCAAACACGACAGCTCTCCCGGAAACGCCTAAGGAGTACCACGGAGGGAAAGCGGAATACTTCCATACCCACTCGGGAAAAATACAAGAAGGCACTGAAGCTGCCATACAAAGAGGAACTACCTCCGCGGTAGCAAGGTCATCCCGGTAACAAAGGCTCTGCTTCATCCCAAACTGCCCGGGGAAACAAGCGACGGAATATAGAAGGAGGACCAAGACAAACCTGGAACTACGATAAGCGTAGGACCCTTCCTGAAGATCCTCCTGGTCTCAATCCTCCGATCGGGAACCCACAGGCGGATCGATGCGTACCAAGGCACGTGCCATCCATCTCTCCCGGGCGGGTGATCCATATCCAACACAAGAGGTCGGCGAGCAAATGACCACGGGCTAAACGACGTCGGAGCCTCGGGCATGGCACGTCTCTCTCGCGGCCACAAGGTGAGCAAAGCGGGGCTTCCCCCTCTCATGAACCGATCCCCGGTGCCGGACTCTGGTCGATACCATGAAGAGTCTCCCCCGGCACCAACGGGGACAATATCCTCTCCAGCTCTGCAGTGCCCTACCACATCTAGCAAAGCGCCATCGCAAATGCCAAGGGAGCTGACCAGGAAAAGCGTCGCCATCACGCACAAGGCAAATGCGTCCCAATAGACGTCACTCTCATCATCAACCATGAACCGCTCCGGCAGCTCAGAAATGTCGATATGACCCGAATCAAGGATCATGTCCTGCACTTCTTCCAACGAAGTACGAAGAAAGCTGCAAGCTTCACGCTCGCGCGACACCACCAATCAAAGGAAGCGAGATGGCCTCCACCTCCGGTCCTACAATAAAAGCCCGAAAATCCTCAAAAGTGGGCACCATTTCATTGTAGGAGAAACAGTACACGTGCCTCCTAACATCCCAGAACTTCGCGGCAGCCCGCAACAAATCCCAATCAGGAACCAACTCCTTAAAAGACCAAATCGAGCAAAGACGAAACCTTACCTCGAAAGCCCGTCTACGATGCCTCATACGGCGCCGCATCCACGTTTTCAGCTGCTCAAGGAAGTGTGCTTGCCTCTCTGCGAAAGCCTCGGAAAAATTCTAGGAACATACGAAGAATCCATGGCAAAAATGGAGGTTCCTAGAGAAAATGGGGAAGAAAGCTTTGAAAGTGGAGCAAATGGGGAAATAGGGAAGAACCGAGACAACTTGGAAAGCCTTTATCTCCTTCCCAAAAGCAAGGTTGGTCCGTACGGACCTCTTTGCATGCTAAGTATGTCCGTACGGACCTCCTTGCAACCATGACCCATTTTCCCCAAAGAAACAATACAACAACCCACTGTCCTCGAGCGGGACCTTGCTCCAAAGCGCCCAAACAACGGCCAAAGCCATTCCCGGTGAACATACACTACCCACAAACGCACTCTCAGCTCACGTGGCATGCACAAAATAAAAAAATACTAGCAACAATTTCTAGGACAATTCTCGGGAATCACAAAAATGACATTACATCCTAAAATAAAATGCGTTTGCCATGCAAATACAAATGTTTTATTACAGGTACATCAAATGTCGGTTGCTAAACAAAAAAAAAGAGAAGATATGGAAAGAGGGAAAGCAAATGGACCCTAATCCGACTCTTCAGCATCATCATCATCCTCGCCGAGGTCCTCCAGAGAAAAGTCGGGCATCCCTGTGAACTCGCCCGTCACGTCCTCGTCATCAGAATACCGAGCCCCCTCCCAGGAGGGCTGGTACTCGAAGTACTCAGGAAGGATCAAATCCGGCGAAAGGATCAAAGAAGGAAGGCTCGACGGACCCTCGCCTGTGCATCCTGAGGAGGAAGAAGCGATAAAGAGCTGCTTTGCCTCGGAGCTCCCGAAGATGTCCCGGCATCCATGCTATGCCGCCCCCTCGAAGGTCCCTCCTGCTGCTGCTGCTGCTCGGCTCTCGACGGAGGAACGTCTACAGAATGCCTCGAAGGCATAGGCTGGTACGCCGGCACGCGTCGGGAAGACCGGCAAGACAGCTTCGACGCCATCTTCTTCGCAAAGGACCTCATCGCCACATAACGGCGAGTCGGCATATCATAGGCTCTCCCGGGACTGCACAAGCAAGCGGCCGAGGAAACGCTCGGCAATACGGTTATACTCAACAACAAAAGAAAAATACGAAAAGATGCCAAGATGGAAAAGAGTCGGACACACTCACCGATCTATCGGGGTCCACTCTGTATGCGGCGGGAGCTGCTTTCGAAAGCGGGTACGAGATACCCTCCTCCTCGATCCGTCCCCACGGACATACGTGAAATCCGGCCCGGCATCGGAACCTGCAGGGGAGCACTGCGGGCTAGCCTCTCTCTCCCTCGCCAGTACCTGCGGCGTCCTCAGCTTCCTCCTCACGAAGGCCCCGTACTCCTCTCCATACAAAATGAACTCCTCGGCGCCCACACCGCCAAGGTACCTCTCAAAATCAAGCACATCCATGTCCCGGGAATCAAACATCCCAAAAGGAGGGTCCCTCGGAGCCACGGGAAGCACACACAGGCCATCTTTGCCCGAGAAGACCCGCTCCCAGGGTACATGACGTCGCGAGTCGGGCCCGCGGCATCTTCGGCTACTGTGCTGGTCACCTCGGGAGCCCCCTCGAACTCATCACCCTCATCTGAGCCCACGGGAACAAAATAAACCCCTCCAGGCTACCCCTCTCCGGACGGCTCCTCGCACATCCCAGTAGGCGATGGTGAGCTTCCCCCTGCTGGTCCTCCTCTTCCTCATTTGGCCACAAGCCCGAGTCCGGCATAGCGGGATGCGGCTAGCACGGCCCCGGATCTCTATCCCACGGGAAGCACTTAAAAACCTCATAGAACCACACCTGTGACAAAAAACAGAAAAGGCTCAGTGCAAAAGAAAGCGAAGAAGCGACAAGTTGCTAAATCAAAAAACAGCAATAAACTCATACCTCCAAAGCAAAGTCAAAACAGGCCAATGAACTGGCCACACCCCGGCTAAACCGGTCCAAAGAGAAGTAGAGCTCGGCCAAGCCTGCCTCGCCCCAAGCGATGTCACAAACTCTATCCAGATCAATCAAGCTCTCCAACAGAGCAAAGGGAGCCGCAGTCGCGTGGTTCGAGAGCAAAGTCTCGAAAAGTGCATACCATAAAAAGGAGCGCGCCAGCTGCTCCGCCGACACTGGCCTACCCCCGGACATAGGCCCCAATGCTGGCCCGTGATCCTCGGCTCACGTCGCTATACGGCATCCCCGGACCCTGCGAGGACGAGGCTCAAAGCCCAAGCGGCTCGGTCAACACAAAGATCGGAGATCATATCTCTCCACCGCACCGGCCCTCCTTTGAAGGATAGCCCGATGTAATCGCGGCAAAGTCGGTCGGCGTCACCGTCACCTCTCCCGGCTCGGATGGAAGGTGTGGGTGGTATCCCACCAATACTCGAAAGGCCAAGGAAGACGGCTCTTGTTCTTCCTCGTGTCAGAAACCCCGGCCAGGTTCTCTACGAACACACCCAAGCCAGAAGCGTAGACCAGCCTCCTGGGACTCGGCCTACCATCCACAGAAATATCGGGCATCCGCTGCCACAACTCAACAACAGCCTCGAGCGATCCCCGAGTCTTCATCCTCTTGGCTTTCCCGGCCATAAGCCCCGCATCCTGCAGGTAAACACAGCAAAGGTACGTCAATCACAGTACTTAATATAAAACAAAAGGCACAAAAGTCCGTCCCAACACGGAAAGCCATGAAAATAACCCGTCACAAAACACGGCAAACATTGCACATATTTTTCGCATATAACCCGTCACAAAACACGGCACATGTTGCACATAATTTTCACATACATTATACATATAATTTTTCCCATGCAGTCCGTCACAAAAACACGGCAGACACTGTACACATTTTCTCAAAAAAAGGGATTAAGTCCCTACACGACACATTTTCAAAAAGGTCCGTCCCAACACGGCAAAGGCACATGTAACCCATCACAAAAACACGGCACATATTGCACATATTTTCCCCACAAAGTCCGTCACCCAAAAACATGACACACACGGCATGACACATCTACATAACACATTTTTCAAAAATCCGTCCCTACACGGCACACACTTTCAGACAAAACCCGTCACAACGCACGACACATGTCACATTTTTTCACAAAATTTGTCACTACACGACAAACTTTTCTCATAATGTACATACATAAATAGCATACGGTACAAAACACCAAAGCATGCATTTCATTAGAGAAGCACTTTATTTTCACAAATAAAAACTAATCTACACATTTCTGCACAAAATACACATACCCACAATTTTTACATGTCCATTTTCAACAATTCATCAAGAATTTCACAAAAGGCATAAAAAAAAATAACAAAAATTCAAAAATGCGAAAAACTAAAACCTAGTTCTAGCATTCAAAAATTCGAGCAGGGAATCAAAACGGAACGGATTTCTTACCTCCCCGACGTTCCTAGAACGACGATTGTGCACCTCCGGATTCGGATACAAGACATCCGGGTTCTTCGAAGATGGAACAAATGAAATCCAATTTCTTTGGAGCTCCATCCGTTGCTCGACCACTTCTTGACTGCGTTGACGACGATTCCTTCGAGATCCTTCCGCCATTGCAAGCGATTCAAGCGAAAAAAATGGAGGATTTTGGTAAAAATGGAGGTTTTCTCTCTCTCTCTCTCTCTCTCGGATGCACGAACTGGAGAAGAAGAAGTGAAGGGGGCCTCGGTTTTTTAACCCGGTCAAAACCTGGGAACTGTAAAAAACCAAAGTGGTCCGTACGGACCTCTTTGCATCCAGGTTGGTCCGTACGGACCTTCTTGCAAGGGAGGGCCAAATTACTTTCCTGCCCTTATAATCTTTGCCCCTGGCTGTCCTAAGGCCTTTTTCAGCAAATCCAAGTGCAGAATGGTCCCTAACCCTTCAATTCAATCCCCGGCCATCAACGTAAGACCGGTCCTCGCCCACTCCAACGGCAATTCAACCACCGGCCATCAACGTAAGACCGGTCCTCGCCCACTCCAACGGCAATTCAGTCTCCGGCCATCAACGTAAGACCGGTCCTCGCCCACTTCAACGGCAATTCAATCCCCGGCCATCAACGTAAGACCGGTCCTCGCCCACTCCAACGGCAATTCAATCCCCGGCCATCAACGTAAGACCGGTCCTCGCCCACTCCAACGGCAATTCAACCACCGGCCATCAACGTAAGACCGGTCCTCGCCCACTTCAACGGCAATTCAATCCCCGGCCGTCAGTGTAAGACCGGTCCTCGCCCACTTCAACGGCAATTCAACCACCGGCCGTCAACGTAAGCCCGGACCTCGCCCACTTCAACGGCAATTCAACCACCGCCCGCTCAACGGCAATTCAAGAAGGAGCCAACACCTCCCAGCACGAATCCCAAGGCACAAGACGCCTCCAAACGCTCAACGACAACTCAACCACTGGCCCTCAAAGAAGGTCCGAAGTCATCTTCTCAGCAGAAAGGACCCCTACAAGGTCACGCATCCCCAGCAATTCAAGCACCGGCAGTCAGTGTAAGCCCGAACCTCGCCCACTTCAACGGCAACGCAAGCACCGGCCATCAAAGTAAGCCCGAGCTCCTCCCCCAACAAGTCAAAGGGAAGTCATACAAGACTGCATATCCCCAGCACCGACCATCATCCTTGCCCACTCAAACGGCAAAACAAGCACAAAAAGGAGCCAACACCTCCGAGTACAAGTCCCAAGGCACAAAGCGCCTCCAAAATGCCAAATGGTGAAGCAATCACCGGCCGTCATCCTTGCCCACTTCAACGGCAACGCAAGCACCGGCAGTCATCGTAAGTCCAACCTTCTACTCAACATGCAAAAACACAAAGGCATCTACGCCTCTCGCTATCAAAGCACAAGGCAGCCACGCCTCCACAAATGCGGCTAGAAGACGATTCAAAGTCCTCGCGCATAACATCAACTGCGGCTAGAAGACGATTCAAAGTCCTCGCGCATAACATCAACTGCGGCTAGAAGACGATTCAAAGTCCTCACGCATAACATCAACTGCGGCTAGAAGACGATTCAAAGTCCTCGCGCATAACATCAACTGCGGCTAGAAGACGATTCAAAGTCCTCGCGCATAACATCAACTGCGGCTAAAAGACGATTCGAAGTCCTCCCGCGTGGCACCAACTGCCGCCAGAAGACGATTCAAAGTCCTCCAGCGTGGCACCAACCGCCGCCAGAAGACGATTCAAAGTCCTCCAGCGTGGCACCAACCGCCGCCAGAAGACGATTCAAAGTCCTCCCGCGTGGCACCAACCGCCGCCAGAAGACGATTCAAAGTCCTCCCGCGTGGCACCAACCGCCGCCAGAAGACGATTCAAAGTCCTCACGCGTGGCGCAACCACATTCAGAAGATGATTCAAGTCCTCACGCTATCCCCAGCCCGGAAGGCTTTAAACTACTCGGTCCGGAAGACCGTATAAATCTCCCAAATCACTATCTCCGGCCCGGAAGGCCTTAAACCACCCGATTAGGAAAATCGTAAAATTTCCATCCCAGGACACCACCACGTCCTCACAATTTGACCTCAGCGGTCACCACATCTTAGGACACCACCACGTCCTTACCACTGACCTCGGCGGTCACACAACACTTCAGGGCACCACCACGCCCGCACTCACAGATTCATGACCTCTGAACTACGACCAGGCTTGATTCCCGCCAGGGATACGTAGGAATCCTATCACAGGGTCCAGCCATCGACCTATGCGGTCACCCAGGACACCACCATGTCCTTACCACTGACCTCGGCGGTCACACGACACTTCAGGGCACCACCACGCCCGCATTCACAAAACACTCACCCCACACCCGAACTACGACCAGGCTTGATTCCCGCCAGGGATACGTAGGAATCCTATCACAGGGTCCGGCCCTGCGGCCTAAACGGTCACACAATAGGACACCACTACGTCCTCACACTGACCTCCCCGGTCACTTTATCTCCCAGCATGCGATCCAGATTAGGACCCTTATCTTATCGGCGACCCCACTTCTTTCATAAGTGACGTCGTCGAGGGGCTTCTGTAAGTACCCCAATCTGGATCACCCCCTTTCAAACACACGGGAAACACCGCAGACTCATCAACACAGTCTCGACGACCCCTCTCACTCAAAACCCTCTCTAAACCCCCAACCAAACCAAGGGAGGAGCCTTCGCAGGATAAAAAGGGACAAAAGGACCTTTTGGGAATTTTCAAGAAATTGGGAAAGCAATATTGGTCCGTACGGACCTCTTTGTTGTCATAATTACTGAATCTCCTTAAAGTCCACAATATTCCCTCAAATCCCGGAAGAAATGATTACCCACATGCTTAGTTGGTCCGTACGGACCTCTTTGCATGCAAGATGGTCCGTACGGACCTTATTGCTCAGGGGACACCATAATTGCAAATATTCCTCCATCATCACAGATTCCCTCAAATCGAGGAAAACCAAAATACTGGATTACCAGGGAGGTCCGTACGGACCTCTTTGAACCTAATCTGGCACTATAAATAGAGGGCTCCCCCTCCTCATTTTACACACCTCCCACTTCTCTCTTCCTCCCTAGGCCTTCTGGCTTCCCCTCTAAGTCCTTCCGAGGCATTCCCGGCCCCTTTCGGATCCTTCCGAGGCCTTCCGAGCCCCCTCGTGGTGCTCCGAAGCCTCCCCGAGCGCTCCCGAGACGCTCCCGCGCTGCCCCGAGGCACTCTCGAGGTACTCTGAGGCCCCTCGTGGTACTCCGAGGCCTTGCCTGGTCTTTCCACGGTGTCCCGGCTCTTTCCGAGTCAAACCGGCGATCCCAAACCACGCCGAAACTCTGCCCGAGTGACTCCTGCCACCACAACGCACGCCGAACCTCTGCCCGAGTGATCCCGACGATCCCCACGCATGCCGAACCTCTGCCCGAACGCAGCCTACAACCTCAACTCACGCCGAAACTCTGTTCGCAGACAACCGGTCCCTCCCAAAGCAATCCCGATCCATACCGGAACGCTACTCCGACCTCAAACACTACTCCCCAGCGGAAGACAGACACGAACCAACATTGGTAAGGCTTCCTTCCATTACTATTTCAATACATTTCCATACATAGCATACAATGTAGACATCCGATACAGCATGCATTTTTAAAAGCACACACACACACACACAACATTTAAAGGATATTAGGGGTATCCGAAAGACTCGTCTTACGAGGCTACTCGGGTGAGCTCTAATATTCTAATATTCTCTTCCCGAGGAGTCATCTGACCTCCGAACTCAAAATCTCGTCACACAAAAACAGTTTAAAATTATCTTTAAACTGATGCCCTTTTTCAATGTTTTGGGCTTAATAAAAACGGCGTGGCGACTCTACAAATGCGAAAACAAACGGCGAGACACCTCCAACGAAACGAAAAACGAACCGCCGCGAGGCGGGGGACAAAATGCCAGATGCCGGGGCGCGAATGCGCTGCCTCTCGGATCCGGGCTATTTCACCACTGAACAGAATAAATATGACGGGCTAGGCCCAGCGAGCAAGCCCAATTATTTACCTATTATTTCCACCACATTCTCTGTGGGCTAGGCCCAATTATTATCAGGCCCAAGGCCTATCAGCGAGATCAGTCGACCTAAAGCTCATTGTCCGACCTCAGTTGGTCCCGACCTAGCTTGGTCCGACATTATGATCCAGATTCAATACGGGTAGAACCCGGCCCCAGCATTCAGTCAGGTCGACCTAGACCCAATAGACGACCCCGACCTATCGTAGTACATGACGACCTACGAAGTCCTGGCGTGAATACAAGTCTTTCCATAACAGACTCCCTACAAATCAGGAGTTATACGTGGACAAGATCTTTTATGCAAATCTAATTCGAAATTAAAGGGATTTCATACAATCTTTCCACAATTATATCTCTCATCAACAACTATAAATACAAGGCAATGTCAACTGTTCCAAGGTAATTGCTTTTTGATTATTTGAGACTACATTGTTCCTTATAATTATTTAAGCTCTCTTACACCGTACTTATTCTCATGCCCGAGGGTCTTCGCCGGAGACCATTCCGGCTAGTCGTGGGTTCATTGTTTCAGGTCAAGAAGCCAAGTGATTGGTCTTGCTGATTGGACGGAGATTGATAAGCACAATTCTTGCAGCATCAATAACAAATTTGTAAAATTTTATGAAATAAACGAAAATTAATCCTCAAACCCCGAGAATAAATTCATAGAATAACAAACTAAAATTTCAAAACCATTGTCTTTAAATCTAAATTTCAGTTCAAACAAAAAATCAGCTCTAAAGAGGTTGTCGTTCGTTGAAAGGGAACTCGCAAAATTCTGTAATTGTTGGACATAGATTTAGGGCTCGAGATGGTGACGATTGGGGTGGGGACTGCTATGGAAGATGTAATAACCCTAACATTTATTTCTTTTATTTATTAAATATAATTTTCATAAATTGATTAATTGTGTTATTTGATTTAATAATTGGATTATCCTTCCTAGATGGACTAGGATTAATGGGCTTAGTTATTAAAATTAGGCTACCTAAATTGGGTTTTCCTATTGGACTTGGACTTGGGTTATTTTGGGTGTAGGTTTAGGAAACCCATAATATAATTATATTTCATAAATCCTTGAGGCTCTTGGTTTTAAAACGGATGAAAGTCCTTTGGGTTTTAAAAGGCAAATAGAAGAAATAAGAGGGAGAGAGCCACATAGAGAGAAACGGCAGAAAGAGAGAGAGCGGTAGAGAGAAAGAACGGCAGAAAGAAGGGAGGCGCTAAGAAATTGCCGTGAAGAAGGAGAGAGAGATCGAGACTTGGAGAAGAAGAAGAAATCTTCATTGTTTTGTGTTAAGGCTCAAGAACAAAGGTAAGCAACTCTTTTGTTTAGAAAGAAAACCCCAGAGAAAAAACCCTAGAAATCTAAAAGTAAGATTAAGGTTGAGAAATCAATTATTATGTTATAAAACATGAAATCCTTTATTGTTTTTATTTTGATATTGGAACCCTAGAAAACCCTAAAGAACTTTGTTGATTTTGATTAGGGTTTGGCATGTAGAATTAAATAGTTTTGACCTAAAAGATGCATGCTAGGGTTTGTTATAGAAGTATGGTTTGTGTGTGTGAGTTGTGTATATGCCGTGTGAGTGTGTTGTATGTGTGTCGTGTGTGTGGTATGTGCAGTGTGTGTGTATTGTGTGTGCAGTGTGTGTGTGTGTTCCTGCTGTGTATGTGTGTGTTGCTGTCGTGTGTGTGGGTGTGTGGTGGCAGCCGTGTGGGTGTGTGGTAGGGTTGGTGTGTGTTGTGTGTGTGTTAGGGTTTAGTGTGTGTTAGAAAAGGTGTGTTTAGTGTGTGTAAGTTGAATTGGCAAGAAATATTAAGGGGGTTGAACCTAAAAACCCTAGGATGGAATTAGTAAACCTAAAGGGATAAAAGATGAACATTTAGGAGAGTTAAAGACGAATAACCCTTAGATCATCAAGGCCATTAAAATTAGTTTTGGGTTAAGAAAATAAGAGATACTTGTACCCTAAGAAATCCTCTTTGCATGATTGTAGATTCGTGCGAAAGTTCATTGCAAGGAAAAGGCAAATAAATTGAGGTAAGGGATTACGTTCTTTAGTGTTGAATGTTTTCAATCCTTGATGATAGGATTCCTTGTTATAAATTGTATGCTACCAAGTGGCCGGTAGTCACCTTTAAACACTCATTCGATTTAGCGTCTTTTGATTATCTTACCCTTGATATGTACTTGTTCAACGGGTATCTCTAGTATTTGAAATTGCTAAAGTGATTTATGTATTCTTGTACTTATGAATACTTGAATGGAATAGTTTAGCCCTTGAAAAGGACTTAAATGATTTGGTTAGTCCCTGAAAAGGACTTTGTGTGATTTGGTCTAAACAGATTGAAAATGACCTTAACTTTATATGAGTTGGTGTAGACAGATTGAAAATGACCTTAACTTTATATGATTGGTCTAGACAGATTGAAAATGACCTTAAATTTAAAAGATTTGGCCTAGACAGATTGAAAATGACCTTAACTTTATGCTACTTGATGAAGTAGTTGACTATCATGATATGTCAAAATAAGGGAGCGCCCTGAAAAGGCGTGGAATCTCTTATTCAAGGATCACCTTGAAAAGGTGTATCAAAGTCACCCTGAAAAGGTGCATAATTAATTGGAATTGACGGGCATATGTGTATACAATCTCCATCTTGATTTATTCTTGTGATAGGGCCACTATTTAATTCATGAAGTATCTTTTGAATTGTACTCATAAATTATACCTTGACTTGTATAGTTATCATTCCATCAAGAAGTTGTTTGTCTCCGTTCGTTTCGGTTATCTCTTCCTTAGTACCTGAAGAGATTTCGTATGAACTTACTTGACATTGTTAGCTCACCCTTTTTGTATTCTTTCCTCCCAGGTAAGTAGTAAGAGGAGATGATCGGTCGTATGGATGGCGACTAGGATCAAGGTTTTAGGGTTTATTATTTAAACATTAAGTAATTATTGAGCTAGTGGGTTGTACTAGCCGTTACTTTTGAATAACATATATGATGGATGTATTACTTTAGAACTAGGGCGTCGGTTGAAATGCCATATTGATGATTTATTATTAATGTTTTGGGATAGGATTTTTCTAGGAGAATAACTAAGAATATTTCTTGGGAATCTAGAGAACTTATCTTAAGATATGTAATTATGATTTGTGAATTAATGTTCTGTATTTCGAGGTTTTATAAGGTACTGATGAGGGATTCTTTTATTGTAGGAAATGGAAGGTACCAGTGCTGTTTGGAGCAAAATGATCAAATCCAAACCAATCAAGGGCAGGATGGTAAAGATACATAGGTATGAGCAAAAAATTAGAAAGTATGGAGAGATTGCCAGAAAGGCACTGTAACTGAGGATCAAATCAGAGATAAAAGCAGCACCAGTAAAGGATAAATTGGAGAAAGCATTACAAGAGATACTGAGGACCAAAGAAGAGCTAGGCAAAGTTGAGGAATACACTGCAACAGTTAGAGAACAATCTTACCGGTATCACTACGAATTACATGATTTAAAAGCGGCAAATGCTAAGAAAGAGACTCCAGTAGGAGCTATGGAAGGGACGGAGGCTTCTCCTATCATGGTTGATGATGAAGAGGAGGTAGGCACGAGCGTACGTAAGTCCAAAGGAAAACCGAGCGGAAGACCTAGGAAGAACGCAATTCCATAAATAAAGTTGAGGATTTACTTTGTTTTCTAGAATAATGAAGGGTATCTAGTTTAGAAGTTTGGATTTGAGGATTTATTTGTTTTGACCCAGACAATGTTTTTATTAAATTAAAGTTAGTTGTGTTTTGTTGAATTATGTTTTGATTGAACTTATTCCTTAATGTTAATTTAAATGTTAACCGGAATAGAGAAAGGTTGGTCTATTGAAACGACCAACGTGAATAGAAATCGGCCTATTGAAAGGTGGTGTTCGCAACATTCATGCTGAAAGGTCAGGTGTTAAAATGGTGGGAAGCTGAGAAAAGAGCGGCAGCGGCACATGGAGACGACAACTTCACATGGGAAATGTTTAAGAATGTCTTTAATGAAAAATACTACCCAGCAAGCGTTCGTAACGCCAAGATAGCAGAGTTCATGATGCTGACCCAGGAGAATATGTCCGTAGAAGAGTACTGCACCAAGTTTACTGACTTGATGGAGTTTTCCCCAAACTCTTCTTCAACAACGCGGAATAGAAAGCAAGAAAGTTTGAGGCAGGGCTGAGTGACAGAATCTGATACCGAATTACACCACTAATGCTACCAACCTATGGTCAGGTGCTAGACAGGGTAAGAATAGTAGAAACAGAAGCTAACAGTTTTTGCAGTAAGCGAGATGAAAAGAGGAAAGCGATAGAAAAAGATTCAGTTGGAACCAAAGGAAGTAATGGAAGCTGGAACCGAGAGGGGGCCAGTAACAAAAGGAGGGCTATAGAAGAAAGCCGCGGAAAGGAAGTTATGGGTAATAGAAATCAGAACCGAAGTTACGGTAATCGAAATGATGGGGACCAGAATAACAATTGAGGAAAAGAATCAGATGATAAGTTCAATGTGTGCGAAGGGAAGCACAAGAGGGAAAAGTGTTGGTACAAGGATCAGAAGTGCTACAATTGTGACAAGGTGGGACATCCAAAGTGGAAGTGCTCGAAACCAAAGAAGGTAGGAAATGTGCAAGGAGCCAGGAATGATAACGGTAACGGAGGAGGGCATGGATGAGTGTTCACCATGACCGCCAGAGACGCAAGGGCCACAAATGATGTCATGGCGGGTACGCTTCAATTTTATGCTCGTAGCGTATATGTATTGATAGACACTGGTGCTACACATTCTGTTGTTAGCACTCGTTTAGTTAAGAAATTGAATTTGAAACCCGAAGCTTTAGAAATACCTCTTGTGATAGATACTCCAACTAGAGAGTCAATCCCTATCTCATCTGTTTATAAGATGTGTCCTTTGAGAATAGGATATAGAGAACTTGAGGTTGATCTTATTGAATTAGAAATGAACGAATTTGACATTATCCTGGGGATGGATTGGTTAGTTGCTTACCATGCCAAGGTAGACTGCTTTAAGAAGGAGGTACAGTTCAAATTACCATCTGGCGAGGAGTTTAGCTTTCAAGGATCGAAGCTGAGAATTCGATTGGGTCTTATTTTGGTAATGAAGGCTCGGAAGATGTTAAAGAAGGGATGTGAAGAGTTTTTGGCCTATATTGGCGAGACAGGTGAAAAAGAAGTAAGCTTAGAATCTCTTTCAATTATCAGGGATTTCAAGGATGTTTTTCCAGAAGATTTGTCGGGAATACCACCAGAGAGGGAGGTGGAATTTTCCATAGATCTAGTACCAGAAACCGCACCGATATCTAAGGCACCGTATAGGATGGCGCCGACTGAACTCAAAGAACTGAAGGAACAACTGCAAGAAATGCTGGATAAGGGTTTGATTAGGCTAAGTGTTTCACCATGGGGTGCACCGGTGTTGTTTGAGAAGAAGAAGGATGGATCGATGAGGATGTGCATCGACTATCGAGAATTAAATCATGTGACGGTAAGGAATCAATATCCGTTACCCAGAATTGATGACTTGTTTGACCAACTTTGGGGAGCGTGTTATTTCTCGAAGATAGATTTGAGATCGGGATATCATCAGTTGAGGGTAAAAAAGGAGGATGTTGCAAAAATGGCATTTAGGACAAGGTACGGTCATTATGAGTTTTTAATTATGCCTTTTGGGTTTACGAATGCACCAGCAGCATTCATGGAGCTTATGAATAGAATATTTCACGAGTTCTTGGATAAGTGTGTCATTGTGTTTATAGATGATATATTGGTGTATTCTAAAACTTAGGAGGAACATAAATAGCATTAAAGGTTAGTACTGCATATCTTGAGGGAACATAAGTTGTAAGCGAAATTCAAGAAGTGTGAGTTTGGCTGGAGAAAGTAGCATTCTTAGGGCATGTGGTATCTAAGGATGGAATTGAAGTGGATCTAACAAAAATAGAGGTGATAGTGAATTGGGAGAGACCGACCACTGTTAGCGAAATAAGAAGTGTCTTGGGATTGGAAGGATATTATAGGAGATTTGTCGAGGGATTCTCAAAGTTGTCAGTGTCGTTAACAAGATTAACACAGAAAGGAGCAAAGTTTGTGTGGTCAGAAGAATGCGAGGAAAATTTTTAGGAGCTGAAGCGAAGGTTAATGTCCGCACCAGTTCTTACTTTACCATCTGGATCAGACAGATTTGTGATCTATAGTTACGCATCTCTTAAGGGATTAGGCTGCGTGTTAATGTAGAATGATAAGGTTATAGCATATGCGTCAAGACAATTGAAGAATCATGAGAAGAATTATTCGACCCATGATCTGCAATTGGCAGCCGTGGTCTTTGCATTGAAAATTTGGAGACATTATTTGTATGGGGTAACTTGTCAGATTTATACAGATCATAAGAGTCTTAAGTACATTTTTACCTAGAAAGAATTGAATATGAGGCAAAGGAGATGGTTGGAGCTGCTTAAGGATTATGATTGTACGATTTTATATCACCCCGAAAAGGCCAATAAGGTGGCAGATGCCTTGAGTAGGAAGAACCGTGGAACCCTGGCGATGTTGATTTCTAAAGGGGTAAGTACGTGGAATAGTATTGAGATTTCAGGTATGGAGGTAAAAGTTAAAGGTTATTTGGCTCAGATGAGTGTTCAGCCGACACTTTTGAACCGAATCAAGGAAGCACAAGGGACCGATGGTGAGGTTGTAAAGATACGTGAAAGTATGACAAAAGGAAAAGTAACAAATTTTCGTGTAGGAGTCGATGGAATTTTGAGGTACCAATCGAGGATTTGGGTGCCAAGCAATGAAGATATAAAAAGAGAGATTCTGAAGGAAGCTCACTTTTCGAGGTTTTCTGTACATCCCAGAAGTACAAAGATGTATAGAAACTTAAGAGAATCATTTTGGTGGAACAACATGAAGGTAGATGTGGCAGAGTAGCTATCAAGGTGTTTGGTATGTCAGTAAGTAAAGAGTGAACACCAGAAACCGGCTGGGTTACTTTAGTCATTACCAATATCGGAATGGAAATGGGAGAATATAGCTATGGATTTGGTAGTAGGATTACCGAAGATGCTGAAAGGGTCACAACGCAATTTGGGTTGTAGTGGACAGACTTACAAAGTTGGCTCACTTTCTGGAGATTAAGGAGACAGACTAATTAGAGAAGTTGTCAAAGTTATATGTTGACGAGATCGTAAGGTTGCATGGGATACCTGTGTCAATAGTGTCCGACCGAGATGCGAGATTCACGTCAAAGTTCTGGAAAACTCTACAGCAGGCATTGGGTACCGAATTGACTATGAGTATAGCATTTCATCTGCAGACCGATGGGCAGTCAGAGAGGACTATTCAGACTCTTGAGGATATGTTAAGAGCCACATCATTGGATTGACAAGGGACTTGGGATGAACACTTGACATTAGTGGATTTCGCCTACAACAATAGTTTTCACACTAGTAGTGGGATGGCTCCATATGAAGTATTGTACGGAAGGAAGTGTAGGTCACTTGCGTGTTGGGATGAAGTAGGTGAGAGAAAATTGATGGGACCAGAAATTGTTCGGGTAACTGCAGATAAAGTACAGCAGATCCAGAAATGGTTATTAACCGCGCATAGTCAACATAAGTCGTATGCGGATCACCGACGATGAGATTTGGAATTTCAGTTGGGGGATCGCGTATTCTTGAATATTTTGCCGACCAAAGGAGTCATGAGGTTTGGTATACGCGGGAAGTTTAGCCCGAGGTATGTGAGACCATTCGAGATTTTGGAGCGAGTTGGGCTGGTAGCCTACAAGTTGGCCCTACCACCTGTACTTGCTGAGTGCATAATGTAATTCATGTCTCGATGTTGAGAAAGTACATCTCTGACCCGAGCTATGTGATTGAGTATAGACAGCTCAGATTCTGTGCCGATCTGAGGTATGATGAGCAACCTGTGAAAATTGTGGATCGGAAAAATCAGAATTTGAGAAGGCGAGTAATTCCTTACGTGAAAGTGCAGTGGAGCAATCACACATAAGAGAAGCAACGTGGGAGCTCGAGAGCGAGATGCGAGAGTTGTATCCCGCCCTGTTCTCGGAATGAGTGCGTTTGGTTTGGTGGACCAAACCCTTTAAGGGGGTAAAAATGTAATAACCCTAATATTTATTTCTTTTATTTATTAAATATCATTTTTGGAAATTGATTAATTGTGTTATTCGATTTAATAATTGGATTATCTTTCCTAGATGGACTAGGATTAATGGGCTTAGCTATTAAAATTAGGCTACCTAAATTGAGTTTTCCTCATTTGACTTAGACTTGGGTTATTTTGGTTTAGGTTTAGGAAACCCATAATATAATTATATTTCATAAATCCTTGAGGCTCTTGGTTTTAAAACGGATGAAAGTCCTTTGGGTTTTAAATGGCAAATAGAAGAAATAAGAGGGAGAGAGCTGCATAGAGAGAAATGGCAGAAAGAGAGAGAGAGAGAGAGCGATAGAGAGAAAGAATGGCAGACAGAAGGGAGGCGCTGAGAAATTGTCGTGAAGATGGAGAGAGAGACCGAGACTTGGAGAAGAAGAAGAAAGTTTCATTGTTGTGTGTCCAAGGCTCAAGAACAAATATAAGCAACTCTTTTGTTTAGATAGAAAATCTTAGAGAAAAAACCCTAGAAATCTAAAAGTAAGATTAAGGTTGAGAAATCAAGTTATTATGTTATAAAACATGAAATACTTTATCGTTTTGATTTTAATATTGGAACCCTAGAAAATCCTAAAGAACTTTGTTGATTTTGATTAGGGTTTGACATGTAGAATTAAATAGTTTTGACCTAAAAGATGTGCCAAGGTTTGTTATAGAAGTTTGGTTTGTGTGTGTGAGTTGTGTAGGTGTCGTGTGAGTGTGTTGTATGTGTGCCGTGTGTGTGTGTGTGTGGTATGTGCAACGTGTGTGTGTGTGTGTATTATGTGTGCAGTATGTGTGTGTGTGTGTTCTTGATGTGTGTGTGTGCATTGCTTCCGTGTGTGTGTGGGTGTATGGTGGTAGCCGTGTGGGTGTGTGGTAGGGTTGGTGTGAGTTGTGTATGTTTGTATGTGATGGAAAAGGTGTGTTTAGTGTATGTAAGTTGAATTGGCATGAAATATTAAGGAGTTGAGCCTAAAAACCCTAGGATGGAATTAGTAAACCTAAAGGGATAAAAGATGAATCTTTAGGAGAGTTAAAGACGAATAACCCTTAGATCATCAAGGCCATTAAAATTAGTTTTGGGTTAAGTAAATAAGAGATACTTGTACCCTAAGAAAGCCTCTTTGCATGATTATAGATTCATGTGAAGGTTCATTGCAAGGAAAAGGCAAATAAATTGAGGTAAGGGATTACGTTCTTTAGTGTTGAATGTTTTCAATCCTTGATGATAGGATTCCTTGTTATAAATTGTATGCTACCAAGTGGCCGGTAGTTACCGTTAAACACTCATTCGATTGAGCGTCTTTTGATTATCTTACCCTTGATATGTACTTGTTCAACGGGTATCTCTAGTATTTGAAATTGCTAAAGTGATTTATGTATTCTTGTACTTATGAATACTTGAATGGAATAGTTTAGTCCCTGAAAAGGACTTAAATGATTTAGAACAAAACACACACACCCAAACGTATGAAAATAATGAACTTTTGATATTCTACCATTCAAAATTTCATAAGGTGTCATTGTAGTACCGGATCTTAGAAAAACTCTATTGGCCGTGTGACAAGCCCTGTTTAAGGCCTCAGCCCAAAACCTTTTTGAAATCCATTTTGAAAACAACATCACACGGGCCATTTCAAGTAAGGTCATATTTTTCCTTTCAGCCACCCCATTTTGTTGAGGTGTTTTAGGAGCAGAAAATTCATGTTTAATTCCTTTTAATTCACAAAATGTAGAAAACAAAGAATTATCAAACTCCTTTCCATGATCAGACCTTATTCGCATGATACGAGCACAAAACATATTTTTGATTTTAGCATGTAAGATCTTAAACTTTTCAAAAGTTTCAGATTTTTCTTTCAAAAAATACACCGAGGTGAATCTAGAAAAATCATCTACTATGACAAAAGTATATCTCTTACCTCCTAAACTTTCAACCTCAACTGGACCCATTAAATCCATATGTACAAGTTGGAAACAGTGGGTTGTTCCAGAGTACTCCTCATGATGTTGGGTAGCACGATGGGCAACACGTGTCTGTTTACCTTTGAGAAAATCTTCACATATGATTTTCTTACTTATGTCCAGACTAGGAATACCTCTTATAGCTTCAGCCTTAATGAGTTTCACAATGTTACGAAAATGGACATGACCCAACTTTTGATGTCATGAGGTAGCATCATCAACTCTTACAGAATGACACATTTGTTTATCCTCAACAAGATAACAGTTATTACTTTACCTAGTACCTGACATAACACAGTTATTGGTACAATAAAAAACTTCACAAGTGTTCTTATTGAATTTCACTTCAAGGTTATCATCACAACGTTGGCTAATACTAATTAAATTATTTACAAGTCTATCAACATGCAAAACAATTTTCAAAGCATGAAATCTAGGTATATTCAGAATGCCTTTTCCTACTATATTACTCTTACCACCACCACCATATGTTACACTACCACCTTTAATAGGTTCATATTTCTTTAAAAATATTTTTGTTCCCATCATGTGACGTGAACAACCACTATCAAAATACCATGAACCTTTAACATTAGTTTTTAAGGCAGTGTAAACAACATCACATCTCAGATTCGACTTAGGTTTCCATGCTTTCCTACTTTGATAATTTCCCTTCTGACTGCAAGTGCTATCTGACGTGCTAGGCAACACTTCAGGTAGCACAGATGAACTGGACTGTTTCTTTAAAAGCGTTTTACAATCATTTTTCAAATGTCCAGTAGAGTAACAATAGTTACATACTTTCACTTTGCCAGAAGTCTTATCTGAAGACAATAGTTCAACATTATCTCTTTCTTTAACAAAAACTATTTTATCTTCCTTATTAGCCAAAGTAGATGTAATAGCATTTAAAGACTCTTGAAAACCCATACCTGCCTTGAGTGGTTTGCTCAACCCAAGGATTTCATCCAGCTTGGACGAACCCGTGTTGAGTTTTTTAAAAGTGGCCTCTGCTAGAGTAAGCTTGGCCTTGACTTTGTCCAACTCCGCATCCTTTTTTGTGAGTTGAACTTCCAACCTAGTCAAGCCATCAGTCAGATCTTGAACTTCTTTGGACAGAGACACCACCTTCTTGTTCTCTTTCTTCCATTCGTCAAGCAAATCTTTGTAAAGGTCCTTAAGACCGCAAATGAGTTCATTCTTGCTGAACTCCTTACTTTGTTCACCCTCTTGTGAACTACCTGCATCCATGTTACCAGAACCCATAAAACAAACAACATTTATCAAATTAAAATCTGTATACTTGTTGGATGATATCTCAGGTGCTATCCTAGCTTGGATATCACATGAGGTATCACTGACAGTGTTCGAGTTACAATTTGTGACCATCATTGCTGTTTGATCTGAATCTTTAGATTAAGTGGTCTCCTCGTCTTCATTGTCACTGAGGGATACCCATAGGTTCTTACCCATCTTCCTTAAAGTGTTAGCACATTCGTTTGAGTAATGACCCCATCCAGAGCATGCGTGACATTTTATCGACTCAAGATACTTCGAATCATATCTAGATTGATTTGATGATGCTCTTTTTATGGGACCACCTTTCTGAATAGATGGAAATGTCCTCTTCGGTATGGAATTGTACACCTTGGATTGTTGCTCTTTAGCCTTCTGCACATTTTCTTTGTTAAACTTTCTTAACATAGAGTTATATTTCCTAGCAAGCAAAGCAACACTAGCATCTTCACCTAATTCCTCAAAAATTTCGTCATCCTCATCATTTGATAAACTTAAGGATTGAACTTTTAAAGCAACACTCTTGCCTTTAGAAGCTTCACTTTGCTCAGCAAGGTTTGACTCAAAAAATTTTAAAATGCTCATTAAGGAATTGATGTCCATAGTAGAAAGGTTGTGAGCCTCTTCTATAGATGAAACCTTTATATTAAAACGCTCGGGGAGAGTTCTAATAGCTTTTGAAACCAATTGTTTATTAGTAAAAGGTTCACCTAAAAGTTGACACTCATTAGCAATGTCAAACAATTTTTAAAAATAAGAGGAAATGGTATAATTTTCACCCATCCTCAACCAATCAAACTTGCTAGTAAGACCTCTAAGTTTGTTTTCACGCACACTAGAATCACCTTCACAAAATCTTTGTAAAATATCCCAAGCTTCCTTAGTTGTGGAACTATTTTGAATAAGTTTAAAAATGTGCATGTCAACCCACTCAAAAATAGCATTAAGAGCTTTTTCATTGTAGTTAGCTAGGGTAATCTCTTCGTTAGTCCACTCGGCTTCAGGTTTAACTTGAATGTCACCATCCTCTGTTGTGAAATTGGGGGGATCACCACATCCACTAGCCCAAACTAGCAGTCATCAACATGGAGAAAAATTAAATCAACACATGATAATATGAAAGAACAAGAACACCGATAATTTGTTAACCCGGTTCACCACCACCCGTGGCTACATCCGGAGGCACCAAGCCAGGATATCACTATAATAATATATGAAGGATTACAACTTTACATATGCACTCACACAGATCTAGCATAGTAACTCTCCATGAGCAATCTCTCATATACATTATCTCACCTCCCCTAGAGTGCACAAATAACACAGTCATGGCCGGGTTGTAGGATCGCCCCCCATGGCTCTCCTGGGCCCCCGACCCCCCTTCCTAGACACTATTTTGTGGCTCCCTTTGATATCCTAACTTTCTCCTATTGGGTACTAATATTATGGTGGTAGTCACAATGTATTTATAGAGATACAAAACCTACTACTGATCAAAACCTAATTTACCCGGAGTCCTTGAGACGGAAGGAGTATAACTTTAATTAGGAATACTAATATTAATTCCATATGTGGACTCCTTTCCAGAAATCCATCCCCGGCAATCTGTTTACTTGGGCGGTCGCCCACCTCCTCTATGGGCGGTCGCCCACCTCAACAGTCCGCTTCGATTTTCTGCTCCTCCATGGTTTTGATCCTCTCCTTGGTTTTGGCTCCAATCCCAACAATCTCCCACCTGGAGACATAAACCACCATTGTGACATGCTCCCATCATACTCCCACCTGAGAATGATCCACCAAATATTTTACACCACCATGTTGAGCCTCCACGCTCCTCCACCATGAGCCTCCACGCCCAAGTAATAAGGCGAGTTGAAACCAAGCGACGCTTCAACCTCTCCGTGTTAGATCCTTCTTGCCTCACCAAATCAACTTCTACCTTGATTTATTTGCAAGACTAATTTCGCCTTCTCTCTCCTAGATCCACTCCCCTTGCAATGCTCCCCATGAAACTCGGACACACCTTGCTTCTTGTATTGTCTTCTTGTGGTCTTTTTTTTTTCTCGCTCTCTGTTAGGTACTTGTGACTGTCTCCTTGCTGGCCAGCTACACATTGTCACCTCTCCACCCTAACACACCGTTTATTGATGTCTCTCCCCTTTTTACACCAACAGGCCGGTCTCCAAGCCTCTTGCTCCCACTCGGAACGAAATTGATGTTGTCGGTAGAGTACAACATCCTCCTTACCCCTCATCCGTCGTTTGCGAGAAGTCCTCCTCTTCCCACGTGGACTAACCGGCTTATACCACTTACCTTTGCAAGAAGAGATTGTATCAAAATAGGAAATAAAATCTGCTGCAGAAAAACTCTCCCGACACGTGGGCGGTCGCCCACCACCCCATGGGCGGTCGCCCATGAAGAATTTCCCAAGAGCCCAACCTTCTGTCCATGTGGGAGGTCGCCCACCACCACCATGGGAGGTCGCCCAGTACTCCAGAAGCTCCTCAGACTTAGACTCCTTTTCTTTCATATTTTTCTCCAACCACCTTGACTGCCCCATAAACCCTTGAACATCTCCAGATCTATCTTGATCTCTGCATCTCCAAAATTCCACCTCGAATTTCTGCAGATCTCAATAAGAAACAAACGAACTCTTCAGACTTACTGATCTTCCGCACGATCGTGGACCTATTTGGCACGTGTCTTGCTTCAACCATAAACCCTAGAAGCTCTCAAATCCCTGCACGTCTTCCAC
Organism: Adenophora triphylla var. japonica; assembly: GCA_022495995.1. Classification (NCBI taxonomy): domain Eukaryota; kingdom Viridiplantae; phylum Streptophyta; class Magnoliopsida; order Asterales; family Campanulaceae; genus Adenophora; species Adenophora triphylla. The sequence goes on from JAFEMH010002827.1 coordinate 39,584, forward strand.
ACGAAGAATCTGCATGAAAATCTGTTGTCTCTTTTCTTCACCTTGGATCTCTCCTAGATCTCGAACCAAAGCTCTGATACCAGTTGTTGTGAAATTGGGGGGATCACCACATCCACTAGCCCATACTAGCAGTCATCAACATGGAGAAAAATTAAATCAACACATGATAATATGAAAGAACAAGAACACCGATAATTTGTTAACCCGGTTCACCACCACCCGTGGCTACATCCGGAGGCACCAAGCCAGGATATCACTATAATAATATATAAAGGATTACAACTTTACATATGCACTCACACAGATCTAGCATAGTAACTCTCCATGAGCAATCTCTCATATACATTATCTCACCTCCCCTAGAGCGCACAAATAACACAGTCATGGCCAGGTTGTAGGATCGCCCCCCATGGCTCTCCTAGGCCCCCGACCCCCCCTTCCTAGACACTATTTTGTGGCTCCCTTTGATATCCTAACTTTCTCCTCTTGGGTACTAATATTATGGTGGTATTCACAATGTATTTATAGAGATACAAAACCTACTACTGATCAAAACCTAATTTACCCGGAGTCCTTGAGACGGAAGGAGTATAACTTTAATTAGGAATACTAATATTAATTCCATATGTGGACTCCTTTCCAGAAATCTGTCTCCGGCAATCTATTTACTTGGGCGGTCGCCCACCTCCTCTATGGGCGGTCGTCCACCTCAACAGTCCGCTCCGATTTTTTGCTCCTCCATGGTTTTGATCCTCTCCTTGGTTTTGGCTCCAATCCCAACATCCTCATCTCGAGGTAATAGTGGAAGAGAGTAACCATTAACTACAGATCGCCAAGCTCGAATATCAATTGATTTGATATGCGAGCGAAGACGGATCTTCCAATATGCATAATCCGAACCATCTAAAACAAAGAAGACGTTTTTGGTTTGGATTTGCAGGATCAAAAGCCATGACACCTAGACCAAGCACTTAGTAACGTCAAGTGACCTGCTCTGATACCAATTGAAATTGTCACGGCCTGAAACACAAGTGATATCTAAGGTGATAACAGCACCAAAGATAGCACTTGAGATAGCACACACACACTTCGAAAATAAAAACAATTTTGTAAAAGAGATTGCAGCGGAATAATAACACCAAAATTGTTTTTCTCAAGTTATATAAATTATATAACCTGAGGATGCCTCTTAGGCAAGACTTTATAATCACTTTATAAAATAATTACAAAAGTCGAAAGTTGTTCCCTATGACTAATACAATGTAAGTTCTATGGAACAAGAGATAAAGAACGAAATCCAATCCTAGCCAACACACAACTTGATATCAAGGTAATCAAGTGTGAAATTATAAGGGAGGATGGATAAATCGAACCACAAAGAACTCTATCTCTATATGTTAGAAGGTGTGTGAAATTGGCATATGTTCAAGGGTCATCTTCCAAGCATATTTATAGTCTTCAATTACTTGAAGGCTACTCAAATCATCACCCTTGGGGCTATTTTGGACGTTGAGGGAGAGTGGTTGGCGTGTTCCTCAAATCATGTGCCAATATCCCTTATTTGTAGCAACCAATTCGTGCTCTCCAAGTCCATGCTTCATTGCCTTTTACTCTCAAGCTTTCTCCATCTTGTACTCTCTTTGAATCAGCAACAACTCCTTTGAAATAGTCTTCCCACATTTTTGTTATTGTTGATACAACCAAGGCTTGTTGAAAGTTTATGCATAAAACTACATTTATGCATAACTTTCTCTTTTCTAAATTCCTCCACATTTCTAGCTCCTTTTTCTATCATATTGTAACCTGAAATATGGACATACAACATAAGCTATACAGATTATATTAGTACATTAGTACATAAATAAATAATCAAGAAATGTACAACTATCTAAATTCCAGCACAGGAAATCATCTGCGATATCATCTGGAATATGGAAAATCATTCAGGATATCACCTGTGATTTACACTAACAAACACCATTCATCGAGGGGCCCAAGCAAACATCTCTCTCAACGAGAGGAACAAATCCCATCTTGACTTATCATTCTTCCCTACAAGAATCCAATCGTGCTAACATAGCCCTTATTGCTATCTTATTAAAGATAGTGTTAGACTACATCAAACACAACGTTCATCAAGTGGAAGACGATGATAATCTCAGGTACAAACGATTCTAATGACATGACTATCATGACATTTAATCATGACATATATGACCATAGACCATGTCATAAATCTCATAGGTAGGTGATGTCCAGTACTTTGTTCTCTAACAAGTACCCATAAATGTAATGTGCATCCCATGCATATAATCATCTCTATGATTATCCATTACCAAATTATACTAGTTATTCACAATAACTAGGGACGCAGGTTGTTGGTCCCAAAGGTGGCAACAAGGGTGAAAAATAGCTAGAGGGGGGGTTAATAGCTGTTACAAATTTTTTGCCCTCTTTATAAAAACTAAACCTCTTTCTTGCAAACTGCTTGCAGTGTGTTATAAAACGCAAGTGGTATTGTAAAATGCACAGCGGAATTACAGAGTAAAATGGTGCGGTTTATGAGGTGCAGTTTTGTAAGCGGTTTTCAGTGCGGTTTTACAAAACTTAAAAGTGAGATTTTGACAAAGTTAACTTCAAACACAATTCACAATAATGGATAACTGAAAATAAGATCAATCAGATAAAGATAAAATAGTCAGTTAAGAACAGTAAGTAAAAATGCAGAAATAAAGAACACAATGTTTGGAGTGGTTCAATCGTAAATAATCTACATCCACTACCAAGATGGTTAGTCTTGGATTTTCTAAGAGTTAGATTTTATATTAGAGTATGAGAGATAACAAAGTACAAAGATCAATACTCAGATCTAAAATCTATTCTATGAAGATCAAATCCTAGACTATAACCAGTGTATCTTAAATGAATAATCTATGTGATTAAACAAGTGAGGTGTCTGTGTGATAAACAAGATCAAGGCTCTTTGAATCTGTATAATTTAGAGCACAATGATTCTTGAAGTGTTTAAGGCTTGATTTCTGGGCTGGGAAATATTTCTTGAATGAAGAAGATGAAGATTCAAAGGGCTTAATATTTTCAGGGCAAGCTTCAATCTTCTTATGAACTCACAGATAATCAATTTCTCAAGTAATCTTCAAGTGTTGAAGATTAGGGATATTTATACCCAAGCACCAAGAAAGTAGCCATTATGATACAGCTGTTGAAGTACTGCACTGGTGCATTCTGATTGGTCCAAAAATCTACTTTTGTCCTTTGGTACAGCGAATGCAGATAAAGGCGATCGGACCTCGGTCACGCAAATAAGGTATGAAGGACATCTGTCACCTTTTCAAGATCCTTGCAGATCTTGTCTGACACTTAGTCACGTGAATTTGGTGGTTGACTTTAGATATTTCTGACGTGGATTCTAACAGTCATAAGTGGTTCAACTTCAAGTCTTCAATCATTGGATGCGGTCTGGTGTGCATGCGGTTTGGTCAATGCGGTTTCACCAGTGAGGTTTCATAGTTCAGTCAAAGGAATGGAACTGCACAGTGGTTTAGCAACTGCGGTTTCACAAATGAGAATCCACAGCAGTCTTCAAGAAGTGGTTTCAATGTAAGAATTCCACAAGCGGTTTCTTGAGTGCGGTTTGAAACATCTTGAGCTGAAATCTCATGTCCAATGAGTCTTGTACCAGTCTTCAGGCCTAAATAATCTTATTCTATAAAATGCACTTATACTAAAAAAAATTGAAGTCTAAGCTTCATTACATATGGGCCTAAAGTCCTTAAAATAGAGCTGAGGTTATGGTATCAATCAAATCTAAGTTAAAGCTAGAAGGGTTAAAGTAAGCATACCCAACACAGGTTATTATAATAGACATGCAAAACATATAATAAACCAAATAAACATTCTCTATAATAAACGGTAAAGACGATTACATAACGGTATTAAGTTATAAGTCAAATATAACTAAACGCCTAGGGCATTACACCAACAATCTCCCACTTGCACTAGGCTCACTCTCTTATGTATCGTATACACATGGACCTAACATGACCATCATGTTTTGCTTGTGCAAGTGGCTTTGTAAGCGGATCCTCTATGTTATCGTCGGTTGATACTTTGCATATCTTAACGTCTCCTCTTTCTATGAATTCTCGAATGAAGTGGAAACGTATAAGTATGTGTTTGGATTGCTGATGTGACCTTCTTGATCCAAATTGCCTCCTTAGTTGCATCGGAATCCATGTCAGCAAGAACGCATCGGATTAGTAATACTTGGAACAACTTCCAGATCACTGATGAACTTCTTGATCCAAATTGTCTCCTTAGCTGCATCGGATGCCGCTATATATTCGGCCTTAGTTGTCGAATCGGCTATAGTACTCTGCTTGGAACTCTTCCAACATATCGCACCTTCGTTAAGCATAAACACAAATCCCGACTGCGATCGGAAATCATCTTTGTCAGTTTGGAAGCTTACATCTGTGTAACCTCTTATAACAAGATCATCTTCCATCCCTCCAAATACCAAGAACACATCCTTAGTCCTTCTTAAGTACTTAAGGATCGTCTTAACTGCCATCCAATGGTTCTCACCAGGATCAGATTGGTATCGACTCGTCATGCTTAAAGCATACGAGACGTAGGGTCTAGTACAAATCATGGCGTACATGATAGATCCAATAGCAGAAGCATACGGAATCTCATTCATTCTCTTTCGCTCACCAGTTGTCTTAGGACACTGAGTCTTGCTAAGAGTAACACCATGGCCCATTGGCAAGTTACCTCTCTTAGAATTTTCCATTTTAAATCTTCTAAGAACCTTGTCAATGTAAGTACTTTGACTTAAATCAATTATCCTTTTAGATCTATCTCTATAGATCTTGATGCCAAGGATGTAGGCGGCTTCACCCATATCTTTCATCGAGAAACATTTCCCTAACCAAGACTTGACAGTCTGGAGTGAAGGAATGTCGTTTCCAATGAGTAAGATATCATCGACATACAATATCAGAAATATTAATGTGCTCGCACTGAATTTCATGTATACAGAAGGTTCAACATCGTTCTTGATGAATCCAAAGTCTTTGATCGATTCATCAAAACAAAAATTTCAACTCCTAGAAGCTTGCTTCAACTCATATATGGATCTTTGCAACTTGCATACTTTATTAGAATTTCTTGGATCGACAAAACCTTCGGGTTGTGTCATATACACATCCTCAAGTAACTTCCCATTTAGGAAAGCTGTTTTGATATCCATTTGCCATATCTCGTAGTCATAATACGCGGCTATGGCAATTAAAATTATAATAGACTTTAGCATTGCAACAGGCGAAAAGGTTTCATCATAGTCAATACCACTGTGATGATGTTGCCATTTCGCGGGAAAAATTCGGTTTTTGCATTTCTTTGAAAAACCAAATAAAACCGGAAAAAACGGAGTCGCCACGCCATTTTAATTTTGAGGGCCAAAACTTTGAAAAAAGCCCGAGATCAGAGATTTAGGTTCGGAGGTCATGTTACGCGTCGGGAAGGACGTTAGTGTGCACCCGACGCGCCTCGTAAACGAGTCTTCCAAGCTGAAAATCATTTGTGTGTGTGTGTGTGTGTGTGTGTGTGTTTTGGCCAAAATAAGTTGAAACTCAGAAAAGTAAAAATTGGGATATCTTTTTAAGACTTTAAACTGATCCCATGATTTTTTGGAAGATTTTTGGATTGAGATTTGGTACTCAAAAGACCTTTTGAAGTTGAGAGCCATTTCTGCCAGAATGAAAAAGGCAGTGGACCTTTGATTTTGAAAGGGATTCAAGGGTCTTAAAACTTCATAATCTGGATAAACTCAGAGAATGAAAGTTGTTCTAGACACCTTAAATAAAGTTTGTGCGAAGAAATTTTCCATTTTGGAGAAGATTTGAGGGGTCAAAACCTTCTGGAAACCTCAGATATGAGATCTGGATTCCCAGAAGCTGATGAACTAGCCTCTGAAAGAAAATTTGAAAAGAGGAGTTTTACTCACCCAAAAAATAAAATGAAAATATGTCTGGAAAGCTCTGGATGTTGGCTACAAAAAGTATTTTGTAGTCAACACCAAATTCCAAGTTCATCTGTGTCCAAAAATTAAGACCATGGACTGAGGTCTGAGAAAATTGCTACTGGACAGCAACTTCTCAAGAAAGAAAATATGATTTTAAGGGGGGTTTTGCATCCATGATTGTCCCCATTTCCCTAGGTTTTGGTTAGTGATCACTAGACATTTTAGTGGTGAATCAACTATACCAAACCATCCTTGGGGTACATTAGGACTAAGCATTTCATTTGCTTGGGAAGGGGAATTTTATCCTTTGAAATCAAGATTTAGTGCTTGAAAATGGTTTTTTAGGGTTTTGAAAGTGCATTTTTGCAAGTAAGCAAGAAAAGCTTTGAAAATAATGTTGATCTTTGTAGAAGATCATCCATGGAGATGGTCTTCCATGGTGATCTTCTTAGATCTAAAGAAAGAAGATGAAAGAACTACATTTTGTAGTTTGAAGATGCATGCATGGATGAGATTTAGGGTTAGGAAGAGGAGGGTTTACCAATCTTCCTTGTGTTCTTGAGTGTTTGGCTTGAGTATATGAGTGTTTAGGGCTTGAATATGAGAGTGAGTGGATGAGTGTGAGTTGGGAAAGATTGGAGAGAAAATGGTGACAATTCTTGAAGAATTCTCACTGTTTTCTCTCTATATTTCGCCAGAGGTTCGGTGCAATTGTGTTCTTCCTCCTTATTTTTGTGACTGGAGGGCTCAATTTATAGCCCTCTGAAATTGACAATCTCATCCGCGCGGACAGGTCCAGGCAGCGTGCACTGTTCATTAAATGCAGCTTCAGCTTTGGACAAGAAGAATAATCTTTTTCAAAATTCAAATTAACAGCCAGTTTTTGTGTTTCCAGCCATTGCCATTTTTGGTTTTCTTCTTTTGTTTTGCTTTTTGAGATTCTTTTTAAGGTTTAACCTTAAATAACAATGCCCATTTTACCCTCACTTTGTTAGAAATGTTAGGATAGTTAGGAATTGTTAGAAATGTTATAACTTTCGTTAATTTTCTAACGAAAATTCTAACAAGCTCAAATTGGAGCACTTACAGTAGCCCCTCGGCGACGGCGCTTTCGAAGGAAGCGGGGTCGTCGATAAGAGTAAGGCTCCATATTTGGCAGGATGATCGAGTGATCGGGTGGCTGAACCTAGCGATAGGATACCTACGTATCCCGAATGGGAATCAAGCCAGTCGTAGTTCGGGTCTTTGACCACAGGAGATGATGGCGTTTTAGGTGCCTCGAACCTGATGAGCGAGTTCTGCGGTCGGTTGTTGGAAAGAAACTCTGCTGGGGATAAGAGATGACCATTTTCGGTCTGATGGCTATCCGCTCTGCTGGGGATAGGAATGACCATTTTCGGTCTCTGCTGGGGATGATTGCGATTTATCGCTTTCTAGTGATAGCGTCTTAGGTGCCTCAAACCTTGGGGATGGCGTTTTAGGTGCCTCGAACCTTGGAGATGGCGTTTTAGGTGCCTCGGACCTTGATGATGGCGTTTTAGGTGCCTCGAACCTTGAAGATGGCTTTTTAGGTGCCTCGGACCTTGATTTGAAATGGCCTTTCGGTGGACTTCGTCTGCTGCCGAAGGAGAGGGTGACCGTTTTGGTCGGGGGCTGGACCTAATGATAGGCTACCTACGTATCCCTAATGGGAATCAAGCCCTTTCGTAGTTCGAGTACTACTCGAGATTCCGTTGGCTTTTGGGATTCCGTTGACTTTGCTGGGGATTTTGTTAGCCTTTGCTGGGGAAAATCAGACGTATTCGTCTGGGGAATTGGTCTTACGTTTGACTGCCGGGGGCAATTTTGATGAAAGATACGGGATCTCGTTATCTTTCTCAGGGCACTCGGTCTTACGTTTGACTGCCGGGGGTAATTTTGATGAAAGATACGGGATCTCGTTATCTTTCTCGGGGCACTCGGTCTTACGTTTGACTGCCGGGGGAGATTTTGATGAAAGATACGGGATCTCGTTATCTTTCTCAGGGCACTCGGTCTTACGTTTGGCTAGGGGAGATTTTGATGAAAGATACGGGATCTCGTTATCTTTCTCGGGGCACTCGGTCTTACGTTTGGCTATAGGGGTAATTTTGATGAAAGATACGGGATCTCGTTATCTTTCTCGGGTCACTCGGTCTTACGTTTGGCTAGCAGGGAGATTTTGATGAAAGATACGGGATCTCGTTATCTTTCTCGGGGCACTCGGTCTTACGTTTGACTTGCCGGGGTAATTTTGATGAAAGATACGGGATCTCGTTATCTTTCTCGGGTCACTCGGTCTTACGTTTGGCTAGGAGGTAATTTTGATGAAAGATACGGGATCTCGTTATCTTTCTCGGGTCACTCGGTCTTACGTTTGACTTAGGGGAGATTTTGATGAAAGATACGGGATCTCGTTATCTTTCTCGGGGCACTCGGTCTTACGTTTGATCTTGGGAGAATGATTTTGATGAAAGATACGGGATCTCGTTATCTTTCTCGAGGCACTCGGTCTTACGTTTGGCTAGGGGAAGATTTTGATGAAAGATACGGGATCTCGTTATCTTTCTCGGGGCACTCGGTCTTACGTTTGACTGCGGGATAATTTTGATGAAAGATACGGGATCTCGTTATCTTTCTCGGGGCACTCGGTCTTACGTTTGACTAGGGGTAATTTTGATGAAAGATACGGGATCTCGTTATCTTTCTCGGGGCACTCGGTCTTACGTTTGGCTGCGTGGATAATTTTGATGAAAGATACGGGATCTCGTTATCTTTCTCGGGGCACTCGGTCTTACGTTTGACTAGCCGGGGTAATTTCCTTGACAAGGGGTGACTTTGGTTAACTTTGGTTAACTCTGTCAAGTTGGGGACCGAATTGCGAGTCACGAAATTTTAAAGGGGCAAAAGGGTCATTTTGACCACGACAATCTCATCCGCGCGGGCGGGAATGGAAAGTCGGGGGTATTAATGGGGCCAACGCCCTTCTTCTTCCTCGGTCAATTTTTGAATTGCCGAGAGAGAGGGAGACGAAACCAGGAGAACAGCCATTTTTGGCCCTAGAAGCTTCAAAATTCGTCCGTTTTCTTCAATTTTTCAAGCAATGGAACACGGGGAAGGCGCTTTTCAAGGCCAAGGACGTGGTCCCATAGCGAAGAGGCGATTGGAGCTCGTCCGGATGAGGAGGCATTACAACCTCTCGCAATCGGTTACGGAGGAGCATTATCCCGATGCTTGGCAACATTGGGCTTCGGATCGGCATCTCCGAACGGTATACTTTGAAACCCTTTGATCCCTTTGTTGATTTCTTGTTTGAAAATTTTGGGTGATTTTTTTTTTTTTGAAAATTCGAATGATTGATGTTCTTGGCTTTGAATCTTGATTTTGATGCTTTGCATGTTGTAATGAGTATATGAGTAACCCAAAATGTGCATTTTGCTTGGGAAAAAGAATTGGCATTTTTGCCATTTTTTTTTTTGTATCCGAAATTGCATGTGAAAATTCGAGAATTATGATTTTTTTTTTTTTTTTGAAATTGAATATTGATATTGATGATATGCAATGTTGCAATGAATTTGTGAGTGTCCAAAAAATGTGCATTTTGTTTGGGAAAAGAATTGGCATTTTCGCCACATTTTTTTGTTTTGTATCCGAAAATTGTATGTGAAAATTCGAAGAATTGTAATTTTTTTTTTGAATATTGCATGTTGATGATGATGATTGAATTTTGATATTGATGAATGATGATGCAATGCATGCATTTTGTTTGGAAAGAATGGGCATTTTGCCAATATGAGATGTATGTATGTTTAGGATTTTTTTTTTTGAAAAGTGGGACGGATTTTTCCTCCCGTTGCATGTAAGATGGATGATATGCATGTATGCATTTTTTTTTTGTTGAACATGGGACGGAGTTTTTACTTCCGTAGGAATGCATCTTTTTTTTTTTTGATGAATGCGTTGGGACTTGCTGAAAATTGTTTTATTTCATGCGAGAAAAATGAGGCTATGCTCATTGTATGCTGTTATGCTGTCGAAAAATTTTTTTTTTAATGCAAATGCAATCTTTTTGACATTTTCTCTCTCCCCTTTTTTTTTTTACAGGGCGGACACCGTTTTGTGACGGAGCAGCTGAACAAGATGAAGACTCGAGGATCGGTGGAGTCTGTGATTGACTTGTGGGACCGGCTTCCGGATGCGGGCCGAGGAGCTTTGCCGAGTCCGAGACAGATCGTTGTTGAGACGGGGCTCACGGGAGTTCGTCGAGTGCTTGAGGGGGTGGTCAAGTTCCCTAAGAGCAAGGGCTTGATGTTCGCTCTAGCGCGGCATTGGTGGGATGCGACCCACACATTCCACTTCTTACGGGGCGAGGCGGCGGTTACGCCTTCGACTATCTTTGCGATCACGGGTCTGTCCTTTAATGGACGCGGCATTGAGTGGAGAGATGGCTACGGTGACGCGGACTGCGGGATCTTCTTGGATTTTCCCCTATTCCCAAAAGGGGATGGGGATGGAGTATGCCGTGGTCTACGGTAAGATTGTGGAGACCATCGCGAGTTACGAGGTGGGGAGGATAGGTTTAGCGCCGAGCGGTGCTAGGTCCTTCTGTGGTTTGCTTTCTCGAGCACGCTCTTTGGACATGCTTGAGGGACGGCGGTCTTTGCCTTCTTGAGGTCCTTGGAGGACATGGAGACGGTTGGAGATATTTCTGGGGGAGGCGGGTGGCGAGTGTACTTCGCTCTTGATAGATACGGCCGGAAGGCTGTGAGCTCCTTATCTTGCTTTGAGTTTGCTCACGGAGGTATAAGCTCTCTTTTTGCTTTCCCTCTTTCCTTTGAGCACGCACTTCTTTTTTGCACTTGGATTGATTCGATCTTTGCCTTTGGCGGTATGGGCGTTGGAGTTCTTCCATGTCACGGTGTGGAGCGGCTGAGGCGTACGTCGGGCGTATCCGGCCATGCGGTCTTGGTCCAAGCATGCCCGGGAAAAGATAAGCTCCGGGCGTACGACTCTCAGTACGCGGATTGCCTTCCTTTGACGGAGGCCGAGACGGATGAGGGGATGATATTCTTCCCACAGGATCGCTTTGAGGTAGCGCGGTGAAGGGCGCGAGATACGGGCGGTGCGGCGGAGGATTTTGAGGGCACGACTTGCGACGTCTACTATGCAGGAGAGAGGGTGACGCGTCGGCATGGCGTGAATTCGCCATTGTTGACACCGGTGGAGCCTCCTGCCGATATGATGCACCCGAGTGATCGGTCCGTGACTGGGATGATTACGAGCCGGCCGGCACTTCTCGGATTTCGTGGCGATTGAGCCGTATGCGACGTTCGTCTAGAGGAGGCTGAGGATGCCTCAGGTTCTGGATAGGGAGGGGCTTGGGATCCCGCGGTACCCTCGGACGGATTTTCCTATATCCCGGGACGGGGTCCGATTGAGGTGCGAGATCCCTCGGCCCGGCGGCTTCCACGAGCTTTCCGGCCTCGTCCGGGTATGAAGGTATGGTTTCACCTTTTCCCCTTCTTTTCTTTCCTTTGTTTCATCATCTTTAGCATCACCTCTTTTTTTTTTTTTGACGCTTTTGCTTTTGTGCAGTTTACGGAGGTGGTCGTCGAGAAGCTGACGAAGCAAGTGATCGGGGCTAAGAGATTCATACGGAGGATGGTTGCTTGCGGGGCACCTCAGGCTAGGGCGAGGAGACCACGGCCGGCGCCTGTCAGACGGGAGGCTTCTCCTATTCCCTCGGAGACTTCTTCCGAGACCCCTCTTTCTCCTCTCATTGATCACCGCGCGGCACTGCCTTCGGATCACGTCATTCTTGGGGATCCGTACGGGCAGGGACACGTCTGGCGGCATGGTGGGTCGTCTCCGTATGTTCAGGAGTCGGACGCCTTCACCTTCGGATTCGATTTCTTCAGGGATGCAGGTTTTACCCTATCGAGTGTGCCGGTTGGTCCCGGCGAGCCTCTTTGCGGAGATGAGGACGATTACGAGCCGAGACTTTCGGGGCTCTGACGAGGCGGGCCCGAGCCGCAAGAGGGACCGGGGGACGGCGTCAGGCGCTGGGGATTCTGATTGATTATCTTTTGGGATTTTTTTTTTTTTGAGATTGTACTTGTTTAGACAGATGCACATTTTTTGTAATAATTTAGGATTATTAATGCTTTTTTTTTGGAATGTAATTATTTAGGATTATTATGTAATGCGGTGTGAATGCAATGTTGCATGAGCCTTGTTTTTTGCAAGGGTGTTAGTGTTTGGACTGGTTTGGGGAGGTTTTTTTTTGCACTGGTTTCGAGCAACCGGGACGAGAATATTCCTCTTTTGGTGTAGCGGCTTGGAGGCATTGCGGATTTTTCGATGAAAACAAACATGTCCGCGCGGAGGGGACTGCGTCGACACTTTGTCCTTTGATTTTGCTTTAAATCTGGCTTTGCTTTATTTCAAATTCAAATATCTTCTTCAACCTCCGGTCCAAAACTGGCCATTTTCGGGGAGGAAGAGAGAAAAAACCATGGAAAACCTTAGAAAAGCTCCCTCAAAGTTATCCCAAGAATCCCAAATGTCATTTTTCAACAAGTTCAAGGATTGGTCAGGGAAATTATGCATGAGAGAAGGTCTTTCTTTGAAGAACGGTACAAGGTGAGGTGCTTGTGGTCTCTCAAAGAATTGGTTCCGGATTATGACCTCTTAAGAGCTTCTTCTTCGTTTTGGGATACTAGAAGGCATGTCTTTTGCCTTTCCTTCAACGAGATTGTTCCGCATTGTGGAAGAATTTCGGGCCTTGCTTGGAGGTCGGAGGTGGAAGAGATAGCGGTCCCTTTGCCGGAGGGGCTTCTTTTCTTGACGGTGTGCGTCCTCCTTCGTCTTTCCCCGGAGGAAGCGCAACGTATGATCCGCGGTCCCGATCATCTCGATATTTCCGGTCTTCCCGACAGATTTAGGGGCCTAGGCTTGGTGGATGATGCCTATTGGGATGCCTTTGCACTTTGTATGTTTGGCACCTGTTCATGGTCTATTCCTTTGGGATGCGCCATCGGTCTCTGCTTGGATGTTGTCGTTCGCTGTCGCACAGGCGAGAGATGTCGTTCCTTTGATTCTTGGGGAGACTTTTCATGCTCTCGACAGATTAGCTACCGGACGGCGGTACATGCATGGGGGCAGCCTGATTCTCTTGACCACAGTGGGCGATGGAGCGTTTGGGGGTTCTTCGGGAAACCTCGATATGATCGGAGCCTTGGACTTTTGCCGGGAGAGGTGTTGATGTAGATTTTGATGATCGGGGCTCGTGGGAGCGTTGGATGGCGGGTCGCCGGGCCCAGAAGATATCGAGATGGTTGGTGCCTCATTGGCGGGTGGAGACTCGCGAGTGCTTCGGGGACGGGTCCCATGTGGTTATGCTTAGGGGCTTTCTCGGTCCGGTTTCTACATTCCGGCTCTGGTCCTTAGGCGGTTTGGCTTGGAAGCGGAGTTCCTTTGGAGGGCTTTGATGATGTAGCCACCGGGGTGGTGGCTCTGTTTCCATGGATGATCCCTCGGTGTTTCCATTTCTTTCCCGAGCATGGAGGTATGATGCCTTTCCTCCTCGGGTCATTCTCGAGCGTCAGAGGCCGGTGTTCTGACCACTTGGTACTGGATTGGTACGAGGGCATGCAGGAGAGACTCGAGATGGCTATTTTGAGGCGGCGTGAGGCCATTATGGGTGCGGAGGACCGGGGTTTACGAGAGGAGGAGGGCCGAGGCGAGGGCCAACCCTCATGACGGGAGCGGAGACGGCGCGGGCGATTATGAGGCTTACGTCGAGACGGGGAGAGGAGGGCTCCTATGTTACCGGCTAGGTTACGGGAGATGAGGGATGACGCTAGGGCTACTAAGGCCACGACGGAGGCCGGTTTGATAGACCTGTTCCTATACGAGCTTGGTAGGAGGAATGCAGGCATTTTTCCGGTTCGAAGAGAAAGACTCGGAGGGGAAGAAGAAGGGAGAGGCCGATGCGAGTGGCTTGGAGTGACTACGAGGTTTCCAAGTATCCCTTTCTTGCCATGACGAGACACATTAGTTTGATTATGTATCTTAGTTTTCTTTTAGCGAGGTTGCCGGTTGTAGGAATGAATCGGGCTTAGACTCATCAAAGAGCTTTTAACTTGTAATGAATATTTGAATTGCTTTAGAGTTTTTCGAGACGCTTTCATGGTACGATCAATTGTATTGATGCCAAAGTATGGCTTTTATTTGTGTTTTAGACCGAACCGTTTCCATTTGCCTACGTTCCCCTCATTTTGAGGAGCTCGGGTCTTCGTAGTTCAACTTTGGTGAACTCTTTTTTGTTTTTTTGTTTTTTTTTTTGGTGCAACCACATTTTTACCTAGGCCGCCCTTTTCGGGTTTCTAACCTAGTTGGGTATTACTCTTTTAGCACTCTTTTTTTTTGTTTTTTTTTTTTTTTTTTGGTGCAACCACATTTTTACCTAGGCCGCCCTTTTCGGGTTTCTAACCTAGTTGGGTATTACTCTTTTAGCACTCCTTCTTTTTTGTTTTTTTTTTGGTCTCTTTTTTTTTTTTGTTGTTTTTTTTTTTTTTTTTTTTTTTTTTTTTGTTTTGTTTTTTTTTTTTTGGTCTTTTTTTTTTTGGTGTTTTTACCTAGGCCCTTTTCGGGTTTCTAACCTAGTTGGGTATTACTCTTTTAGCACTCTTTTTTTGTTGTTTTTTTTTTTTTGTTTTTTGTTTTTTTTTTTTTTTCACGCGTAGTATCTGCGCGGCTTGTCACCATTCACGGGTGTACAAAGGGATTCCCGTCGAGGTCTGCGAGTTGCATGGCTCCTCAGGAGAAGATCTTACGGACGACATATGGCCCGACCCATACGAGGCTCCCATTTGCCGAGAGGGTTGATACGGTTTGGGGGCTTTTCTTTTAGAACGAGATCACCTTCTCGGATCTCCCGATGCTTTACTTTCTTGTCGAAGGCTGGCCATTCTTCCTTGGTAGGCTCGGATGTGTTCCATGGCCTTCAATCGGCGTTCGTCTAGTAGGGCCAATTCGTCATGGCGACTGCGGAGCCATTCGACCTCGTTGATACGGCTTTCCGGCGGTATACGGAGCGAGGGTATTTCCGGCTCGATTGGGAGTACGGCTTCCATTCCGTATGTGAGGGCAAAAGGTGTTTCCCCGGTTGCCGTTACGGCCCGTGTTACGTAGCCCCGAGTGCCGAGTGTAACTTCTCGGGCCAATCTACGCCTTGGACGGCCATTTTCGGATGATATTTTCGAGTCTTGTTTCTTTGCTTCGACGGCTCCGTTGGTTTTGGGGCTGTAGGGAGATGACTTGTGACGGGTTATTCGGAATTCCGCCGGCGGTTTTCACATTCCCCTTGAAGTGGGATCCATTATACGAAATGATTTGGTGGCAACCCGTATCGGCACATGATGTTTTCTTTGATGAAGAGGGCAACTTTCTTTGAATTGAGGATTTTGTAGGACTTTGCGAGCATCCTTTCCACTTCCTTCGAAGAAATGACCAATCTGCGTCTCTTTAGGCTCTTCCGCGGTTCCCAAATTCACACTCGTCAAAATCTCTTCGGCGGCTTGGGCTCGATTTTCCTCTTCCGGACAACTTTGCTTAAAGATTTTTTTTTTGTTGTTTGATTTTTTTGTTTAATGTATACGCTTCTTTATCTAATGAATTATTATTAAAAAAAAATTTTATTAATTAATTCATCATTAGTTAAAGTGGCAATCAAGGGATACTCGAAAGGTTCGTCATTTCATTGAAAACGAAAGGGGTACGGCGCTTGCTACGGACTCGTAGTCTTCGGGCGTAAGGCCGTCGGACGACCCTAGAGACTCGATCTTAACGAGAGAGAGGCTGGGAGGACTTGTCCTAGATTGACACAAAGGGACGGGGGACCAATCCAAGCTTGGTGATCATTTCCTCCTTGGTCGCGGATGGGCACAGAGAGTTTCCCAATTCTTTAGCGGCATCGCTATTGGTGGCCTCATGACTCGGGAAGCTGTCTTTGTTTTGTTTTCCTTTCTCAATTCTTTGCTATCATCTCTTGGGTGGCCGAGATCAATCGAGTCGGCACCTGGACTTTTCTTGAACAATTCTTTGCATAATCGAGACCATCCCAATCATCGAGGAAATTCCGTGGCCTTAGCTTTTAGCCTTTGTCGGTTCGAATTCGGGTTTCGGATCTTCTGGGCGTAGGAATAGTGGTTGTGAGCTTCTCGGCTGTTCCACCGGAGTCGAGCACGCCTACGAAGGTATACTCACTTTTCATGGCGGTGGTAGCCCCGGGTATCTTGGGTAGGTCCGGGAACATTCTACGGACCGGGTTAGCCTTGGTTCCTCTGAACTTGTTGAGGCTATCCTGTAGCTTTAGCCATCTGCCGTAGGAGTGGGCTCTGTGATGTTTCTGGTTGTGTGGGACCCTTTACAAAGTAGTCGGCCAAATTAGGGTGAAGGGGAGAGATTTGGGATTGTCGGCGGGACCTTTCTGTGGCGGCTTCAAATCTTTTTCCCTTTGCGGTGTCATTGGGGAGGCCTCATATCCCGGGCCGTGGCGAGTATTTTGTCCTTTTACTTCGATGAGTTTGAAAGTTCCTTGTTGGCGCTTCCCCAGGCCAGAGGCCGGAGTAGATAGCTCATTTTTCTCATCATTTTCAAGACCGGTGGGATTTTATCCCAGTGGCCGTCGGATCTATGTTGCACACTTGGGCCTTGGGAGGCTCGGCCAGTGAAGCCCGTTAGCATGTGACCTTCCTCGTCATGTTTGATTTCGAGAATAGGTATTCCGCACTGTATCTGTGCCCTCTAAAGTGACTAAATCCCCGTAAATGGTCGTCGAGATCCCCATTCGAGGCGAATTTCACACCTTTGGTGGAGGCTTGAGGCGACCCCTTTGACTTGGTGCGGCCAAGGTCTTCCCAGCGGGGCATTGAAAGTAATCGGGATGTCGATAACACGGAATTCCACGAGGTATCAATTTCTGTCCAAACCGAGAGGTCTAAAGTAGCAACTCAGGGAGCTCGGGATGTTGAGTCGTAAGCTTTGGCGTGAGAGAAGAAGGCTTCAAGTACGTAGTCTTGATATCAAGCAAGCTCATGATCTTTCTTTGGAAGAATGTTCATTCCGGACCCATTATCAACCGAGGACCCGAGGAGGCGTCGTTCATCCAGTGGTGTGATGAAGAGAGGCTCATTATGATCGGCCCAAATTGAGGGAGGTCGAGATGCAGTGAAAGTGATTATGTTCCCGTAGTGGATGTTTCCAATCAGTGTACCACATCATCGGGAGTAGCATCAATAGGCACGAGAGTGCGAGCCGGGCTTTCTTCCGGCTTCGGCTTATGGGGATAAGGACGAAGTGAGTAGAGACCGAGAGGAAATGTTGGCTGTGTTTGCTTCAATTTGGGTGAGCACGGGATCCTCTTTTCGAGTGCAGGTTTGTTGTCTTAGCGTAGGGGCGGCGATCTTCTTTTGGTGCTTGATGCGTGGCCTTCTTATACGCCTTGGGATTTCCTTGGAAAATGCGCCGGATCGGGTCAACAGTTAACTTCCTCATCGGTCGTCTCTTGGTGGATTTCTTCAATCTTTGCTAGGGTCGATGGGGGAGCCCTTTTGGCTATTGGCCATTGGTTACGACGGAGTCTAGTGACGATGAGGGTGGCATCTTGGCTCCTTCTGGGCGGCCCTTATAAGCGCTTCCCAAGTCACGAGGCTTTTGGGTTTGGGGTTGTGTTGTTGCCCCTTGGATGGCCCACGAGCTAGGGCGTCCTCAGATTCATTCTCGTGGCCGGCCTTGCTCATTGTTATCATGCAACAAGAGTCGCTATTGTCGGGACTCGGCGGCTTTTCGATCTCATCCCGGTATAGTGCGGCCATTACGATTCCCTTTACGTAATACTCGAGTTGGAGATGATTATAGCGTTACTGCGTGGGAGCGCATCCGGTATCATGCCGGTTTCTAGGACTTCTGAAAGGCGACATACATTCGGGAAGGTGACCTCTTCTTGGGTAACCACGACAAGGAGTGTTACTTTGTTACAGGGTGGATTTGATCTAACCATGGTTATCTTTTCATTTGGGCGGATGGGAGTTAATTTTCCTCTTTCGATCGGATCTTCGACTATCGGCTGGATCGGACACACTGAAAACCCTTTCCCCAAAGCATGGTAGGCGGTGTTGAATTCTAAGACATCCACGTGCTCGGATCCATGAAACTTCATGGCCTTCATGTCCTCGGTCTCATATTCGTCTTAGAAGTTTCTTCGTCGTCGCTTCTTGATAACCAACCATTGTGCACGGCTCCCGTGGGCTCATTTCGGCATGATCGTTCCGGGTTGTTTCGGATCAGGGGCCTCGGTTGACTCTTCACTCTCGTCATCATCATCGTCATCGTTGTCGTCGGAATCTTCTTCCCATACTACGGGATTTCGGTGAGAGGAACGTCGATCAAACCCGTTGGGGAATATGGGTGCGTGCGGCCGCAAAGTTGTCATATGTTCCCATTCCGGAAGTGGCAATTGTGACTCGGCTTCTCCTCCCGAAATTGCGGGGGAAGAGTGAGAGGGGGTGGCACGTATTTGACACCGGGTAGGATATAGAAGGAATCCTCCTCTTAGATTCTTATTTGTTCTCGGGATCATATTCGGGCTCTCCCAAGAGCCAATTTGCGAAGTGTACTAGCTCCGAGATGCTCTTCGGCCTCTTTCTTGATAAGCCCCGATGCAGTGCTCGCGGAAACTTTCTTGCTCAATCTTTCTTGATTGTTCTAACCATCTTGTATAAATAGTTCTTTCATGTTACGGCGGAACGGCCCCGGTTCTTCGGTATCGGCCTTCCCTTCACCCGAAAAATAGCGGGCCTCGTATTCTTGCAAGGAGTCTCGACATGAGACCAAGATGGGTTGATTCGTTCGATATCCTCGAGGCGAGGAATCCGAAGTCGGGATCCTCGACGAGATTGGCCACGGGTATTTGGGGACCTTCATCGGCATCTTCTGGGCGTGTGAAGATTCTCCGCATTCAATCATATTCACCTGATTATGGTTCCGTGGCGGCGGATTTTTGGCGTGTTGGGCCCCTCGGGGCCTTCCAACTTTCCTTGCTCTATTAGCCTGGATTGCCTTTTTCGAGTGAAGCGGTATCGATCGGATGTCCGTGAGCTTGATGAAAGGCACAATACTTTGTAGTATCCACGGGAGCATTCGGATTTTACGGGTTGGAAATTCTCCAAAGGCCGCAGCAAGCCTTCTTTCACCGATCCCCTAAAGATGTCATTCGGGGGCATTCCAAAGTTTTCGAGATTTATGACCGCGGTGCAGGCTCGGCCGGTTTCTGGGAGCAAAAGGAGTCGTGTTATTACATTCTGTCCCGCATAGTTAATCATCTCTTTGCCTTTGGCGGGAGGCTTGAGGCGATGTTTGCGGAGGAGCCCGATATACGTGGCGGAGTGCGGCGGCCGGTTGCGGTGTAGGCCTTTTCAAACTTAGGCTGCGAGTTAACCATGGCCCGTAAGTCGAGTATGGGAAGTGAGCGAGGAGGCTCTCGAATGTGGTTTCAAGCATGGTGGAAGATGTCCGGTTGTTCCTCTTCGGAAGGAGGGATGGCCATTTCACGAGTTTCGAGATTCCACCGCTTGTAGAAGTCCCCAACATTCTCATCGGGGCTGCTTGCTGTTGTTTGTAGGTCAACCCTATTTGTTTCCCATTCCAAGTTGGCCTTATATTTTTACGTGAAGGCATTGGTAATCTGGTCCCATGTGGCCACGGCCGAGGTTTCAAACGGAAGAACCATTTTAAGGCCTTTGGACTTCAAGGATAGGCGAAATAGTCGGCCAGTGGCTTGATTGGTACATCCTTTGGCTTTCATCGCCAAGGTATATGTGTCCAAATGGGTTTTGGGACATGCGGTCCCATCAAAGAGATCCAGATTTGGCATCACGAATTTGTGGGGCGGAAGGAACAATGGAGTCAGTGTCAGTAGGCGGAAGCGGAACTTCTTGGCGATCGGTTCGGCGATCTGCGCTTTCATTTCCTTGTGTTGTTCCATGAACCGGGCCGGATGAGGGTCTTGTGGCGGAACCATGGCATTCAAGCTAGTGGGCTGAGCTAGAGAGGAGCTACCAGGAGGCGGGCGGGTGGAGGGAACGGCCGGTCCGGGGACGTAGGTGAAAACTTGTCACAGGGTGAGTTACCACAGGGAGCATGAGTAGGAGCACGCAAGGATAGAACCTTGCGGCTTCTTTGTTGATTTTCAAGCGGCAAAGTAGGTGGGGGCAGCCCCGATGTGGCCGGATAACTTGGATTTCAGAGTGGGGCCCGTAAGTAGGCTTGAGTGCGAGAGCTGTCCGGATTGTTGAATTGCGTGGCTGCTTGTGGTGAAGGTGTGTAACCAGGAGTGCTGCGGTCTGGTGATTCGGATGACAGGGATGGAGGCTTGGTAACCCATAGAAGTCGAGTGAGGAATGGATTTGTGTGAGGAGCTTGGTGAACTAGTCTTGTTACGAGGAGGGCTCTGGCGTGGCCCGAGAACCAAGTTGTGGCGGCATTCGAGCGTAGTGGCTGTTCTTTGTGAGGGTCGGATTGATCGGTTCCCGGCGAGGCGGGATCCCGATTAGTTGTGGCATTCGAGATAGCCCCAACCATGAGAAGACATTCCGTGCTTGATTTTGCCCCAGCTGATTTGTGCCGTCGGGCTGCATGGATCCGGTGGTACGTGGTTGGGGAGGTGGGCGGCCGAAAATCGAGGAGCATGGAGTTACGGTAGTGGCACCATAGGAGGTGGGTGGCGGCATCTGGTGTAATCGGGCGGCGAGAGTGGGGTTGGCATCCTCGTCTTCTTCCACGGTGAAGGTGCCATCGGGATTGAGGCGGCGGCCGAGGCAAGTGACTCTTAATAGCCTCCATAAATTTGTTTAGGCGTGCTTCTGTCGTAACCTCATACGTTACGCTGGCGATTCCCTTTGTTGCTCTGCGAGGGTCCGGGAGGCGGAGTGACGTTATCCCCATCATTACCGGGCGATGCGAGACATTACGAAACCGGAGTCGGAACAAACGGCGAAGGCGATGATGCGCTTGACTCTTCCCAGCGATCAAACGGTGACCCGGTGCCCGAAACCAAGCTTTGTGCGGAGGCTGCGGGGGAAAGGACATGAAGGTTCGAGATGTGCAGGAATGGAAGGAGGGTAGGTGTTTGGGCTTTTGGCTCATGCAACATGCGGTTATTTGTTCACGTTTACTTAAAACATGTTTTATTAACCTAATCGGTTGGAAAAGATTGCTCTTCTTTTTCGCAAACTACTACGATTCTGGATCGGTGGGCCCCGTCACTACGTCTATAAGCCCCTCGTATTCCACGTATTTCGACCTCCCGGGGTGGACGGCCCGGGCGAGGGTCCTATAGGGCAAGCGGGTCCCACCGACCGAAAGAAAACGATCCTAAAAGTCGGCGGGTAATCGAGTCTTAACGAGCATTCGATGTAAATTACGGACAAGGCGCGTCGAAAGTCAAGATCATGTCAGGGGCTCGACAAAAAGTCGGCATGATTTGGGCCGATAAGCGTCCACGATTGATCTTGACTTGTCGTCGGTTAAGCCGTAATTAGGCATGGAATAGTCATTAATCCTTGATGACTCGGTGTCAATCTTTGGGAGTCGGTGTATAATTTGTGCCGGTCGAGCCAGAAGTCAAGGCGCCGGTCAATATCTTGGTCAAAGTCTGCGGCGGAAAACCGGCGGAACTTCGGCGATTAGGGACCCGAAAGATATTGAGTCGGTATGCCGACAAAGGCTTGAAAGGAAAGGTCTATACACGGACGGGGCATGACACGGACCGGACTAAAAACCAACCGGGTCTCGGACAAAGTGTGTCACGGACAAGTGCATGGTCGACACGAGGCTCCATGGGATGTTTGGGTAGTCTGTGCTCATCGAGGCGTAATAAGACCAAACGGACCGCGACAAGGATTTCCCGGGTTAAGGGCGTAGTGTGCGGTGTACGGTCACGTGCGCGTAGTGTGCAACGATCTATATTCTTTTTACGAGTAAAATAGAGATTTTTTTATGTGTCTTAAAAATATGATGCATGATTTTTTGGAAATTTTCTTTTTTTTTGAAAATCCTTTTTTTGAATTTTTTTTTATGAGCACATAAGCACGAAGGCACGAAAATTCCGACGAGTTAGGGACATTATTCCGACAGGTCAAAATTTTGACTTTCTCCGAGGCGGCCAAAACAACATGAAAGCTGTGCAAAAATCAACACACACACAAAAATGATTTTCAAAGCGGGACGGAAGCTTGACCCTCAAAAGCTTTTTTTTTGAAAACGGTGATACCGGTACGTGGGATTGTTAGACCACAATTTATCCCGACTCGTGTTAGGAGGCGATAACGGGAAATTTAGTGGTTTCCACCAATATACCGAATACCATTTTTTTATTAAAAGCTTAGTCCCAGGAGTCGCCAGTGATGATGTTGCCATTTCGCGGGAAAAATTCGGTTTTGCGTTTCTTTGAAAAACCAAATAAAACCGGAAAAAACGGAGTCGCCACGCCAGTTTAATTTTGAGGGCCAAAACTTTGAAAAAGCCCGAGATCAGAGATTTAGGTTCGGAGGTCATGTTACGCGTCGGGAAGGACGTTGAGTGTGCACCCGACGCGCCTCGTAAACGAGTCTTCCAAGCTGAAAATCATTTGTGTGTGTGTGTGTGTGTGTGTGTTTTGGCCAAAATAAGTTGAAACTCAGAAAAGTAAAAATTGGGATATCTTTTTAAGACTTTAAACTGATCCCATGATTTTTTGGAAGATTTTTGGATTGAGATTTGGTACTCAAAAGACCTTTTGAAGTTGAGAGCCATTTCTGCCAGAATGAAAAAGGCAGTGGACCTTTGATTTTGAAAGGGATTCAAGGGTCTTAAAACTTCATAATCTGGATAAACTCAGAGAATGAAAGTTGTTCTAGACACCTTAAATAAAGTTTGTGCGAAGGAATTTTCCATTTTGGAGAAGATTTGAGGGGTCAAAACCTTCTGGAAACCTCAGATATGAGATCTGGATTCCCAGAAGCTGATGAACTAGCCTCTGAAAGAAAATTTGAAAAGAGGAGTTTTACTCACCCAAAAAATAAAATGAAAATATGTCTGGAAAGCTCTGGATGTTGGCTACAAAAAGTATTTTGTAGTCAACACCAAATTCCAAGTTCATCTGTGTCCAAAAATTAAGACCATGGACTGAGGTCTGAGAAAATTGCTACTGGACAGCAACTTCTCAAGAAAGAAAATATGATTTTAAGGGGGGTTTTGCATCCATGCTTGTCCCCATTTCCCTAGGTTTTGGTTAGTGATCACTAGACATTTTAGTGGTGAATCAACTATACCAAACCATCCTTGGGGTACATTAGGACTAAGCATTTCATTTGCTTGGGAAGGGGAATTTTATCCTTTGAAATCAAGATTTAGTGCTTGAAAATGGTTTTTTAGGGTTTTGAAAGTGCATTTTTGCAAGTAAGCAAGAAAAGCTTTGAAAATAATGTTGATCTTTGTAGAAGATCATCCATGGAGATGGTCTTCCATGGTGATCTTCTTAGATCTAAAGAAAGAAGATGAAAGAACTACATTTTGTAGTTTGAAGATGCATGCATGGATGAGATTTAGGGTTAGGAAGAGGAGGGTTTACCAATCTTCCTTGTGTTCTTGAGTGTTTGGCTTGAGTATATGAGTGTTTAGGGCTTGAATATGAGAGTGAGTGGATGAGTGTGAGTTGGGAAAGATTGGAGAGAAAATGGTGACAATTCTTGAAGAATTCTCCTTTGTTTTCTCTCTATATTTCGCCGAGGTTCGGTGCAATTGTGTTCTTCCTCCTTATTTTTGTATTTGGAGGGCTCAATTTATAGCCCTCTGAAATTGACAATCTCATCCGCGGACGGAGTCCGGGCGGCGTGCCTTTGTTCATTAAATGCAGCTTCAGCTTTGGACAAGAAGAATAATCTTTTTCAAAATTCAAATTAACAGCCAGTTTTTGTGTTTCCAGCCATTGCCATTTTTGGTTTTCTTCTTTTGTTTTGCTTTTTGAGATTCTTTTTAAGGTTTAACCTTAAATAACAATGCCCATTTTACCCTCACTTTGTTAGAAATGTTAGGATAGTTAGGAATTGTTAGAAATGTTATGACTTTCGTTAATTTTCTAACGAAAATTCTAACAAGCTCAAATTGGAGCACTTACAACCACGAACTTGCCTAAATCCCTTTTCTACAAGCCTAGCCTTATAAGCATGCACCTTCCCATCCATGTCAGTCTTCTTCTTGAAGACCCACTTGCACCCTATGGTTTTTACACCTTCAGGCGGCTCAATCAAGTTCCAAACTTGATTATCCGACATGGATTGTAATTCAGATTCCATGGCTTCCAATCATCTATCCGAATCAGGAGTGGACATCGCCTCTTGATAGGAAGTAGGTTCGTCATTGTCAATGACTTCCACTTCATTACTTTCCAAAATGAGAAATCCATATCTCTCGGGTTCAGATCGTACTCTTGAAATTACTCGGATCCGGCTCGTGCGCGGGCCCCGGCATCTCGCATCGTCGGGAGGTGTCTCGCTGCGTTTTCGTTTGTAGGAGTCGCCACGCCGTTTTGATTTAGCCCAAATCATTGAAAAAAGACTTGTTTAAAAAACTGTTGTTGTGTGATGAGATTTTGAGTTCGGAAGTTAGGTTACGTCTCGAGAAGAGAATAGCAGAGCTCACCCAAGTCGCCTCATAAAAATGAGTCTTTCGATACCCCTCTTTCTTTAAAAGTTGTATGTGTGTGTGCTTTTTAAAAATGCATGATGTATATGATGTCTACATTTTATGCTATTGTAAGTACCCAAATCTGGCTCATGCCTTCCGGTTAATTTTCCCGGCAATTTTCCGGACTTTCCTAAAGTCTGGGAGCAATTTCGGAACTGTTTCGAACCATCCGAGGAATGAAGGGACTGCTCTAAATTAAAAAGGCACGTTTTAATTGTATTTGGCATCCTTCTAGAAGTGCCACCTTGCATGATTCTAGAAACATGCTGAGTCATACAGGATAATGCCGCACGGCTGCATTAGCCAAGAACTCCTAGCCGCACGGCCTCATTAGCCTTATCCAGACTGCCTATAAATAGAGCCTTCCTCTTCCCATTTTACACACCAACAAAATACCACACTCAGCTCCAAAAGCTCTCCCAAAACACTACTGCGAAATTAGGAAGTTGAAGAGTGCCAAGAAGCCACCTCCCTCCTCCTTGAAGCCTCCAAGAAGTGGTCCCTCCGCTAGGCAAGATCCGAAGAATAAGAGGTCACCACCATTGGTAACCTCTCACCCCCTTTCCTTGCATTATAATGCCTATGTGATATAATTGCTCTTTGCATTTGCATATTGATATTATCTTGCTTGGGACTTGGTATTTGTTGTTAAAGATCCTATCTCTATTCATCTAAATCATATCCCCCTCCCCCTTTGCATCATTTTCATAAAATAAGCATCATTTGCTCCTAAAAATGTAATCTTTACAATAAAGGTGCATCCTTTGCACCTAAAAATCCATGCTTTCCATTAAAAATGCATCATTTGCATATAAAAATCATGTCTTTACAATAAAAAAGCATCCTTTGCACCTAAAACCAATTTTTCACATAAAATGCATCCTTTGCATTAAAAATCATCTCTTTACCATCAAAGTAGCATCCTTTGCTTTCAAAATGTCATCTTTGTGCATCCTTTGCATATAAAATACTAATTTTCCTCATAAAAATGCATCATTTGCATGAAAATCCTTTCTTTACATAAAAAGCATCCTTTGCAATCAAAAGTATCCTTTGCACCCAAAAATGTCATCTTTTCACTAAAAATGTCATTTTTACATGCATTCCCCATGTCCCCATTAGCAACCTTCGGAATGGACCGGTGTAAATATCCTATCTTTACATCGTTTCTTCCATTAAAGGTGCCACAATCTCTTTAGAAAGGGATAAACCCTTGAACCTATATCTCCGATAATCGCTTGAGACGAGCGTGATAGCTCCCATATAAGCTCAATCGTCTCAAGGCGTAGGATTGATGGACTAAGGTCACTCCTTTCCTAAAGAACCCCATTTCGGACTGTAAAAGAGAGTCCTTCTCTCGATCACGCAAGTCCCAAGGTCAAATAGCGATGATCACAAGTCCAAGATGAGGACGGGATCAAAGTCTCGAACACATAAAAAAATCCAAGGAATCCCGAGCGACAACTAATTAAATGGTTTGTACGTCTGGAAGACAACTTGGGACATTCCCCCCTCTCTTTTCAACACATGCACATAAGAAAGCACGCAAGCAAGCACGAAAAATGGAATCTAGGGAGACTTGCTACGGCAAGGCACCTTGGGTGAACGACGATCCGTTCTTCCTAAGGGGTAACTTAACCTCCGAACCCTAAAATCCTTTTTTTCAAAGTTTTGAGGAAATCAAAATGGCGTGGCGACTCCGTTTTTCAAATTAAACCGGATGTTTTCAAACTCGCGTGAATCCGATCTAAAAAAGCAAAAATTTAGAATTTGGGCACACATTCACAGTTTGGCGACTCCGTTGGGGATATCCCAAAGGAGAAAAGCTTTCATTTTCAAAATAAACGATACCCGCTATATAGGTGGAAACCATTTAACCTTCCTGTATCGCTCCCTAACCCGGGGCTTGGGATAAATGGTGGTCTAACAATCCCACGTACCGGTATCCCTTTTCGAAAAAAAAATAATAAGAAAGCTTTTTTCCTTTGAGCGGGTTAGACTCCCATCGCGGATTCCAATTATCGTGCTTGCTTTCTTTGCCTTGCATTGCATCATTTGCATCTTGGAAATTGTGCATACTTTGAACAGGAAGCCTTCTCAAGGCTAAAAGGTGCCTAAAATGTTCGGGAAACAACCTGAAATAGCAAAGGAGTGGAACCTGGAAAATTGATCCATGCAGTCGTACGTCTCAATCCTCCATGGATTCTGAACGGGCGGCCTCAGTGGCAATTCCACCAGGAAAAATTGAGATTAATCTGGCAGCCTTGGCAGCTTGGGGCTATTCAGTTCCAAGACTGACTGGGGCTCCCAGAAAATTTACGTGCCTTATCTGTTGCATTTTCCCCCGTCCTGAAAAATCATTCCTTTAAAACACATTTATGAAAATCTCTGTTTTAACTCAAAAAAGGAATATTTTTATGAGGCCGCACACTACGCGCACCTTATATATCCTGTACACTTTGCACGCACGTCCCTTTAAACCCGGGTGGTTTTCGGTGCGATCACGGACAGCCTTACGATGCTCCTGGGCGCGCACGGAATCACCCCAAACTCCCCATGGAAGCCAGTGTCGACCAATGCACAGTCCGTGTCACACAACCGTGACTTTTGGTTGGTTTTTGGTCTAGTCCGTGTCACATAGCCCAGTTGCATATCCCCGTAAAGGTCAAGCCTTAGTTCATAACGGAAGTCAAGATCTTTCGCACAAGCGAAACTCTGCCAAAATTCCGACAAGGAAAAATTGGTAGAACCTTGACTCCGGCATTGACTTTGACCTTGACCCGCACGGAATGCGTAAGAGTCGAGACCAAGTCCATGCCAAAAATCCAAAAGATCTTTCGCTCAAGCGAAGCTCTGCCAAAATTCCGACAAGGAAAAATTGGCAAGATCTTAACCTGGCATTGACTTCAATTTTGACTCACACACGGCGTAGCAACGAAGTTCAATGTGACACTGTGTCATCCGGCTTTTACCGCCCGACCCATGCCTATTATCTTCTCGGACATTACCGAAAAGTCAAAACGTCGATCGCGCAAGCGAAATTCTGCCAAAATTCTGTTAAGGCTGAAAGACGAGACTTTCCCGGTATTGCCTTGACTATAATTCGCGTCGCTCGTGCGTTAAAAGTTCCTATGACCCGCTAGACCCGTTAGGAGCATTCTTCTCTCGGTCGGTGGGATCCGCGTGCCCTATAGGACCCTCGCCCGGGGATGTCCACCCTGGGAGGTCGAAATACAGGTGGAATACGAGGGGCTTATAGACGTAGTGACGGAACCCACTAATCCAGGATCTAGAGTAGTTGCGAAAAAGAAGGGCAGAACCCCTTTTCCAACCAAATAGAAATTAATAAAAGACATTGTTTTAAGTAAACTGAAAGATTCTTAATTTGCATATTGCTTGAGCTTTCAGCCTAAACACCTACCCCGAGTCTAAACCTCTCCTATCCCTTTCCCACAGCGAGAAAGAAGTGGGTGAGAACACCGGGTCAGCGACTTGTTAGCGCGGGAATTCTCGAACAGGTTCGCGAGAATCCTCGGTTTTGTCGGATCCAGGAGAGTCGAGAATGGCCGATTTGTGAGAGAAACGATCTTGGTTTGGGTAACCAGATGACTAGGGAAGAAGAGCTAGCATATAATCCTTTCCCAAAGACTGTCCCTTTTCAGTCCTTCCCAATGTCTCAATCCATCAGGGTCCCGACACCCTCTCCTCCTCAGATAAGACCCAGCTTTGTTCCCTACCAACAGAGAACAAACGCCACAGCTATCCCCGTCACGCAGCCTCTGCATTACCCCATGGGACTCTTTCCTTCCCCTCAAACTGAGCCAAATTTCCCTACCTTGGAATTCCAGTACCAGCCTGACCTTTCTAACTTTGTCAATGCCTGTTAATTTGCCTATCTCCCAGACAGTGGCAGTGAAGAGTCAGTCGAAAATGAGAACAGGAACGGGTGGATTTACAGTGATGATGACAGTTCAGTAGAAGGAATGAACTTGGAGTCGACCGAAGTAAAACCCGGAGGACAAGATGAAGTAGAAAACCACGGACCTGGAATGGGAGATGGTGTCACTTCAAAATGTGTCTGCAGCCTGTGTGAAGGTTCGGAAGAGAAAAAGGATACAAGCTCAGATGAGACAGCATACGAATTCTACATCCTAGAGTTCAATACTCCTTACAAAGACTTGGTCGGTGAATGGAGGTACTTGATCGAAGCTTTAGCTGAAAGAGGGAAGTGGGCTCCCCCCGCCGATCTAGAATGTGTAAGCGTCATTGAGGCCAAACCCCCGTCGGGAAGAGTAGACTCCATTGCAGTGCTAAGAGTCACCCCTGAAACCTTGTCTGAAGAAGAGTGTATGGATGCCCTGGAAAGAGTCTTAAGGTTCGAAGCGACCCCGGTCCCTTATATGTCCTACGATGACAATGATGTTTTCTTGGCAATCCCCAAGTCAGAGGAAAAGTCCAAGACACCCCTTATATGGCGCCAAGTATCCCGACCTGCTTTTGCCCTCATTGGTCATCAGAGTCTAGATGAGAGTTCTCACGAGAGTTACTGTAGTGATACTGAGGAAGACACAGTCGAAATGCCAGAAGGAACAGTAGAGGAGTGGTTAGCCCAAAAGCCGAAAAGCCCAGAAAATCTTCCTGACAGTAAAGAATAGGAACCCGCCTTGAGGTTTGACCCCACAGAAATCCTTCTCGATGATGGAATTTCCCACTTCAGAAAGTGTTTGGCCAATGTTAAAGATGCCGTCAGAAGGCTAACCCCTAAACAAAGAAGGGATATGCTTGACAGTGATGAGGAATGTGACCCCACTCTGCTGAAAAAGTTGCTTGGTCCAAGTGAGGAAGCCATTAGCAAACCTCCAGACTCTGATAATTCCTGTTGCATGCTGACCTTGAAGAGCCTGAATGAGAATGTCAAGGCTCTGAATGAAAAGGATGAAGCTAAAATCAGCCAGTCGCTAAGTCAGTTGAGAATTCCAAACCCCGAGAAAGCCAGAAAGCCATTAACACAGGATCGGGATTCGGGAAGCCGCCTATGCCTCTGGAAGCGCTGTCAATCAGATTAATCAGCAGAATTGGCCATACGCCAGTAAGAGCCTGCCTCTGACTTTGAAAGAGCTGACAGAATCCACCGGTAGGAATGATGATTCAGAGAAGTCTAAAGTCTATGTGATGACTCGGTCCGGACAGATGAGTGTTGAACAGCCTAAGGGTGATAAAAGAAATGCCGTCTACGGCCAGAAAGCAGACAAAAGACCCTATAAGCCGAAGCGAGAAAAGCCGGACTCGACAGGGAGGATCCGGTGCGGCTCGGTTGAAGTGTACTCAGGACAATATCTCCTTGTGGTCCTTGTTAACCTCTTCGTACCCTCATGGGAATTTGAAACTAGAAGAAAGCTTGGCCAAGACCATGGTGCCCATAGATGTCACCCCGAGATGAGGTCATCCGGATGATTGAAAGTATCCATTACGGAAACATCATTACCTTCACGACTTGGACACACTTAAAGTATGGGGCTAGTCATAACGAACCTCTTTACATCACGGTCCGAGTTGGAAGAACGTCGGTTGCCACGAGTATTAGTCGATGGAGGGTGCACGCCATGAATGTCTGCCGGCAAAGATGATGGACTTCTTGGATCTGAAACCCACAGATTTAAAGCCTTCTAGTCAGACTATTAAGGCCTATGACTCCACTACACGATCAGTTTTGGGGATTGCTACTCTCAAGTTATGGTTCGGGAAAAAGGTCATGGACGTTGACTTTCAAGTGATTGACATTCGATTTCATTTACCGCTCTGCTGGGACGCCCTTGGATCCACCAGATAAACGGGGTAGCCTCTACTCTGCACCAATGCATCAAATTTCAGTCAAATGATGGTACTATCACCACTATTTACGGAGACAGCGTCACAGTGGAAGGAACTAGCACTGGAGGTATTCCGATATTGGAAATTAAGCATGATGATGAAGGGTTTGCCTTGACCGGATTCTCTGTAGCTTCTTCCAAAGCACAAGTGTGTTGCACTGACCTCACTACTACCTCCGATAAAATTCCCCCGGCCATGAGAATGATGAGAAAAATGGGTTATCTTCCGGGGCTTGGATTAGGCAAAAGACTGCAGGGTCGCAATACTATCATTGATGTAAAGGAACAGACTACCAGATATGGCTTGGGATACAAACCGAACTCTCGAGATGACAGAAAAGCTAAAGGCATAGTTCCAGGAAAATGAAGTGAAGGGGTCCATCTCCATCCTTACAGTTTGTCTCTGACCCATTATTTTACAAAAGGTAAGACCCAATACGGTAAAAGTGATTGCCGGAGGAAAACCCTTCTGGAAAACCTTGATAAAGTTAGAGGAAAACCAGCAAATCCTGTTCGGAGAATGTTCCTCGACTTGCCGAACATTCCTGGAGCTACCACTACTGTTCAGAACGAGTATGTCATCAAAGGAAACCAGAAGAGTGTCAAAAGGTCAGCATCCTTCTCATCCGGGGTAATGGATTTCTCCGCCTTTGAGTTAGCTCTTCCGAAGATCAGCCAGATAGAAGCTGCCAGTCAGTGAAGACAGTGAATATGGGGCTTGTAAAAGTTGTTTGATGAGGAAGCACAGATCCCTGATTTGATCGACTTCAGCTCAGACGATGAGGTAGTTGCTGTAATTGGAGACGGTGGTGAAGAGCCTTTCGATCCCCGCACTTTGGTGACTAAGACAGAGATGCCGTTGAAGAATTGGGAGACATTCTCAGGGCCGATAGCCAGCCGACAGCAAATCATCATGGAGCATGGATTGGTACCCCGTCCTTCTCAACCCAGTCATGTCAAACACCCTGTCGTCTATACAGTTGAGTCAGGAATCTTTGAATTCCAGTCCTCTGAGTTATCCGAAGGCCTCACGCCTAAGGATTATGAACATGTAATCAATGTCATCTTTCCCTTTGCTTTGAATGAAATGACAGATCTTTCTGAGTATCCTCTTATTGCCAACTTAACAAATGATAAATTAACTCAAAACTTAACAACAGTTAATAATGAATCATTTGAACAAGATGCAAACACACTAAACGAACAATACATTAAAGAAATCTTTAAGCAGGTTACAGAAAAAGAGGAAAATTGGGCCCAAGCTGCCGAGGAGGTTTTGACAAGTGTTAACTTGGGTACTGTTGAGGAACCTAAAGAGACACAGATTGGAAGCTTCTTCCAGGGGGTTGAAAGGGATAGACTGGTTAATCTGCTCAGAGAATACATGGACGTCTTTGCGTGGTCGTACAAGAGATATGCGGGGCTAGGCAGGTTCAATAGTAGAGACACGAGAATCCCTCTAGCACCGAATGCTTAAGCCAGTGAAGCGAGCTGAGGAAGATCAAGCCAGAATGGTCTCTACAGGTCAAAGAAGAAATTGAGAAGCTACTACGGGTAGGATTCATCAGAGTCATCGAATATCCGACATGGTTGTCCAATATTGTGACCGTAACCAAGGACAATGGAAGGTGCGCTGCTGTGTAGATTTCTGGGATCTGAACAAGGCCAGCCCCAAAGACGATTACCCCTTGCAAAACATAGACATCCTAGTGGACTCCACTGCCAACTACGAAGTCAAATCCTTCGTTGACGGCTTTGCAGGCTACAACCAGATCAAGATGGTCGAAGAAGACCAAGAAAAGACAGCCTTCACCACACCGTGGGGAACTTACTGCTATACAGTAATGCCATTTGGGCTCAAGAACGCCGGGTCTACTTATCAAAGGGCAGCGACCGCGCTTTTTCATGACATGATCCACAAGGAGATTGAGGTCTACGTCGACGACATGATAATTCACTCCAAAGGCGAGAATGGGCAGCACTTTGTTGACCTGGGAAAGTTCTTTGAGAGGCTAAGACAACATTCAATGAGACTAAACCCTGCTAAATGCACCTTTGGAGTGACAAGGGGAAAAGTGCTTGGGTATATGGTCACGGAGCGAGGTATCGAAGTCGACCCCCGAAAGATCAAAGTCATTATGGACATGAGGCCACCTCAAACTCAGACAGAAGTCAAAAGCTTTATGGGCAAATTGCAGTACATCATCTGTTTCGTCAACCAGTTGACCATATGTGCGAGCCCATCTTCAAGCTCATGAAGAAGAATGTAGATACAGAGTGGACCGAAGAATGCCAGGATGCCTTTGACCAGATCAAGGCGTACTTAGTACATCCTCCGGTACTATGCCCCCCACATAGACAGAAACCTCTTCTGCTCTATCTCACTGTCACTGATACGGCAGTTGGGGCTATGCTTGCTCAGGAGAAGAAAGACTCTCGGGTAGAAAATGCCATTTACTTTGTCAGCCGGAAGCTACAAGGAAGTGAGCTCAATTACTCAGCATGCGAAAAGACTTGTGCAGGACTCGGTAGTCCCTAGTAAGTCAAAGCATTATATGCAAGCCCACCCTGTGAACTTGGTCTCGAAAATGGACCCCATCAAATACATCTTTGACAAGCCTTCCCTCTCCAAGATGAGGACGGGATCAATGTCCCGAACACATAAAAAATCCAAGGAATCCCGAGCGACAACCAATTAAATGGTTTGTACGTCCGGAAGACAACTTGGGACATTCCCCCCTCTCTTTTCAACACATGCACACAAGAAAGCACGCAAGCAAGCACGAAAAATGGAATCTAGGGAGACTTGCTACGGCAAGGGACCTTGGGTGAACGACGATCCGTTCTTCCTAAGGGGTAACTTAACCTCCGAACCCTAAAATCCTTTTTTTCAAAGTTTTTAGGAAATCAAAATGGCGTGGCGACTCCGTTTTTCAAATTAAACCGGATGTTTTCAAACTCGCGTGAATCCGATCTAAAAAAGCAAAAATTTAGAATTTGGGCACACATTCATAGCTATGTATTGAAATTAATTGAAATAGTAATGGAAGGAAGCCTTACCAACGTTGGTTCGTGTTTGTCTTCCACTTGGGAATAGTATTTGAGTGTGAATAGTATTCCGGGATGGATCGGGATTGCTTTGGGGATGTACCGGTGTCTGCGGATAGAGCTTCGGTATGACTCGGGAGTGTTGGTTATACTCGGGCAGAGGTTTGACATGCCTCAGAAGTATTGGTTGTATTTGGGCAGAGTTTCAGCGTGTGTCGGGATCGTCGGTTGTGCTCGGGCAGAGGTTCGGCGTGCGTCGAGATGGACCAAAATGCCTCGGGATGGACCAGCAAGGCTTCGGGATGCCTCGAGAGTGCCTCGAGGCAGCTCGGGAGCATCTCGGAAGCGCTCGACAGGGCTTCGAAGTACCACGAGGGGCCTCGGAATGCCTCGGAGGGAACCAAAAGGGACCGGGATTGCCCCGAAGGGTCTTGGAAGGGGGCCTGAAGGCTGGAGGAGAGAGAGAAGAAAGGAGGTGTGTGAAAAATGAGAGGGGGAGCCCTCTATTTATAGGGGTCAGAATCTGGCAAACTGTGTCGCGGGACACAAGCTGCCATTACCATTTTTTTTTATTTTCCTGGATTTAAGGAAATATTGTGGACTTTAAGGGGATTTTGTAATTATGATGTCTGAATGCAAAGTGGTCCGCACGGACTTGTATTGCTTTTCCATATTTTTCAAAATTCCTAAAAAGTCCTTTTGCCCTTTTTTATCCTAACAAGGCCTCTACTTGGTTTGGTTGGTGGTTTTTGGGGTTTTTGAAGGCTACGGGTGTTCGATATCACGTTTGTGTGAGTCTGCGATGTTTTCCGTGAGTCAAAACGGGAGCGATTCGGATTGTGGTACTTACAGAAGCCCCTCGACGATGTCACTTATGAAGGAAGTAGGGTCGTCGATAAGATAAGGGTCCCGATCAGGATCGCTTGTTAGGAGAGAAGGTGACCGTGTTGGTCAGTTCGTGAGGACGTGGTGGTGTCCTGAGGTGACAGTTTGGGTCAGCTGTGAGGACTTGTTGGTGTCCTACTGTGTGACCGTTTAGGTCGGTTGGCTGGACCCTTTGATAGGATTCCTACGTATCCCTAGCGGGAATCAAGCCTGATCGTAGTTCAGATATCATGAGTGCATTGTCGCGTATGAGGACGTGTTATGTCCTCTAACTGAGATTGTGTCATTATGAGGACGTGTTATGTCCTCTGACTGAGGTGATGTCGTTATGAGGACGTGTTATGTCCTCTGGCTGGAGTGATGTCGTTATGAGGACGTGTTACGTCCTCTGACGAGGTTGTGTCGTGCGTGAGGATGTGTTATGTCCTCTGACTAAGGTTGTGTCATGCGTGAGGACGTGTGATGTCCTCTGACTGAGGTTGTGTTGTGCATGAGGACGTGTGATTTCCTTTGATTGAAGTTGTGTCGTGTATGAGGACGTGTGATGTCCTCTGACGAAGGTTGATGCTTTGGAAATTTATACGGTCTTTCGGACCGGGTAATTTAAAGTCTTCCGGGCTACGGATAATGATTTGGGAGGTTTATACGGTCTTCTGGACCGGGTAATTTAAAGCCTTCCGGGCTACGAATAATGATTTGGGTAATTTATACGGTCTTCCTGACCGAGTAATTTAAAACCTTCTGGGCTACAGATAATGATTTGGGTAATTTATACGGTCTTCCAGACCGAGTATTTTAAAGCCTTCCGGGCTACGGATAATGATGAGGATGTGACTGACGAGATTTCCGAGATGCCGAATTTCTCGTTTGTGGAGGTTGATGATGATGAGTCGGATTAGGGCTCTTTTGCTTTCCCTCTTTCCGTTGTTTTTTTTTGTAATCATAGAGCAACAGACATCTGGTATCTGTAATAAAACACTTGTATTTTTCACAACAAAGTATTTTATTTTAAGATGTAATGACGTATTCGTGATTCCCGAGATTGACCTAGGAATTGTTGCTAGCTTATTTTTATTTTGTGCATGTCACATGATCTGGGAATGCATTTGTGGTTAGTGTATGGTGGCAGGAAATGGCTTTGGCCAGGCTTTTGAGCAGTTGGGGGGTAAGGTCCTACTGAGAGCAGTGGCTGTTTTGCAGTTTACTGAAAATGTGGGGCCAGGCTGCAAAGTGGTCCTCACGGACACATCCATCATGTAAAGTGGTCCGTGCAGACTTGCCTTGCTTTTGGGAAGGAAATAAGAGTTACAGAAAGTCTGGTTTTCTCCCATTTCCTATTTGCAATCCCTTCGAGTCTTCTTCCCCATTTTCTCTAGAAACCTCCAATTTTGCCATGGATTCTTTGCTTGTTTTGAGATTTTTGCCGAGGCTTTCGAAGGAGAGGCAAGCATCCTTCTTTGAGCGGCTCAACACGTGGATGAGGCACAACAAGCGGGCTTTCGAGGCGAGATTTCGACTCTGCTCGGTTTGATCCCTTAGGGAGTTAGTTCCTGATTGGGAATTGTTGTGGGCTGCTGCAAAGTTCTGGGATGTTAGGAGGCACGTATATAGCTTCTCCTACAATGAGATCACGCCCACCTTTGAGGATTTTTGAGCTTTGATTGGAGGACCGGAGGTGGAGGCCATCTCGCTTCCTTTGCTTGGCGGTGCAGCCGTGAGCGTGAAGCTCGCATGCTTTCTTCGGGCTTCGTTGGAATAAGTGCAAGGTGTGACTTTTAATTCTGGTCATATTGACATTTTCGCGCTTCCGGAGGGGTTTGAGCGATGATGAGTGGCGTCTCGTGGGATGCATTTGCTTTGTGGGTGATAGTGACGCTTTTCATGGTCAGCTCCCTTGGGGTATGTGACGGCGCTTTGCTGGATGAAGTAGGGCACTGCCGAGTCGGGGAGGATATTTCTCCGCCGGTATTGAGGGAAACTCTTTATGGCATTGATTGACTGGCGACTGGGGATAGGTTCATGAGAGGGGGAAGCCCTATTTTGCTCACCTTGTGGTTGCGAGAGAGGCTTCAAGCCATGCCCGAGTCTCCGGCGTCTTTTAGCCCGTGGACATTTGCTCGGCGGCCCCTTGTATTGGATATGGATCAGTCCGCCTGGGAGAGATGGATGGCATAGCTTGGTACGCATCAGATCCGTTGGTGGGTTCCTCACTGGG
Source organism: Adenophora triphylla var. japonica (assembly GCA_022495995.1). Lineage (NCBI taxonomy): Eukaryota > Viridiplantae > Streptophyta > Magnoliopsida > Asterales > Campanulaceae > Adenophora > Adenophora triphylla. The sequence continues at coordinate 76,452 of JAFEMH010002827.1, forward strand.
GATTGAGACTAGGAGGGCCTTTCAGGAAGGTTCCTATGTTGTCAGAGTTCCAGGTTTGTCTTGGTCCTCCTTCTATATTCCATCGCACATTTCCCGGCAGTTCGGGATGAGGCAGGAGCCTTTGCTGGGCTGGGATGACATTGCCACTGTGGAGGTAGCTTCTCTTTGCATGACAGCTTCAGATGCTCTTCTGTATTTTCTGAGGGTATGGAAGTATTCCGCTTTCCCTCCTGTGGTGCTCCTTCGACGTCGGGAGAGTGTTGTGTTGACCACCGAGTACCTGGATTGGTACGAGCAGCATGTCGGGCAGTCCCAAGTGGTTTTGGGAAACAAGCGTGAAGCAATTCTTGGGCAAGGTTGCCGTCTCAGCTATAGCCTTAGAAGTGCCGAAGCCTGGTCTAACCCTCAGAATGTGACGGGAGACGCTTTATTTGACTACGAGACCAGAGTTGACCGACTGACGGAGAGAGGTCCCCTTTTGCAGACTCGCAGGGAGGAGATCCGGGCCGAGGCACGGGCGAATGAAGCTCTGCGAGCTGCTGGATTGTTTGACTCTACGGGGAGGACCCCTAATCTCGGAATGAGAGAGACAGAGTTGGCTCGCGTGGAGCGAAAGAAGACTCGCCGGGGATGAGGGAAGAAAGGGAAGAATGGCGAGGGGACAAGCGCGGGTGGCGCGGAATGACCTCCTAAGTATCCATTCATTGCATTGCAGACACATTATTTGTTAAATGTATTAAGCTGTCTTTTAGCATGTTGTGAACTTGAGAGTAGACCGTGCTTGTACTCATCAAGAAATGTTGTAACCGTTAGTGATTTGTGATTTACTTTTAAAGCTTTGTCGAGACGCAAGATCTCTTGTTCGCTTTTTGTTTCTTTTGTGAGCCTTGGCGGCGTCCAGCTTTGGACCTTTCTGTTGTATTTGTGGACTGAAGCAGTCTGAGCCTTGACGGCATCCATTTTTGTTTGGATTTTGTGTTTGGATGGGAAGGTTGGATGGTGAGGCACGGGCCTCGAGGTGATTCCTTGACAAGTCATTTTTTACGGCCTTTTCAATGATTCCATTGCTTCTTGTTTGTTGGCGCTGGGTCCTTGGCCTCATTTTTTTTTTTTTTGAAGCTTCTGCTTGAGCTTTTTTTTGTTGTTGTTTTTTTTTTTTTTGAAAGCTTCTGCTTAAGCTCTTTTTTTTTTTTTTTGAAAGCTTCTGCTTGATTTTTTTTGAAGTGCATGAGGGCGAAGGCAAGCCCCTAGTTTGTTGTTGACTTTGGTCAATATTTTAATGCTGAGTGACCTTTTGTTGTCCTTAGATGTTGCCGCCGTTGTTGACTTGGTCAAGGTGATGGTGGGACATGTTTTGGAAAGTGTATAGTTTGATGGAGGACTTGGCTGTCATCCAAATTTTTGTTTTTTGTGTGTTTTTAGACCGAACCAATTAAGGTTGCCTACGTTCCCCCCGGACTGGAGGGCTCAGGTCTGCGTAGTTCGACACTACAATGAGTGACGGGAGATGCAAAGTTGATCTTCTTTAGGCGAAGTATCTGCGAAGTTTGCTTACGTTTACTGGATTCATGAAGGGATTGCCATCTAGGTCAGTCAACTTTATGACACCTCCGGAGAAGATCTTTTGTACCACGAAAGGGCCGATCCATGTTGGTTCCCATTTTCCAAGTGGATTGGTTCGAGTGGGAGGCTTTTCTTTAAGTACCAGATCGCCTTCCCTGATGTCTCGGGATTTGACTTTCTTGTCGAAAGCTCTAGCCATTCTGCTTTGGTAGGCTCGGATGTGCTCCATGGCCTTTAGTCGGCGCTCGTCTAGCAGAGCCAGTTCGTCGTGTCGGCTTTGGAGCCATTCGACTTCGTTGATCTCATTTTCCAGCAACACTCGGAGTGAGGGAATTTCCAATTCAACGGGCAGTACTGCTTCCATTCTGTATGTCAGGGCGAATGGAGTTTCTCCCATGGCTGTTCTGACTGATGTTTGGTAGCCCCAAAGTGCCAGGTGCAGCTTCTCGGGCCAATCTCGTCCTCGTGTGGTCATTTTTCGGATGATCCTTTCGAGGGTCTTGTTTGATGCTTCTACTGTGCCGTTAGTTTGCGGCCTGTAGGGAGAGGACTTGTGGCGTGCGATCTTGAATTCGGCCTGCAGTCTGTCTCATTCTCCTTTGAAGTGGGACCTATTGTCTGATATGACCTCGTTCGGGATGCCGTATCGGCATATGATGTTTTCCTTGAGGAAATGTGCGACCTTCTTGGAAGTTAGCATTTTGTAGGACTTGGCTTCGACCCATTTTGTGAAGTAGTCGATGGCTACCAAGACGAACTCATGGCTGTTGCTTCCTGGCGGAGCGATTTTCCTAATGACTTCGATTCCCCAAGTGGCAAATGGCCAGGGACTAGTCATGCAGTAAAGATCATGAGGAGGAAGATGTTGAGGTTGGAGAACCTTTGGCACTTGTCGCAGCTTTGGACAAAGTGGATGCAGTCTGCCTCCATGGAGATCCAGTAGTAGCCCATTCGAAGAATGATCTGCATTAGGGCTCTGGCGTTCATGTGGGGGCCGCAAGCCCCATTGTGGACTTCGTTCATGAGCTCGTTTGCTTTTTCCTGGCTGATGCAGCGTAGGAGCGGTCCTTGGTAGCGTTTTTTGTATAGCATGTCTCCAAGGATGACAAAGTGAGAGGCAAGGCGTTTTAGGGCCACGATGCTCTTGGCTTTGATTCCTTCTTTGCGTTGGCCTTCCTCGTTCATGAAGGTGGTTTCCCCGTTCTTGAGGTATTGGAAGATCTGGTTGTACCACGGCTCATTGATGGGCTCGGGTTCTGGTTCGATCTCGCAGCAGTAGGCAGGAATTTCTTTTCTTCCTACTTTGAATGGCTTGATTGCCTTCCCTTCGGGGATTTCCACGAGTGAAGCCAAGGTGGCTAGGGCATCTGCAAACCGGTTCCGGTCTCTTGGCAAGTAGTGGAAGGTGACCTCTTTGAATTGCGTGATGAGGTCTTCCATGCAGGCGTGGTATTTTTGCAAGCCTGGGTCTATTGTTTTCCATTTGTTGGAAACTTGATTGATGATCAGGGCTGAGTCCCCGTAGACCTCGAGTTTCTGGACGTTCCTTTCGAGTGCGGCCTCTAGTCCGGCGGCGCAGGCCTCGTATTCGGTGGCATTGTTGGTTACCTCGAAATTTAGCTTTATGGCGATTGGGGTGTGCTCGTCCTTTGGGTCGACCAAGAGCATACCAATGCCGTTTCCTCTTTTGTTGGCTACTCCATCGAAGAACAACTGCCATCGGTTTTCGCCTTCAAGTGTGAAGATTCCTTCGTCTGGAAATTGTGGCTCGGGACCTTGGGCCTCGTCGGTTGGGAAGTCGGCCAGTTGTTCGGCCATTACCCGTCCCTTGATTGACTTCTGGTTCACGTACTTGATGTCAAACTCCGCTAGGAAGAAAGACCATTTGGCCAGCCACATTGATAGTGATGGTTTGTCGAAGAGGTATTTGACTGGGTCCATTTTGGAGACCAAGTGCACTGTGTGTGACTGCATGTAGTGTCGTAATTTTTTGACAACCCATACTAGAGTTGTGTAGGTTTTATCGAGGGCTGAGTAGTTGAGTTCGCTGCCTTGGAACTTTCGACTGACGAAGTAGATGGCGTTCTCGACTCGTGATTCCCTCTTTTCTTGACAGAGCATGGCTCAAACTGCGGTGTCGGTCACAGTTAGGTATAGCAAAATTGGCTTCTCCTCGTGGGGAGGACAGAGGATCGGAGGACTCATAAGGTACGCCATTATCTTTTCGAAGGCTTCTTGGCATTCCGGATTCCATTCGATGTCTGCATTTACTTCATTAGTCGGAAGATTGGCTCGCACATGGAGGTCAACTGATTGACGAAGCGGCTGATGTACTGCAGGCGGCCCATGAAGCTTTTTACCTCTGTTTGGGTTTGCGGTGGTCTCATTTCGATTATGGCCTTGATCTTTTGGGGATCAACTTCGATGCCTCGCTCGGTGACCATGTATCCCAAGACTTTGCCTCGGATGACTCCAAATGTGCATTTGGCAGGGTTTAACCTCATTGAGTGTTTCCGGAGGCGATTGAAGAACTTTCTCAGGTCAATGAGGTGTTGTCCGTCTGATCCCTTTGAGTGGATGATCATGTCGTCGACGTACACTTCGATCTCTTTGTGGATCATGTCGTGGAAGAGGGCGGTTTCTACCCGTTAGTAGGTAGCCCCAGCGTTCTTTAGTCCGAACGGCATCACTGTGTAGCAGTAGGTTCCCCAGGGGGTTGTGAAGGCTATTTTCTCTTGGTCTTCTTCGGCCATCTTGATTTGATTGTAGCCGGCGAACCCGTCCACGAAGGACTTAACCTCGAAATTGGCCGTAGTGTCTACCAACATGTCTATGTTTGGTAGTGGAAAGTCGTCCTTGGGACTTGCTTTGTTGAGATCTCGGAAGTCCACGCAGCAGCGTACTTTTCCGTTGGCCTTGGTGACCGTGACTATGTTGGAGAGCCATGTCGGGTATTCGATCACCCTTATGAAGCCGACGCGGAGCATCTTTTCGATCTCTTCCTTGACTTGTAAAGACCATTCTGGCTTGATTCGGCGTAGCTTTTGCTTGATGGGCTTAGCCTCGGGATTCAGGGGAATCTGATGTTCCACTATGGCTGGATCTAAGCCGGGCATGTCTTGGTAGGACCAAGCGAACACGTCCACGAATTCTTTGAGCAGTGCAGTCAATGCGTTTTGCTCAGTGCCGGTGAAGAAGCTTCCGATTTGCGTCTCTTTTGGCTCTTCAGCAGTCCCCAAATTCACCTTGGTTAAAACCTCCTCGGCAGCTTGGGCCCGGTTTTCCTCTCGTTTGACAACATGCTTAAAGATGTGTTTAATGTATTGTTCGTTTAATGTGTCTGCTTCTTTGTCAAGTGAATCGTTATTAACTGTTTGTGTTTTAGTTAATTTATCAGTTGTTAAAGATGCAATGAGAGGATACTCGGAAAGGTCGAAACTTTCATTAAGAGCATATGGGAATACATTATTGGCTATGAGTTCGTAATCTTCCGGCGTAAGGCCATCAGATGACTCGAGAGACTCAAATTCAAAGATAATGGACTCAGAATGTGTTTCGACTCTGGACTCTAGGACGCGAGGGGTTAGACCAAGTTGTTCGATCATTTCCTTCTTGCTGGCGGCAGGTCCGGAGAAGGTGGCCCAGTTCTTGAGTGGCAATGTTGATGAGCTTGAAAGGAGGCGAGGGTCGAAAGGCTTCGCGCTGCTGTCCCCAATCATGGCTACCATAGAGTTATCAGAAACAAAATCGATTAGGTCTGGCACCTCAATTTCTTCACTGAAGAGTTGTTGTAGCAATGGCTCATTCCAGGCATTGTCTGCGGAGTCTTCCGTTCTTGTCTTGGGCATTGCTAGTTCGAATGCTGACTCGTCCCGCTTGTTTGTGGCGGGGGTGCTGACAGAGAGCTTCTCGAGTTCTTCCGCCAAAGAGGGGGTTTTACCAAAGCAAAATTCATTGTGAATAGTGGTGGTGGTGGGTCCTGGTAGAGTTGGCGTGTCAAGGAACGCTCTTCTAATGGGGTTTGGCTCGAGGCCTCTAAACCTTTCAAGGCTTTGTTGGAGCTTGTCCATTATTGCCGACCAGTTTTGTTTGGCGTTGATCAGCTCTGTCCCTTTTTCTGTATCTTCGTTCAAACTTCCGGCTTTCTTTGTGAAGTACTAGGTCATGTCAAAGTTGTAAGGGCGGAGATTGGAGATTGCGTGCAAGCCTCTTTTGTCGATAGCAGAGCGTTTCCGTGCAGCCTTTCTGTCTTCCGCAGCGTCTTTGGGAGTAGGGACGTACCCTAGGCCATGGCGGGTATTTTGTTCTTTGACCTCGATGATCTGTTGGGTACCTTGATGGCGTTTTCCCAAACCAAGCCCCGGGATGTAGTTCATGAGCTTCATCATCTTCATGGTAGGAGGGATCCGGTCCCAAGTCAGGGGAAGGTCTATGTGGCATACTTGGGCCTTCGGGCTTTCGACTGTGAACCCTGTCAGCATCATGCAGTTGTTGTCGTGCTTGATTTCCAGGACTGGGATGCCATTTGTGTTGGTCCCTTCAGTAGTTATGTTGTCCCCATAGATGATGGTGAGATCCGTTCCTTGGACGAACTTTACGCACTGGTGTAGGGTGGATGCCACCCCATTGATCTGGTGTAGCCAAGGTCGTCCCAAGATGGCAGTGAAGGTGATCGGGATGTCGATGACCTGGAAGTCTGTCGGGATCATCTGCTTTCCGAACCACAGGTTCAGAGTGGCTATCCCCAAGACTGAGCGAGACGTTGAGTCGTATGCTTTGATCGTCTGAGTTGAAGGCTTTAGATCAGTCGGCTTGATCCCTAGCAAGTCCATCATTTTGGATGGGAGGACGTTCATGGCGGATCCCCCATCTACCAAGACCCGAGGGAGGTGACGCTCGTCAAGTTGAACAGTGATGTAAAGAGGCTCGTTGTGGTCAGCCCCGAATTTCGGTAGATCGAGCTCTGTGAAAGTAATGATGTTACTGTAGTGAACGTTGCCGATCATTTGAACCGCTTCATCTGGTGTCACGTTGATAGGTACCATGGTCTGGGCCAGGCTTTCCTCCAGCTTGAGTTTGTGCGGATAGGAGGAAGTGAGTAAGGACCAGAGGGATATGTTGGCCTGAGTGTGCTTGAGCTGAGTTAAGATCGGGTCTTCAGCCTTCGGGTCAAGTGCTTCAGCTTCTTTGGCGTAGGGGCCCTTTTCGGTTCGAGGCTCAGGTACGGCTGGCCTTTTGTCTGTCCTTGGAGGATCCACCGAGATTTGGCCGGAACGCGTCAGTACGTTCACTTCTGGATTCACTCCCTTGCTTGTCTCTCTCACTTGGAGGGCCTTGGTTGGCGTAGGGCCATGCCTCGCATTTCAGCTCGTTCACTGTTATTGCTTTTGTCGGAGCGTCATTGATGGTCTTGATGTCTTCCCAAGATAGGGGTTGGGGTGTCAGGACCCTTGGGCCGTTGGTGGCTGTGCGGAGCTTGTCCCAGCTAATCATGGAGCAGAAATTGTCGTGGTCTTGTGTAGAGTTAGGCTGAGGAGATTTGCTGGAGTAGATGACGTAGTAGTCAAACTTTCCTGATGGTTCGCCTAGGGTTTCGACTGTGGGATCACCGGCTTCGTATCTCTTTTTTCAGTTTTTGTTGAGAAGAGGGTTTCTTCTTCCTCGGAGGGTGATCCTCGTTTATTTCATCTTGGAAATCCCTCTCCAGACAAGTGGGGCAGTCGCAGACGTCCCACCAGATGTGTTCATCATTTTGTGGCAGTCTTGGGACCTCGGGGCATTGACTTGACATGTCTTCCCCTGGGGGGGTCTTGTGGCTTCATGTCGTAGCTGCGGGGCTCGTACAAAGGCAAAGGATTGCATCCCGGGAGACAATGAGAGACGTTGGGAGCTGCGTGAGCGGGTACGTCCTTGGGAGCCCTAGGTGGTTGGGGGGTGGCTAATGTTCCAAAATGATGCATGACACCTTCAATCTAGGCCTGTTTCTCGCCTTGGCGTTTCTCGAGATCCATGATGGCTTGCCAAACCTCTTCCATTGTTGGGAAATTTCTCGGGGGTAAGATCCCATTTTCCTCGTTGTTACCTGCCGACCTGGCCATGGGGAGTTGATGGACTGCCCTGGTGGCTGTACTGGGAAGGATGTGGGACCTTGCGGCTTTGACACTGGAAGAACAGTTCTCGGGTACTCTCGATCACTCTCGGTTTGCTGGAGGGGGTGACGGGTAAGGTTTAGACATGGGAAGGTCTTTTTTGGATAAAGGGGGAAAGCGCATGTGACATACAGTTTCCGTTTTTTTTTATTTATACTTTTTTTTAATTTACTTAAAACGCATTTTCTCAGAATCCTAAGTTGGTTGGAAAAGATTGCTCTTCTTTTTCGCAACTATGCTAGATCCTGGGTCAGTGGAGACCATCTGTGCGGCTATAAGCCCCTCGTTTTGCACCTGTATTTCGACACCCCAAGATGGACAGCCCCGGGCTAGGGTCCTATAGGGCAAGCGGTTTCCACCGGCCTAATAGAAAATTCCAAACCTAAGGACCGAGCATGTCATGTTCGTTTTAATGCGTCGGTCATGTGAATAGTGAGCAGAGCCGGCACCTGAGTCAAGATCGAGTCGAGAGTTCGGCATGACCTCTCTTTACCTTGCTTGCGCAAGGGATCTATGACGTTAGGCGTTGGCTAGGTCATATTGTCATGGCTGACGTATTAAAGGCTTGATGACATGGTGTCATGTGGGCATGGATGTATATCCGAGATGGAGCATTGTCCGGGTGTAGCTTTGGAAATCAAGATCAGGTCAAGATTTTAGCATGACCTTTCATCGTCTTGCTTACGCAAGGGATCTTGAGTTTCGAGCTTCGACTCAGAAAATGGCCGGGATGGGAAATGTATCCAGGCTGTATGACACGGACTGGGTAAAAACAACAGAGTATGGACAGAGTATGATGCAAGCGTGCATGGTTGACACTGGCTAGGATGGGATGTTTGGAATGATCCCTTGCGCGTCCGAAAGGCATCAGGAATACCAATCGAACTGCAACTGAGACCACTCCGGGTTGAGGGTTGTAGTGTGCAGTGTACCGAGGCGACAAGTGCACGTAGCGTGCGGTGTACCGAGGCAGCAGTGCACGTAGCGTGCGGTCACTAAAAAATTTTTTCTGAGTAAAACGAAATTTTTGCAGAATTTTTATGTGTATGTACACAGATGTATTATGATGCATTTTTTGTATTTTTTATTTTTTTGTAAATAAAAAGTAAAGCACATGCAAGCCCACACAACAGTTAAATAAGGGGTAAAATGAAAGTTTGACCCTCATCATTGTTTTAAAAATCTTTTATTTTTTATTTAAAAGTCTTTAAAACAAATCTATCCCCAGCAGAGTCGCCAACTGAAATTATCCGGATCCGGCTCGCGCGCGAGCCTTGGCATCTCGCATCGCCGGGAGGTGTCTCGCTGCGTTTTCATTTGTGGGAGTCGCCACGCCGTTTTGATTTAGCCCAAAACATTAAAAAAAAGGCTTGTTTAAAAAACTGTTGTTGTGTGATGAGATTTTGAGTTCGGAGGTCAGGTTATGCCTCGAGAAGAGAATAGCAGATCTCACCCGAGTCGCCTCGTAAAAATGAGGCTTTCTGTACCCCTTTTTCTTTAGAAGTTGTGTGTGTGTGTGTGCTTTTTAAAAATGCATGTTGTATATGATGTCTACATTGTACGCTATGTATTGAAATTAATTGAAATAGTAATGGAAGGAAGCCTTACCAATGTTGTTTCGTGTCTGTCTTCCGCTTGGGAATAGTGTTTGAGTGTGAATAGTGTTTCGGGACGGATCGGGATTGCTTCGGGGATGTACCGGTGTCTGCGGACAGAGCTTCAGCGTGCCTCGGGAGTGTTGGTTGTACTCGGGCAGAGGTTCGGCGTGCCTCGGGAGTATTGGTTGTATTCGGGCAGAGTTTCAGCATGCGTCAGGATTGTCGGTTGTGCTCGGGCAGAGGTTCGGCGTGCGACGGGATGGACCGGAATGCCTCAGGATGGACCGGAAAGGCTACGGGATGCCTCGGGATTGCCTCGGGGTAGCTCGGAAGCATCTCGAGAGCGCTCGGCAGGGCTTCAAAGTACCACGAGGGGCCTCGGAATGCCCCGAAGGGAATCGAAAGGGACCGGGATTGCCCCGAAGGGTCTTAGAAGGGGGGCTGAAGGCTGGGGGAGAGAGAGAAGAAAGGAGGTGTGTGAAAAATGAGAGGGTGATCCCTCTATTTATAGGGGTCAGAATCTGGCAAACTGTGTCGCGGGACACAAGCTGCCATTTCCAAATTTTTTGATTTTCCTGGATTTAAGGAAATATTGTGGACTTTAAGGAGATTTTGTAATTATGATGTCTGGATGCAAATTGGTCCGCACGGACTTGTATTGCTTTTCCATATTTTCCAAAATTCCTAAAAAGTCCTTTTGCCCTTTTTTATCCCAGAAAGGCCCATCCTTGATTTGGTTGGTGGTTTTTGGGGTTTTTGAAGGCTACAGGTGTTCGAGATCACGTTTGTGTGAGTCTGCGGTGTTTCCCGTGCGACGAAAGGGGAGCGATACGAATTGGGGTACTTACAACTCTATCCGATCTAAGATGGACATGTGGATCTTGAAGTGGTTCCACAATTTCTTGTGAACTTGGTTCCTTCTCTACTATTGGTTTCATGTTATTTTCGGGTTCTTGAATTTCTTCAAGATCAATTTTACTCCTGCTAGATGCTTTATTGAGAAACTGTTCTCAAGAAAAGTACCATATTAAGAACCAAATACTTTGTTCTCATTGCGGTTGTAAAAGTAATACCCTTTGGTTTCCTTAGGATAACCAACGAAAATAACTTTGTCAGATTTAGGTGCTAACTTATCAGAGACAAGTCTCTTCACATAAGCTTCGCAACCCCAAATCTTCATGAAAGACAAACTAGGTTTTCTTCCATGCCACATCTCATTTGGGGTCTTAGGAACCGATTTAGTAGGGACTTTGTTCAGTGTGAACGCAGCAGTCTCTAATGCATATCCCCAAAAGGAAACAGGAAGGTCAACTTGACTCATCATCGAACGAACCATGTCTAACAAGGTTCTATTCCTCCTCTCGGACACACCATTACATTGTGGTGTTCCGGGTGGAGTCAACTCTGAAACAATTCCACAATTTTTTAGATAATTGTCAAACTCTTGGCTTAAATATTCACCACCACGATCGGATCGAAGTGCTTTAATAGTTTTGCCAAGTTGATTTTGTACTTCATTTTGAAATTTTCTAAACATCTCATACGATTCACTTTTGAACTTCATTAAATAGACATAGCCATATCTAGATAAGTCATCAGTGAATGTAATGAAATACCGAAATCCTCCCCTAGCAATGCTGCTCATTGGTCCACATACATCAGTATGTATTAGGGCCAATAAATCACTAACCCTATCACTACTCTTATTGTAGGGTGGTTTGGTCATTTTTTTCAATAAACAAGATTAGTGTACCTCATATGATTCATAATCATGTGAGTCTAAAAGTCCATCCTTTTGGAGTTTAGATATGAGTTTCTCATTTATATGATCAAGACGATAATGCCACATGAACGTGTTGTTCACATCATTTGGTTTAGATTTCTTGTTTACATGATAAATATCTTCAACATCATTTTGTTTCTCAACGTCAAGAACATAAAGGCCATTAAATGAATTTGCAATACAATAGAGCATATCATTTAAATAAATAGAAAACTTCTTATTCTCAATAAGAAAACTAAATCCTTCATTATCCAAACAAAAAAACAAAAATAATATTCCTACTCAAATCCAGAACGTAATAACAATTGTTCAAAATAAGTACTAGTCCACTAGGTAAAGTTACATTATATATTCCTACGACTAATGCAGCAACTCTTGTTCCATTCCCCACACGTAGGTCCACTTCACCTTCTTTGAGTAGCTTTGATGCAGGGCAGAAGACAGCAACAGAAAACAGGAGCAGCCGTCTGGAAGCGAGGCGGGCGGCTCATCTTAGGCCAGGCGGGCGCCTGGAGAACAGCCAGGCGAAACTTCAGCGACAACAGAAACAGGCCGGGCTTCGGTGTGTCTGAGTTTTGGGCTTTAAGTTTTAGGGTTTTAATGTTTTAATGAATTGTTAATTAAGGGTGTTTTAGTCTCTTCAATTAAAAAGTATTCTAGGGTTTTCATTAGGGTTTTCTTAATTAGTATTTATAGTTGTGTTAGGATTTGAGAAGGGTGACTTTTGATTTTATGAAATAGAAAAGAAAAGCTTTGGCTTTTGAAATATTATTTCTTGTTCTATCGTTCGGTCATTCTAATCTCTAGCCTCCGTTGGCATTATTTGGTATCAGAGCGCCTGGCGCATGTATCAATGACTGAACGAGGACGTGTTGGTCGTGGTGGACGAGGTGGTCGATGGAGCAGCCACGAAGTGAAGCCCCAAGAATATGACCATCATCGCAAACGAAGTTGTCGCAATATCGAGATAGATGAGATACGACGACAGATTCAAATACTCCAGAACCGCATGGATCGCGTGGTGCTTCCAGCGAAGAAGGGTTCAGATCCGGTTGTTCCAGCCGAGGATATGGAGTATCAAGAGGGGATGGATTCCTTCGCCCAAAATCATGAATATCATGACAGGTGTGCAGCTGGCCCTTCTTGGGATGTCGATGTGAGGATCGAAATTCCGGAAAACGAAGATAAAGCAAATCCTTATGATTTTCTTGATTCTTGGATTGATACTATTGGGTTTAAAGAGGGTTTTTTTTGTCGAATCTTCAAGTCAAGAAAATCTTGTTGATTGGTCAAAACCCCCTCTGTTTGATTCAAAACCTGGAGATTTGATTGATTCGTGTATTGATACTGTTGGTTTTAAAGAGGGTTCTTTGTTCGAATCTTCAAGCCAAGAAAATCTTGTTGATTGGTCCAAACTACCTATGTTTGATGGGTGTCGTTGTGATGTTCCTCAAGGGATGACATTCGATCCTGTTGATGACAATAAATCATCTGCTGAGTCAGATAAGGAGACCGAGGAATTATTTTCTAATCAAGGGGCAACCTTGGTGTGGACGTTTGAAGCGGTTACCGTTGATCGTTGGTACACAGATCCGTTTGACAAGTTTTCCCCCCGTTCTTCTGTTCGATGCATTATTCAGAAATTGATTATTGAGTTTTTCGTATCAATGCATTGGGCTGATTGGATGGATGCTGTCACAAGGGCAATGAAGTTTAGAGTTCGTCAAGGGCATCAAATTCCTTTTGCGGATGGAGTTCAGATTTTTTGGGGTATTGTGGTGTTCATATTGAGAATATTGACTTGAGGACGAGTCTTTTCTAAGCTGGGGAGGATGATGCAGGGCAGAAGACAGCAACAGAAAACAGGGGCAGCCGTCTGGAAGCGAGGCGGGCGCCTCATCTTAGGCCAGGCGGGCGCCTGGAGAACAGCCAGGCGAAACTTCAGCGGCAACAGAAACAGGCCGGGCTTCAGTATGGCTGAGTTTTGGGCTTTAAGTTTTAGGGTTTTCTTGTTTTAATGAATTGTTAATTAAGGGTGTTTTAGTCTTTTCAATTAAAAAGTGTTCTAGGGTTTTCATTAGGGTTTTCTTAATTAGTATTTATAGTTGTGTTAGGATTTGAGAAGGGGGACTTTTGATTTCATGAAATAGAAAAGAAAACCTTTGGCTTTCGAAATATTGTTTCTTGTTCTATCGTTCGGTCATTCTAATCTCTAGCCTCCGTTGGCATTAAGCTTCCATATTCCTTAGTTCCTGCACATTTAAACAAATGTGAGATTCACATCCGATATCTAATATCCATGAACTAGAAATAGAAAGAAAAATATCTATCACATAAATACCTGAATCAGTAGCAATCTCATTGCCCTTCTTCGCCTTTAGGTCTTCCTTATAAGTCTTGCAATTACGCTCCCAATGACCAACTTTTTGGCAATGATAGCAAATTGCATCCTTTTGAGACACTTTGGGTGTTGCCTCTCCGGCATTAGCAACTTTTGCCTTAGGTTTAGCAACAATTGCCTTCTATTTGCCTTCCTTTTTGAACCCTTTCCCTTGTTAACCATTAACACATTTGTCGTACCAGGCTTCTTGATATTCTTCTCTGCATTTTTAAGCATCGCATGCAATTCTGACAGATTCTTATTCATGCCACTCATGTGATAGTGCATAATGAAATAATCATAACTTTCAGGCAATGAATTCAATATCATATCTGTAGCGAGTTCCAAACTCATAGGATTTCCAAGCCTTTCTAGACGCTCAATATGTCCTTTCATCTTAAGGACACGAGCACCAACTGACTTCCCCTCTTGCATCTTGCATGCATTCAGGGCTTTCACCACATCACACCTCTCTTGCGTAGCTTGTACTTGAAACATTTCCTTTAAGCGCTCAGCTAGATCAAAAGCAGCTTTCATGTGTTCAAGGTCCTTCTGAAGAGCCTTACACATGGTGGCAAGCATAAGGCAAGCAATATCATTAGAATCATCAATATGTTTCTTATGTGCATCCTTATCTGCCCTTACAGCATTGGCAGCGGGTGGAGGTGAAATGAGTTCGTCAAGAACGTACAGTTTCTTCTCTTGACTTAAAACAATTCTTAGGCTTCTGATCTAATCAGAATAGTTTGTACCGTTCTCTAATTAGATAAGAGAAATAAAGTGAGTATGAAATAATAAGTGAATAGTTGTTGTGAGTATTACAAGTGAGTCTCATTATTTAAAAAATATTAATAACTTTTCATTTTGAAATTTTACAATTTTAAATGAGACACTCAAATTGATAATTTTTGCACATATAGTATTTGTTTTGCCATACAACATTTCGTACTTGGTGAGGTTTTTTGAGTTGCGAAAATTTTGTGTTCTTTTTTGATAATTTGATGAGATTTGTGATGCGACAATCACCCTTTTGTTTTGCATTCCGTTAAAAAATGAGTCTTAAAATTAAACTAACAAAACTCAAATGTATGGTAGTTAAACTACGAGAGCCACTTTTAATAAAAAATAAAAAAATTGGTTTCTTTTTTTTTTAATTGTTAAAAAATGAATGAAACAAATGACTCTGATAATTAAATTCTGAGAGTCAATCTTAATTTTTATGCATGAAAATCACAATAGTTCTGAAAATTATCATTTCGGCCACAATTTCGTGTCTAATTCGTGCATAATAATCCGTAACCTAATCCGCAAATTTGTGACCAACTAATAATTTTTCAAAACTATTATAGATTTATTTAAAAACTTAAGTTTGATTGTGAAAGTGAAGCTGGAATAAAGAAATGGCTGAAAATAAAAATTAAGCTTAGTTTAATCCATGTAAAATAATCTTAAATATCTATAGTATAAATCACACCATTGGGTGAATATTTATAGTATAAATCACATCATTGGATGAATATTTATAGTATAAATCACATCATTGGATGAACAGTACTATGAATAATATCAAATGCCAAATTTCCTATTTTACCCTCACTAAGCATTAAATTGTTCCTTTCCCATTTTGCCCTTTAAAAAAAATTAAATTAAAAAAAATACAGGCTTTTACTAGTTGCATTATAAATATAAAGAAAATTGAAGCTAACTTATAAGTAAGAAAATAAACATTCAATATAGTTTGGGGAGATATGAATATACTGTATGATATTTCCTAGGACAAGTAAAAAGGAAAATAAGTTTTTTTTTTTTAAGTACTTATTAATTTATTAGCATCAACGGATTGAGATCCATAAACATAACTCCACATCGATTTTATCAAAACAAAAACAAATCCCACCTTTAATAATAAGATTATGCTACAATTGCTCACAGATTTCACTAAATAATACACTTCCTAAAAATTCCACTTTGCAATATTAATATCATACATTCAAAAGTAATCATTTAAATAACGATTTTTTTTTTACTATGTCCCACGTCAGGAGGCGATGAAAGGTTCGAATCCTAGCGCTTGCCGTCCAACCCTTGAGTGAGAAAAAAAATCAACCCTAGATCTCTGATTTTGTACAGCTTATCAAGCTGGGACAAATCCATCTCTTTCTCTAGCTCTGTGGCTGCAGCTTTGTTGAGATCTAACAAAAAATGTTGCAAGAATATCTACCCATTCATCATCTCCAAAAAGGGCATCTGATGATTCCAAATACTTGTTTACCTGCAAAAAAACAAGCACTAAAACAAGAACAAATAATCAACTGCAATTACAGAAACCCTTTGACTCTCTTTCCAAGTCCAATACTGGAATATATTTGAAAGTTAATCAAATCAAGAAATTAACAAATCTGATGTGTGTGTGTGTGTGTGTGAGAGAGAGAGAGAAAGTGTAGAGCTCCCTTCAATCCAAACAAGGATCTGACAAAAATGGGGTGATGTAGCTCCTGACATATGCAAGCCTCAAGAAAAACCCTATTTTTATGTGATTAGGGTTTTTTGAGGGTAGCATAAGAAAGCAGCAATATCTACCCCTTCTTGATCCTCTATTGGACTTCAAGGAGCTCCACTCCTTAACCACTATTCCTATTAAATATTAATTAACACCAATATCAGAAATCCAAAATAACAATATATTCAAGAAATTATTGAAAACACAAATAATAAACTAATTTAAAGGTAAATTCAAGAAAATCCCAGATCCATAAGGTCATTCATTAGCAACAACCATATCCTTAAAAACCCACCTAGAAACAGCCCCAAAACTTGAACTTTGATAGTTATATAATTATAAAGCTCCCTCATTAACCACCCGCTCAATACCAATATCAATAAACCTAAAAACCCACTATATTCAAGAAAATATTGTTATTTAAGAAAAAAACTTGCCCATACAAATATATTTCAGATCTAGAAAGTCATTAATGATCATCAACAACCAATTAAACCCTTCAAAACCCACCTCAAAAATTATAATTTTATATGAAATTTTGATGGTTATAAAACACAATTCATTAAGACATTATATTTTCAAGTTATATCAGAAAACTAAACAAAACCCATGAATTTGGAGAGCAAGAGAAAGAAAAAACAAGTGAATGGCAAAGCTTGAGTACCCAGCTTGAACATGAATACCTTGGAGAACAGAGAGAGAGAGAGAGAGAGAGAGAGAGAGAGAGGAATTAGGTTGAAGATGATGGGATGGGATGGGATGGGATGGGATAGAGAGGTTTATAGGGATGAGGGATGGGTGGGTGGTGTGGCTTGGCTTGGCTTGGCAAGAGCTTTTTTCTTTGCCTTTTTTTCTTACAATATCTTATTCGCTAAAGTTACATCTAAATCTTAAAAACCAAATCTGTAATGATGTGAAAAGGGATTACTCTTTGATTTACAGTAAGGAGGGGATTTTTATTTTATTTTTTGGAATAATATTATTTCTCCTAATTTTGATTTGTTACTAAATATTGGTCCTATTTTGTAATTACCATATGACCTACTATAATTTAATTTACTTTTCAGTGATGAAGCAAGAGGATGTTGTTCACATGCATATTTCCCTTCGTATTTAATTGGATTTCAAATAACATATTAGGAATTAAATTGTAATATTAATAGGAAGAAAAATAAAAAATATTATAATTATTAGCTCAACTCATCAAATAATTAACCATTATGTTGGGTGATGTCGGGACAGTGATCGCCCCATCACTCCACATTAGTATAGTATGATATTATTCATTTTATGCTCACACATAATATTTGTTTTGGGACTTAGATTGATGCTTCAACAATCATGTCAGAAATTTTAGTATTTTTACGCATACCGTTATGATATTAAACTTAGTTTATTCGCTGTAAAACTTCAATCTTGTATAATTATTGGCTTTAAGTTCACTTATAACATAATTTCTCCCAAAATGATATGCACATTATATATTTGGACAATTTATTAAGTACATTTATCTATAGTATAAATGGCATTATCTATAGTATAAATGACAGTGTGTCCTTGCTACAGTTGAATGAACAGTATTAAGTGTCGAATTTCCCATTTTACCCTCATACATTTGTCCCTTTCCCATTTTGCCCTTTAAAAAAATTTAATTAAAAAAATGTGTCCTCAAACATGAGTTTAATTAAAAAAAAAATAGTACAATAATATAAAATGCTTATTATTTAATCATGTAATATTGTTGTACATAAAGAATTCATCATTTAATGCTTGAAATGAGGTCATTAAGTATGTCAATTAGATGATTAGAGATTGCTCATGTTTAAATGGGTTGTTAAAATATTACTTTAGCCTAACTAAAAAAATTAAAATTGGAATCTTGAAAATATTATTGGGTTAAAACATACTCCCTCCGTCCCACGTGAATGCAAACTTATTTCCATTTTGGTCCGTCTCACGTAAATGCAAACTGCCCAAAATGGAAACAAATTTATTATTTTATATTCACCCTACCCCACCCACTCATTCTCTCTCTTCATTTTCCACCATACGGAGTACAATTTATTCAACCAACCTACTATTAACTCCACTCATTCTCTCTCTTCATTTCCTACCACACATTTTCATTATTTTAATAATATTTCTTAATTATTGTGCCGGGAAAAATGGTTTGCAATGACATGGGACGGAGGGAGTACTCCCTCCGTCCCGCTCGAAGAGGCACAAAATCAACCTCGCACGCAAATTAAGGAAAATGATGTAGGAAAGAGAAAAAGTTTAAATGTTGTGAGTATGAAAAATTAAATAGGAGAGAGAATGAGTGGGAAGAATAGTTATGAGAGAGAATGTTGTGAGTGTAAAAGTAAAGTAGGAGAGAGAATGAGTGGGTGGAATAGTAATAAAAACTTTCCTTTTTGGGAAAGTGCCTTTTTAAATAGGACACCCAAAAAGAAAATTTATGCCTTTTCGAACGGGACGGAGGGAGTAGGCAAATTTCACCATGATTTTATTACAGTCCTGAACTTTAATGTATTCCATATAAAGATTACAAGTAAGGCTCCGTTTGTTTCGACGTAAAATATTTTTTGAAAAACGTTTTTTGAAAAATGTTTTCCTGTAAAATGTTTTACGGATGTAGAGCGTAAAATGTTTTACGGAGGTAGGGTGTAAAATATTTTCGGATGTTTGATAAAAAAAATATTTTTCGAAAGGGCGTAAAATGTTTTATTAAAAAAAAATTTAACCATTTTTTGTAACCACCCCACCCACCCCCCGCCTACCCCACCCCACCCACCCCCCCCCCAAAAAAAAAAAAAAAAAAAAAAAAAAAAAATTGTAACCGCCCACCCACCCCTACCTACCCCATCCCCCCCACCCCCCACCCCAAAAAAAATTTATTTTTTTTTTGTAACCGCCCCACTAGGGATGGCCAAACCGGATCGGAACCGGACCGGACCGGAAAACCGGATCGGAACCGGACCGGAAAAACCCGGAACCGCCATGAACCGTCACGAAAACCGGAATCGGGATAACCGGAACCGGTTTGGATAAGGGCCGGTTAAGGGTCACAAAAATGGTGAACCGGACCGGAACCGGAACCGTGAACAGGACGAAATTCATTGTTTTTCAATAGAACCGGACCTAACCTGGGCCGGAAAAAGCCCGGAACCGGACGAACCGGGGAGAAAACCGGAACCGGATTAACCGGAACTGTGAACAATCCGGGCCGGTTAAGGTTCATACATTTTCCGAACCGGAACCGGGCCCAAAACCGATTTTGGTCATCCATACGCCCCACCCATCCCCTGCCTACCCCACTCCCCCCCCCAAAAAAAAAAAATTATTAAAAAAAAATTTTAATGATTAAAAAAAAAAAAAAATTGGGTGGGGGTGGGGTAGGCAGGGGGTGGGTGGGGCGGTTAAAAAAAAAAAAAAAAAAAAATTGGAGGGGGGGGGGGGTTGGGGGGTTACAAAAAAAAAATTGGAAGAGGGGGTGGGGTAGCAGGGTAGGGGTAGGGATGATTTTTATAATTTTTTTTAATTATTATTATTATATTGTACCTTGTGAAATATGAGTTGTACATGAGAGACACCATTTTTCGAAAAATGTTTTACTTAGGACAAGGTCAGTAAGTTGTTTTACTTAGGAAGGGCGTAAAATGTTTTCCGAAAAACGTTTTCTCCATTTTTCGGAAAACAACCAAACAGCGGAAAACGAGTTATTTTTCGAAAAATATTTTTCGGGAGCTCAGCCAAACGGCGTAAAACGAGTTATTTTACGAAAAACATTTTTCGAAAAATATTTTATGGTGAAACAAACGGAGCCTAACATATTGACATAGATCGATTAAGTCTGAGTATTTGTAACGATTTGTTCAGAATTTAACATTAATATTGGACATATATTAAGTGTAATTTGACCACTTATAAAATCATTTTTCATCACACTAGTAGTATTTTTGACATAGAATTGCAGAGATGTATTCATATTCATAGAGAAAGGTTAAATCAACTAGTTGTTACATTATGACATAGTCAGTATATTAATTATTAATCTTATGTAAGATAAATATCCAGAGTAAAATTACATTAAACTTACATGCATAAAAAATATTATTTAGAACATATATTTGGCATTGGATTGATGATTTATCGCTAACTCGGAAACTTTCGTTGTCATATTCTCAAAATTAAGCATTGTTTGAGAAAGGATTTTGTAAATGTTGTTACTACCCATCTCTTACTTTTTCTTTTGATTCATCTCAGATTAAAAGTTTTATTTTGCTTTATTCTCAAAATGACAAAAAATGAATAGTATTTTGGATATTTATACCCTCTTTTTTTCATAGAACTACAAATAAACCAATATTCATTACACTACTTTTTATTCACTTGAATCATAAACAGTGTTTTGAATAATTATAAAGGAAAAACAATAATTTGAAAAAGACCTTAATTTTATTATCGATACTCAAGGAATTATATACAAGTCTAACACATCTATCTTTGTAAAGAGATATACATCAAATAATGAAAAGATTACAATGAATATTTACACTAATCTAAATATGTCAAGATAATTAAGGAGGAGGATCTGCTGATTCTGATGGGACGACTCGTGATGTCTGGAACGACTCGTCCCTGATGTTGCTGCCTCTGAATCTGTCGTCCCTTATATGGAGAATACTTGGTTTATGCTGGGATGACTCGTTCCCAAGGGAGGATTTGTTGTATTCTTGATTTTCTGTATCCTTAACACGATCCCGTAAGATGGACGATCCGCGAAGAAGTCCAATCTTGGAAATAAGAGAGAAGCCGAGCACGAGGTAGAGGCTTTGTAAGAGCATCGGCTAGTTGATTCGATCCTGAAATGTGTTGAACCCGTAGTTGCCCATGTTGTATCTGCTCACGAACAAAATGAAAGGCAAGGGCTAAATGTTTCATCCTTGAGTGGAAGACAGGGTTGGCAGAGTAGTAAGTAGCGCTGAGATTATCACAGTAATAACTGGTGTATGGCAAAGAATGACGCCAAGCTCAGAAAGTAGATTGCGAACCCAGATAACCTCCGCAGTAGCATCAGCTATGGCACGAAACTCAGCCTCGGTCGAAGAACAAGCTGGGGCCTTTTGTTTCTTGGAGGACCAAGCAAAAGGATTT
This sequence comes from Adenophora triphylla var. japonica, assembly GCA_022495995.1. Taxonomy (NCBI): domain Eukaryota; kingdom Viridiplantae; phylum Streptophyta; class Magnoliopsida; order Asterales; family Campanulaceae; genus Adenophora; species Adenophora triphylla. The sequence goes on from JAFEMH010002827.1 coordinate 97,582, forward strand.
CGGCCAATGTATATAATGAAACCCGTGGTGGAGATGTAGTCGTCTTTATCACCAGCCCAGTCAGCATCGCAAAATGAGTGAAGAGTGAATAGTGAGCTGTGATAAAGCTGAATGCCAAAATCAAAGGTACCATGAAGATAGCGAAGTAATCGCTTGAGAGCAACCCAATGCTTGGATTGCGGATGTTGCATAAACTGAGCCAATTTATTCACTGAAAAAGCAATATCAGGACGAGTGAGGGATAAGTACTAAAGGCTATCAACGATAGCCCGATACTCAGTGGGGTCACAAATTGATGTAACCGGATGATGAGAAAGGGTTGTATAAATGACCATAGGTATGATAGTAGGCTTCGAATGAGACATATTATGACGAGAGAGTAAATCATAAATGTATTTAGACTGAGATAGAAGGAGACCGTCAGAGTTGGGAGTGACTTCAACACCTAAAAAATAAGAGAGCGGACCGAGATCCTTGAGAGAGAAACGAGAAAAAAGATGAGAGATAAAGGTAGAAAGGAGGAGGGGGTGACTAGTGACAATAATGTCATCAACATAGACCAAGAGAAAGAGTGTTTGAGAAGATTTTGAGTAAATAAAGAGAGAAGAATCAGCAATGGAATTGTGAAAGCCATAAGAAACAAGGAAATTCTTAAATTCCATGTACCATGCTCGGGGAGCTGTTTGAGGCCATAGATAGCCTTATGAAGGTGACACACATGAGATGGATGAGAGGTGTCGATGAAGCTAGGGGGTTGGGACATGAAGACGGTTTCATTGAGATTACCTTGTAAGAAGGCGTTATTAATATTTCCAACCATGAGAAAGAGCAAGAGATAAGAGAAGTCTAACCGTGATAGGTTTGACAATCGGACTGAAGGTTTCTGAATAATCAATACCGGGGCATTGATGAAAACCCTTGGCTACAAGACGAGCCTTGTATTTCTGAATAGTGTTATCTGGGTTATACTTGATCCGGAAGACCCATTTACAACCAACAATATTTGGGGCGGAGGTAGAAGGAACTAAGGACCATGTATTGTTTTTAGTAAGAGCAGAAAACTCTTCACACATAGCAGTTTTCTAATGTGGAGAGGCAAGAGCTTGTTTGGTAGAGGTAGGCAGACTAGTGGAGGTGGAAAGAGAAACAAGATTTGCATATTTAGGGTTAGGTTTAGTGTGGAGAGCCGAGTGGTAATAGTACGGAGGGGGGTGAAGATGGGGGGTGGGGGTGGCGGAGGAGAAGCAGGGGAAGGTGGGGGCTAGGAGGTATCAAGCTCGACAGCAGAGAAAGGAGGAGGGGAAGAAGTGCAGAATGGGCGTTGGACTGAGAAGGTGAGGGAGCTGGAGTGAGTGTAGGGGCAGAAGGGTATGAAATGGAGGAAGAAGAGACAGGAGCAGACGGGGGGAATGATTGAGGTGGTACAGTAAGAAGTATGGGAAGAGAAAAAGAGCACCATTGAGAGGGAGTGGCAGAGGGAGAGGTGGAGCTGGGAGTGACAAGGGTAGGGTAAGGGAAGGTATTATCGACAAATTTAACATGCCGAGAGGTGTAAACACGATTAGTAATGGGATCTAGGCAATAATATGCGCTTTGAGTAGGGGAATATCCTACAAAAACGCATGGGACGGAGCGGGGAGCAAGCTTATGAGGTGTGTAGGGGCGGAGCCAAGGATAGAAAAGGCAGCCAAAGGAACGAAGTTTTGTGTAGTTGGGGTGTTTTCGAAACAGGCGAAAGTAGGGTGATTCATTGTGAAGAGTTGATGTAGGCAGGCGGTTAATTAAATATGTGGCAGTAATAAAGGCATACGTCCAAAATTTTAAGGGAAGTTTGGCATGGGTGAGAAGAGTAAGACCGATTTCGACGATGTGACGACGGCGACGCTCGGTATAACCATTGTGCTCGAGTGTGTGAGGAGGAGAAGTGAGGTGAGAAATACCATCTTGAGTGAGAGAGGGTGTGAGTTTGAGGTATTCACCTCTGTTGTCAGAAAATAGTTGAAGAATGGGTTTGTTGAAGAATTTTTTTAACAAGGGCTTTGAATCTATTAAAAGTGGCAAAAGTATCAGATTTGTTTTTGAAAGGATATAGCCAGACATACCTAGTAAAATGATCGACAAATATCGCATAATACTTGAAATTATCATGAGAGTGAACAGGGGATGTCCATACATCCGAAAAAACAAGTTCAAGTGGTGCAGCGAAAGTAAGAGAGGAAACATCAAAGGGCAATTTATGACTTTTATTAATGTCACACGAATTATAATTGGAAAAGGAACTAGACTGAATTGAAAGGGAAAATTGTTTATTCAAAAAGGAAATAATAGGAGGAGCGGGGTGCCCCAAACGATGATGTCAAGAATAAGTAGTAGCGGCTGTTTCAAGGAGAGCTTGTGGTGAAGAGGAGTGCCAAAGATAAACGCCATGATCATTTGTCACGTGGAGAAGGATTTGATGTGTCGAGAGATCCTTAATAAAAAAGGAAGAATGTGAGAATTCGACGAAGGCATTGTTATATTTGCAAAATTGAGAAACAGATAAAATATTACGCGAAATAAGAGGAACATAGAGAACATTAGTGAAATGAAGTATTTTATGAGAAGAAGAGAGAGTGAAGGAACCTATATCTGAGATAGGGAGAGAAGAGCCATCGCCAATAATCACATCGTCACAACCATTATACGGGCGGTGTAGAGAGAGATTAGTGAGGTCATTAGTAAGGTGATGCGTGGCACCACTGTCGAGGAGCTGTGTTTGGCAGTGGTGATAGTATGTGCTTGGGGCTGACCAGCGGTGGAGATAGGGGGGACTGCCTGGGGGAGTTATTGGTGGATGGAAAAACCACAACGGATAGTCACGTTTGAAACGGTTACACTGAGAGATAATATGTCCTATGTACCTATAATATTGGCATTTACCCTTAAAAGTGTTTGAGGAAGAGGTGGGGATGGAAAGGGAGAATTAGGGGCAGAGAAGTTAGGAGGCGACGGGAAGTTGGTATTTGTGCGGTTGGGAAAACGGCTGGAATAGGGCGGAAGGAGGCAGCATGGGCGGAAGCTGGGAAAGTGGGCGAAGGGGTTTGTTATTTCAAGGTGAGTTCATAATGTATAAGTTTCTCATAATGAGATTCAAAGGAGATGGGGAGGTCACGGGCTCGGACAGAATCAATGACTGGATTGTAGGATTCATAGTCTAGGCCTTTTAGGGTTTTGGCAATAATGTCTTCGGGATCCATGGGTTTCCCGAGAATAGCTAGTTTGTCGGTGCAAGTTTTGATGGAATGCATATATTCAACAATAGTTTGGGTGATTTTGATTAAGGAATCAAGATTGTCCTTAACTTGAAGGATATGACCCCTAGAAGGGTTAGCATAGGTGGTGCGAAGGAGAGTCCAAATTTCATTGAAGGTTTTGGCCTGAAGAATAAGGGGGTGCAGACAAATGGTGTCTAAGGTGCACCAGTGAGTGCACTAAAGAAGCAGGCGCCTTGGCGACTCCAGGTAATAAAGGCTGGGTTGTCTGCCTCATGGTTATTGGTGGTGATTTTAGGAGGTGGTGAGGGATGAGGGCCATCTACAAATTTCAACAAGTCAAGACCAAAGAGAATAGACTCTAGTTGAACAGCCCAAGGGAGATAGGTCAGGGGTGTGAGAGTAATGCAGTGGGAGAGATTAACAAGAATGATAGGGGAGTTAGGCTCGGCTGGGTTTGGGATGGTGGAGGATTGCATGGCCATTGAAAGAAGGAGGCGGCGCTAGGGTTGGGTTGGGAGAGCTGAATGGAAGAGGGGTAGGGTTGAGGATCAAAACTGCTCTGATACCATTAAGGAAAAACAATAACTTGAAAAAGACCTTGATTTTATTATTGATACTCAAGAGATTATATAAAAGTCTAACACATCTATCTTTGTGAAGAGATATACATCAAATAATGAAAAGATTGCAATGAATATTTACACTAATCTAAATATGTCAAGATAATTAAGGAGGATCAAGATCAGATTTGTGTATCTGCTGATGTTGATCTGCTGATTCTGATGGGACGACTCGTGATGTCTGGGACGACTCGTCCCTGATGTTGTTGCCTCTAAATCTGTCGTCTCTTATATGGGGAATACTTGGTTTATGCTGGGACGACACGTCCCCAAGGGATGATTTGCTGTATTCTTGATTTTCTGTATTCTTAACAAATTATACTCCCAACTCACTTGTCATTGTTTATTTATATTTTAATACTTTTTTAATAAGTGTGTAAATATTAAGTAGGACACTTGATTCGAAAAGAAGGAAATATAATATAGTGTCCAAATGTCATTTGAAGAGATACATTGTTAAGAGAGGTACAAAGTGAAAGCTTTGAAATAATTATTGCATTCGACTTTGGGATCCCTCTTTTTACAATTTGTATGTACAACTAAATGTCAATGTATCAAATGCATCAAGTTGATCGACTTTATAACAACCCTATTACTTGGGTTGGGTTTTTGACATTTGTGGAGAGTCTATTCATATTGTTGTACATTTACATTTAATATAATATTAATTTGATTTGATTATAAAAAAAAGTTTGAACATATATATTTTTTTTAAATGAACATATACTCCCTCGGTCTTATTTGAAAAAGCACAAAATTTTATTTTTGATATTTTTTTTAAAAAATGGATACTTTCAAAATAGAATTTTTTTAAATACTTCTTAATTAATGAGACCCATATATAATACTCGCAATAACTATCTATTTACTATCCCTATCCTACAATCTCGTTCTTACTTTACTTTTTATACTCACACTTGCTTCATTATATACTCTCCTTAACTTTCATGTTAAAATTATTTTATTTATTTTCAAGTGCAACGGAGGATGCAAGTAAAATGACCATTGTTAAAAAATAGAAATAAAAATAAAAAACTTATGGCCCTTGGATAAAAATCTTGACTAATGATTTAAAAATGAATCACATGCGCTTGTCCACCCTCTCACTCACGCCGTTGCACTTTGTCCTATTATTTCTACCACATTCAACATGATGTTTTTTTTCTTTTAATTTGTCAGAGTAAATCTTATTAAAAGTTTAATTTTTCTGACACCAAAAAATACGAATTTTTTCTCAAATAATATCTTTTTACTTTTTTATTTAAAAATGTTACTTATCGCTCAAACTATTCGTCTGCACTGGCCATTTTTGAAAACTCGCTACACCGTGTGCGAGCTTATTAATTTTTCAATTAAAATGCTACACGTAGCGATTTTAAATTTGCTAAATTTTATTTAATATTTATATAAATTTATGCTTTAAAAAAAAAAAAAAAAAACTAAATTTGAAATCGCTTCAGGGTGTAGCGATTTCAAAACCAAACAAACAAACAAAGTAAACCAAACAAACACAAACAAAGTACGTACTAATTAAGTACTTCCTTCGTCTCGATTAATATTTCTATTTAGTGTTTTTTATTAATATATAAAAATTATATATTAATAAAAAAAATTAAATAGAAATATTATTTTTTCCATCTCAAATAAACATTTTAAAAAATGTACTTCTATAAAAAAATATTTTTCATTTCAAAAATAAATATTTCTTTCTACTCAAAATGAATAACCAAAAACTAATACATTTTTTGTCCAAATAAATGAGCATTACTTCCTTCGTCTCAATAAATATTTTATAAAATAATACTCTTCATTTGCCTCAAAAATTAATATCATATTTTGAGACGAAGACACTAACATTACAAACATTAATTTTAGAGGCGAATGAAGTAGTATTAATTTTTAAAATATTCATTGAGATGAAGGAAGTAATGCTCATTTTTTTGGGATAAAAATGTAGTATTATTTTTTGGTTATTCATTTGGAGTCGAAAGTAATATTTATTTTTGAAATGAAAAATATTTTTTTTTATAGAAGTACATTTTTTAAAATATTTATTTGAGATGGAAAAAATAATATTTCTAGTTAGTTTTTTTATTAATATATAATTTTTATATATTAATAAAGAAAACTAAATAGAAATATTATTCATCGAGACGAAGGAAGTACTTAATTAGTAAGTATTGTGTTTGTTTGGTTTACTTTGTTTGTTTGGTTTACTTTTTCGGATAATTTGAAATCGCTTTGTTTGTTTGGTTTACTTTTTCGGATAATTTGAAATCGCTACACCCTGTAGCGATTTCAAATTTAGTTGTTTTTTTTTTTTTTTTAAGCATAAATATTAAATAAAATTTGGCAAATTTAAAATCGCTGCACCGTGTAGCGATTTTAGTTGAAAAATTGTAAACTCGCTATACGGTGTAGCGAGTTTTCAAAAAAGGGGACATTCTGGGCAATAGTTTGAACAGTAAGTCACTTTGATAAATAAAATTTTAAAAATGTATTATTTGAGAAAAAATTCAAAAAATACTGTATTATGCTTTCTATGGTTTTAAATATATAAAACTAGAGCAAATTCGTGTCCAAGAATACGTGTTTTTTTTAATTAAAAAAAAAATTTAAGGGCAAAATGGGAAAAAGACAATTTAGTGAGGGCAAAATGAAAAATTTAATCATTGATATTGTTCATTCAACTGTAGCAAGTACAAGTTACCATTTATACTATAGATTGCCTATTAAAATACTTTTTCCGTCTCGTTCAAAAGCTCAAAGTTTTTTAAAAGATTATTTCACGAGAAAGTTTGTTTGTATATGAGAGTGTTATCATTTTCAAATAATATTTTACATAGAAAAATTCGTAAATCATTTTACTTAGAAAAGTGAGAAAAATATTTTTCGAAAAATATTTTCTCCAATTTTCGGTGCTTAGCAAACGCCAAAAAATGGGGAAAATGTTTTTCGAAAAATATTTCCTCCCAATCAAACATAGCCTTAATATTAAAGCTATTTTTTCACAAAATTTAGTTTAATTTGTCCTTTATTTTCACAATTTAAAATGAGAAGAAAAACAAAATACTACTCCCTTCGTCCCATGTCAAGGTTCCTTGGTGTGGGTTTTACGCTTTTTAAGAAAAAAAAATTGTTTGTGTTGTTTAGAATAGAGTAGAAATAATGTAAAAGTTAAATGTGGAATAGAAAATAGTAGTTAATGATTGATTTTATTAAAAACTAGTAAAAGCTCGTGTCTAAGGACACGTTTTTTTTAAATTAAAAAAAAAAAAATTAAAAAAATAATAGTAAAAGCCCGTGTCCAAGGACACGTTTTTTTTTTAAATTATTTTTTTTAATTAAAAAAAAATTTAAGGGCAAAATGGAAAAGGAACAACTTAATGAGGGTAAAATGGGAAATTTGGCAAGTGGTACTGTTCATAGTACTGTTCACAGTACAATTGCCATTTATACTATAGATGGGTAGAAGATTAGAGGAGAGAGAATGTAAAAGTTAAAAATATTTAATAGGAGAGAGAATAAGTGGGAGGAATAGTAAGTTAATGATTATTTTTTTTGTAAATATGTTAACTTTATAAGGATATAATGAATGTTTTTTTGTAAATATATTAAACTAAAATAAGCCCGTGTCCGAGGACACATTTTTTTTTTATTTTTTTTTTTAATTAACCCCTTGTCCGAGGACACTTTTTTTTCTTTAATTTAAAAAAAAAAATTAAGGGCAAAATGGGAAAGAGACAAATGTATGAGGGCAAAATGGGAATTTCGGCATTTACTACTGTTCAAACAACTGTAGCAACGACAATACCTCATTTATACTATAGATTATAAGAGTATAAATATATTTAAAACTTATCATTTATGAAAAAAAACTTTAAAGTGAGACGAACAAAATAAAAAATAAAAACCTTGAAATGGGATGAACAAAGTAGAAAATTTGGTTAGAGATAAAAGTGATTTTATTCATTCATGTAGATATGTACAAATGAAAAAGAAAAGAGGAAAATCTAACAATGGATTCTCTGTTTTTTTCTAATTGTAAAAAGCATTAAAAGCAGTACCTGCCTGTCTGGCCGGGGGCCGTCCTCATAAAATCATCACTGCTTTCTTTTCAAATCACTTTTCCAACTGTATTTCATTGTTGACTCATCTTAAATCTATCTGTGCAAATAAATTTAGGGTCCTACTATTTGCATATTTTTTTAATTAAAATAATTTGCAAATAATTTAGATATTCTAAATTAAAATGATTAATTGTGAATAGTAATCATTAATTAATAATAAAGCTTTTTTTTTTTTTTTTAGTTTTTGACTTTTTCAATTTAATTTTTTAAAAAGTAGTAGTAATAATTATATTATTTCCTATATATATATATTAGTCTTTTAGATTTAAAAATTGAAGTTTAATTTATGATTTTATTTTTTGTATATATTTTATATTTTATAGTTTACTCTCTCCGTTCAAGTACATACTTCACGGTTACTATTCACGCGTGAATTAAGTAAAAAAATAATGATATAATGTTGTGAGTGTAAAAGTAAAATAGGAGAGAGAATGAGTGGAGGGAATAGTAAATTATAATGGTGTTGTGAGTATTAAAATAATGTAGGAGACAAAGTATGAAGTATGTAATTGGACGCCCAAAATAGAAAGTGTGAAGTATGTAACTGGACGGAGGAGTATATTATATACTCCCTCCGTCCCATTACAAAGAGGAAAGTTACTGTTTACGGGTAGATTAAGGAAAAAAATAATGATATAAATGTTGTGAGTGTAAAAGTAAAATAGGAGAGAGAATGAGTGGAGGGAATAGTAAATTATAATAGTGTTGTGAGTATTAAAATAATGTAGGAGAGAGAATGAGTGGAGAGAATAGTGAAAAAAACTTTCCTTTTTAGGAAGTGTGTTGCTTGTAATGGGACGCCCAAAAAGGAAAGTGTGTTGCTTGTAATGGGACGGGGGGAGTATTTATCTAAATAAGTTTATTACTCCCTCCGTCCCACTTTAAGATTTCTACTTTCCTTTTTCGTCCGTCCCACTTCAAGGTTCCCTTCCATAAATAGCAAATTTTGAATATATATATATATACTCTTATGATTTAATATATTTACAAAAAAAATATTCATTATACCCTTATAAAGTTAAAGTATTTACAAAAAAAACAATTATTAACTTACTATTCCTCCCACTCATTCTCTCTCCTATTAAATATTTTAATTTTTACATTCGCTCTCCTCTAATCTTAACATATTTTCAAAAAAAAATCAATCATTAACTAATATTTCTTACCCCACATTTAATTTTTACATTCTCTCTCCTCTAATTTTCTACTCACTTTCAAAAAAATTCTTAAAAAACGTGAAATCCACACTAAGGAACCTTGGTGTGGGACGAGTGAGTATTTTTTTAGACTTACTTCTAAAAAGTAGTAGTAATAATTATATTGTCCCATATATATATACTAGTCTTTTAGAGTTTAATTTATGATTTTATTTTTTGAATATATTTTATATTTTATATTGTATTTTTATCTAAATAAGTTTATTGTTTTTTCAGGCTTACATATATTGAAATTTTAATTTTTTAAGGTAATTTTAATAAGTTTTTTTCTTATTTTAATAAAAAAATTATGCAAAATGTGTCCTAATTAAATAATTTACATTCATTAATATTTAAAATTAAAGAAATTAAAAATTCATTTAATTCAAAAGAAGTCATCTCATTTCATTTCTTGAGTCAATTTAATACAACAAATTCAGTATTACGATTAGAGCGCAAATATTGCTCATAACTGTTAATCTGAGTCATGTATGGAGTAAACCATACAGCTGCTGAAATTACCCGGATTCGGTGCGCGGACCGGACATCTCGCGTTGTCGAGGCCGTGCTGCGTTTTTTCTCATAGAGTCGCCACGCCGTTTTGATTACGTCAAAAATATTGAGAAAAGACTTTTAGTTTTAGTTTTGTTGTGCGATGAGATTTGAGTTCGGAGGTCAGGTTACATCTCGGGAAGAGATAGTTGAGCTCACCCGAGTCGCCTAGTATACACGAGTCTTTCGATAGAGGATGCCTCTATTTATAGGCTGCTATGTGCTTCCTAAAGAAGCCGCCCGGCGTTATCCTCAGTCGTGTCAGCATTGTTTCTAGATTCATGCAAGGTGACAGCTGAAGGCTTCCTTCCAGCGAGGTCCTGCTTGAAATTTTAATTTCTAGCGGGTCCTTCCTCCCTTGGAAAGTTTGGAAAAATTTTCGAATTGCCCCTAAACTTTATGAAAGTTTGGTGAATTGCCAGAAAACTTTAATCGAAAGGCATGAGCCGGATTTGGGTATTTACACATTGAGATTTAAAATTACTTTAATTTTATATAATCAATTTTGCTTTGAAAATTGTTTTTTGATAAATTTTTTAAAAAAGTCAAACAAATAGTTCAACATGATTTTTATTTTTCAAGACCGTAAATGTTGGAAATTGACAATCTTTTCTTTGAAAATTGTTTTTGGCATATTTACTTTTTAAGTCAAAATAATAGTCCAAAAATAATTTTCATTTTCAAGATAATGAAGGCTGATCCTATTGGGTATTTCTATTTGCATAATAGTCCAAAAAATAATTTTCATTTTCAATATAATGATGGCTGCTTGATTATTGGCAATGAGTATTATATGGAAAATGTGTATAAAATCTCAAAAGTTGAAAAAACACATTAAATACACAATCTGTCCTTAAAAATTGTGCACAATATTGACTGTTACATTAATTAATCACTTTATTCTAGACAAAATTGTGCAAATAGAATTTTTATTGTACAAATAGTATAACCCTAAATTTATTTGGATTAAAATATATTTGTTCTTACGTTACAGCGAAAAAAACTATAGTCCTTCTGTTTCATACGTGAATGGAGATAAAAAAAATTGGGAATAAAAATTAAGGAAAAATAAGAAGGAGAATTAATGAAAAAAAGGTGTTTATGAGTATAAAAAATAAAATAGGAGAGAGAATGAGTGAAAAAAATAGTGTAAAAACTTTGTCATTTTATACAGTCTATACTCATTTAGAACGTAATGAAATAAATCTGCAATCACGTGAAACGTAAAGAATATTTTGTGATATAAAATTAGGATTTAGAATCGCTACGCCGTTGCTACAACGGTCGGTTCACCTGACCAAAATGATTGTGCCATCTTGACTTACCTTCATGTTCAACGGACAAGATGAGCCATCACTTTACCTATATCAGGAATACGTTCGATACAAGGCACACACCACGTGCTATTCGGGCGGTCACACAAGAGAAAATTCCATATATCACCCACACGCATTTCATTGTGTCGGGCTCATCCACTAACCACTTCATTTTACTCCCTCTATCGCAAAATGAATAATAAAAAAAAATACAATTTTTTTGGTTATTTATTTTGAGATGAAAGTTGTAGTAAAAGAACAAATAAATATAGTATGAATTTTCTTTTCTTTTCCTTTTCGTATTTTAGTACTAATTTAAGTAGTTATATATATATATATATATATATATATATATATATATATATATATATATATATATATATATATATATATATATATATACATGTATATATTGTTGGAAATTAAATTATTGCACCACAGATTAGATTAACAATTTAATCAACAGTAGGGAATTTATTGATCAAGTCAAGAATGTACCAATTAAGCCAATAGCAAAAGCGAAAGCAATGGAACAGGATCAGGAAAACAGTAACGTAAACAAGTAAACAATTGATTAGAAAACTTATCGTGATTTGATCGAGTCGCCTTAAGAAGACTGTCCTAAGAGAAAATATTGCCCCCAAATTGGTGCAACTCGAGTGCAGGGCAAATTTCTCCGAGGATAAAACGATCACGGATTACGTACCACAAAGCAAAGACACGGTAGGTAATCACCGCGGTCCTATCTCGGCCGCCTTGAATCTCACGAACAAATCTCTACGAACAAGGAGTAATCAAACAAATGAAATAATGCTAGAGAATTGATTTTTCTCTCCAAAATTTCGTGTATCGATTTCTTCCGCTGGGAGATTTAGGAGTATTTATAGTTAGGTTTTAGAGTTTTAAAGTAATCCAAAACCGATAAATTCGGCCCAAGAAAAACCCCCTGTCCGTCACAGCGCGACCGCGGTCGGGCATGCGCGCGCACAAGACTTGTGCGAAACATCTCGGCTCGACGATGTACGTCCGTAGCGGCCGCGAGCAAATCCAGCGCGTCCGCGCACGTAATCGGCTTTGTTCCAACGTTTTTTCTTTAGCCAAAATTCAAATTCAAAACTCAATCGAAGTTTCAAGGTCATATACCTATGGACTTCACACCACAAATACACACGGAAATTAGTTTAGATAAACTAAATTTTCCAACAATCCCCCCACAAGTTCATGTGAGATATGACGTGTACGGATTATCCATTGCCATGCTTTCAATAATGGTACCTTCCTATTGAACCACTACCTATGTTATCCAACGCAAACCTCCACAGACCCGGATTTAACCGGTGTCTTGAATCGATGCCTTTGGATGTAGAGGCCTTTCTTTGGTAACAAACACAACAAAAGCTATGATAGGCCCTCTATCGAACACTTCGACGCTTATAAGCCATACGTCCCGATCCTCTATCATGAGTGCTTTCAAGGAATAACCCAAATTCCTCTAGTCGCGGCCAACAACAACACTCACTTACAACCGGGCATCTCGTAAGAGTACTCGCGCATCTCGTCTAAAAGACTTGATCCCATTCAAAGTTCCAAATTTTTACTTTATTAGCAAGCCATACGAGCACCTCTAGGCTATTCAGTGGGATAGACTCGGACATGTAACATGTCAATCATTATTAGGTGCTCCGACTCACCCATGCCTTGTTATTACCACATTGAATCTCCTTTGTGGGATCTCCACTCAGGGTAGATTGGGTTGCCATTGCGTTTGAATGCAGGCAGGGGTTCGGTCCCATTCCCGACCTAGATTTTTGAACTAGAGCAAATTCTAGCCCTTTGGTTAAAGGATCGAGTGTGTTATCCTTGGTACCCAACATAATCAAGCGGCTATCACCTTAAGAGACACTAGATCCCTTATAGATTTTAATCTAATTTGGATGTGTCTCCTAGTTTTACAGATTGTACTTGACACTTTTCAGCTTTCTCGGTGTGGCGGGTGTTGTCACAATGTACAGAGATAACAGGCATGTGCTTACCGACCATGGGCAACTCGGACATAAGTCCTCGAAGCCATTCGGCTTCCAATCCAAAGTAGTGTCAAGGGCAACTAATTCGGCCTCAAATGTAGACCTAGACAACAGAGTTTGTTTGGTCGACCTCAAGCGACCGTGCAGCCTCCGCCTAAGGTGAAAACATACTCGCATGTGACCATAACTCCGGAGTTATAGGTAATCCAAATTGCATCACTATATCCTTCAAGAACAGAAGGATATCTCCCGTAATGCAGCCCAAGGGAAATTGTTCCCTTCAAGTACTTGAGAACTCTATCAAGAGCTTTTCAATGTGCTTTACTTGGACATTGAGTATATCTAGCCAACCTAGTAACCGAGTAGGATATATCCGGTCTAGTACAATTGGCAAGATACATCAAACTTCCAATAATTTGAGAATATCTCAACCGAGCCATCTGTACTCCACTTTCATTCTTAGTAAGAAGCAGATGAAGGGTCATATGGAGTCTTAGCCACTTTGCAATTCTTATAACCAAATTTCTCAATTACACTTTCTGTGTATAATGAGATTGCGAAATGGTTATGCCACTAGTTGAACGAGTCAACTTAAGGCCAAGAATCACACTAGCTACTCCCATATCTTTCATCTCAAACTTACTTTTCAAGAATTCCTTAGTAGTATCAATTATCCTCATATCCGTTCCAAATAACATAATATCATCGACATACATACATAAGACAATACTACTATCACCAATACTCTTGCTATAAACACACTTATCAAACTCATTAGTAACAAAGCCAAACGATGAGACAATTTTATCAAATTTCTCATGCCATTGCTTAGGGGCTTGTTTAAGTCCATACAAGGACTTAACAAGTTTACAAACCTTTCTCTCATTGCCAGGGGCCTCAAAACCTTCAGGTTGATCCATATAAATTTCTTCCTCTAGATCGCCATGCAAGAAAGCGGTCTTAACATCCATCTGATGGATAGGAAGATCATATACAGAGGCCAATGCGATAAGCATTCGGATTGTAGTCATTCTAGCAATTGGCGAATAGGTATCGAAATAGTCTATTCCTTCCATTTGCTTGAATCCCTTAGCCACTAACCTAGCCTTAAACTTGTCAACGGTTCCATCCGGTTTCAGTTTCCTTTTGAAGACCCACTTACATCCTATCGTGCTACAACCAGAGGGAGATCGACCAATTCCCATGTCCCATTAGAGACAATAGAATCCATCTCACTCTTAACAGCATCCTTCCACCGCTTGGCATCGTAAGTAGCCATAGCAGTTTTGAAGGTTAGAGGATCACCTCGACATTGTAAGTGATGAAATCACTTCCAAAGTCCTTGGTGGTCCTTGCCCTTTGCTCCTTCTTGGTTCAATCTCATCATCGAATGAGTTGCACAGGAATCAACCCCCACATTTGTCATCTCCTCTACTTCGAGCAGAATGAAATTAGTGGTTGGGTTAGATTCCTTAGGAAGTCCGTTCTTCATAGAAACACATCCTCAAAAATGTTGCATCACGTAACTCAACTATAGAGTTCACATCTATGCCGTAAATTTCAGATTTTATAATGAGAAATCTCAATGCATAACTTGTTTCGTAATAATCTATAAAGATAGCATCAACGGTTTTAGGTCCAAGCTTTTTCCTTTTGTGTGCGAGTGCAAGTACCTTTGCAAGGCACCCCACACTTTTAAGTATTTCGGACTAGCCTGTCGACCTCTCCAAAGTTCAAACGGACTTTCCTTTCTATGTTTAGGAGGGACTCTATCTCGAATATGGCAAGCCGTATTCAAAGCCTCTCCCCACATATATTTGGGCGGTCCCGTAACTTATGAGTAAACTGTTAATCATATCAGTAAGGGTTCTATTCTTACGTTCTGCAACACCATTTGATTGAGGGGTGTAGGAAGGAGTCTCTTCATGTACTATTCCGTTTTCTTGGCAATAATACATGAAGGGGTTAGACTCATATTCACCTCCTCTATCAGACCTTAACCGTTTAAGTTTCTTGCCAGTTTGTGTTTCTGCTTCGTTCTTAAATATAATGAATTTATCTAATGATTCATTCTTAGAACTAAGCAAATAGACATAACAGTATTTACTAGCATCATCAATAAAGGTGAGAAAGTATTTCTTTTTGTCTTTGGTCAACACGCCATTAAATTCACAAATATCAGTATGAACTAAATCTAGGATTTCAGAATTTCTCACAACCGACTTAAACGGACCTTTTGTAGATTTAGCTTCAACACATACATGACATTTAGAATTCTTATCAATAGCGTGTTTAGGAATAATATCTAAATTCATTATTCTTTTCACAGAATCATAGTTAATATGTCCTAAACGACCATGCCAAACATTTGAAGATTCAATGGAATACGAAACAGGATAATCAATAGAACTAAAATTATTGTTGTGCGAACAAACATCAGTTTCAACTCTAATTTTAAATAAACCATCCGAGGAATAACCTTTCCCCACAAAACTACCAGAATCCAAAATAATAACCTTATTACACTTAAATGAAATCTCAAATCCTTCCCTAACTAGACTAGAACCACTAATAATGTTGCGACGAATATCAGGAACGTGATACACTCGTTGCAAGGAAAGAATGCGCCCATTAGGAAACTTCAGGTCCACGCGTCCAATTCCGAGCACCTTTGCAGCACTAGAGTTCCCCATCGTCACTGATCTACCACGCTCAGGCTGGTAAGACACAAATAGCAATTTATCAGCACAAACGTGCACATTTGCCCCAAAGGTCAACTAGCTACTCGTTGGGTTCATAGACAGGAAAGATTTCGGGATAAGAAGTTACATACTTTGTAACATTGCGGGTCGGGCGTCAACTCCGGGTGCGCCGAGTCGGGATCATCATAATCCTTCGGACCCAACACCATGTTGACAAAGCGGGATGGTCATCGACAGAGGCTTGTGGTCCTTTTCCTTTCTTGGACGGGCAGTCCCTAGAAAAGTGTCCACGCTTCTCCACAATTCCAGCTAGCCTGTTTTTGCTCTTGGCTTCCTAAAGTTATTTTTCTTAACTTTAAGTTTATCATGGTTTTCTTTATCCTTAGAAGTTTTCACACCTTTTCCTTTAAACTTGCTTTTACCTATATCATATTAGCGGACCTCCACAGTACGCTAGGTTGGTTACCATTATGCACCTCCCGAATCGCATTGCATTCATCAATTCATTGAGTGTCAAGTTTCCAAGACGATGCTTGAGGGTCATACCGAATTCCCCAAGATCGAGGAAACTTCTCAATGATAGCCATGACAACGAACTTATCGGGAAGTCCCATGTCAGCATCCTTGAGTGGATCGCAAAATGATTTGGAGTTCGTGCACTTGGTCGGTAACCGACTTTCCCTCACTCGTGATAATTCAGGAACTTTCCCACTTGGTACTTTTCCACACCGGAGTCATCGGTGTTGTACTTCGTGGAAAGCGTTTCCCACAAAGTGACGGTGAGAGGAGCAGAGCAATAAACATCAAAGAGTGCATTCGACAAAGCCGACGAATGCATCCTCGAACAACATCATCCCTGCTCCTTCCACGGTTTAACAGGCCACATTAACTGGATCATCACCATTCGTAGCGGGACATTTAGATGTCGTACCGTACATACCCTTAATTGACAGCCAGATCTTCATGCGTTCAGACCAACGCTTGAAGTTCTTACCACCAAACTTCTCCGAAAGATCGGAGGTGTCAACTAGAGACTTAAAGGGAGAGCTAGAGGAACCACCAGACATGATCAAACAAAATACTATTTTCTCTTAGACTGTTGGAAATTAAATTATTGCACCACAGATTAAATTAACAATTTAATCAACAGTAGGGAATTTATTGATCAAGTCAAGAATGTACCAATTAAGCCAATAGCAAAAGCGAAAGCAATGGAACAGGATCAGGAAAACAGAACAGAAACAAGTAAACAATTGATTAGAAAACTTATCGTGATTTGATTGAGTCGCCTTAGGAAGACTGTCCTAAGAGAAAATATTGCCCCCACCGGTGCAACTCAGAATGCATGCAAATTTCTCCGAGGATAAAACGATCACGGATTACGTACCACAAAGCAAAGACACGTAGGTAATCACCGGCGGTCCTATCTCAGTCGCCTTGAATCTCACGAACAAATCTCTACGAACAAGGAGTAATCAAACAATGAAATAATGCTAGAGAATTGATTTTTCTCTCCAAAATTTCGTGTATGACTGCTGGGAGATTTAGGAGTATTTATAGTTAGGTTTTTAGAGTTTTAAAGTAATTCAAAAACTGACTAAATTCGGCCCAAGAAAAACCCTGTCCCGTCACAAGCGCGACCGCGATCGGGTACAGCGCGGCCGCGCACTTGTGCAGAAACATCTGGCCTTGACGATGTACGTCCAGAGCGGCCGCGAGCAAATCCAGCGCGTCCGCGCACGTAATCAGCCTGTTCCAACGTTTTTTCTTTAGCCAAAATTCAGTCCAAAACTCAATCGAAGTTTCAAGGTCATATACCTATGGACTTCACACCACAAATACACACGGAAATTAGTTTAGATAAACTAAATTTTCCAACATATATATATATTGTGTGATTCATCAATATTCCTATTTTTTCAAAAGAATTCGGATTGTTTTGTTTTTAATATAAGTGTTTCACTAGTAAATTTGGATAATTTTATGATTTTATTTATTTATTCATTTTTTATTTTGTGTTCATGTTTATAAAATAACAACTATCTAATTTTTTACTATTATTTAGCATGACTAATTTTAGTTCTTATTTTCTTTTTCAATGTTTTGTATTATCTAGTGTCTTTTTAAAATTTATTTTAATCAAACATATACATAAATAATTTTATGTATTTTTTAACTTTATTTTGTGAAATATGAAAATGATACATTAATTGATTTTAAAATAGAAAATATTATGAGTAATATGCATATATTTTTTTCATTAATGAGAGTGAAGAAACGCTAAAAGGGTAATCTGGACAATACCTTATACTTTCTCCGTCCCACCTGAAGGGACACAAATTTTCTTTTTGGGCGTTCCATTTAAAAGGACACAACTCAAAACTGAAAAGTGTTTTATTACTTCTTTATTTATTTGTGGGACTCACTTGTCATACTCACAATAAATATTCACTAACTATTCCCTATTCCACTTTCTCTTTTCTACCTCATTTTTTGTACTCATAACATTTATTTTACTATACTCCCTCCGTCTCATAGAATTTTACTCCTTTACTGTTGAGAATGGAAAATAATGAATAATGTTATTAAAATAGGTGTTGTGAGTGGGAGGAAAGAGAATGAGTGAAGAGAATAGTAAATTTGAAAAGTGTTGTGAGTATGACAAGTGGATCCCATGAATAAAGAAGTATTAAAAAATTTCTTTTTTAGGAAAATGAGACTTTAAAGTGAAACGTCCAAAATAGTAAAAAGGATAATATTTTATGGGACGGAGGGAGTATATTTTTTCTCTTTTCTATATCAATTTTCTTAATTTTTATTAAAGACAAAAACTTTGTCCACTTTGAACGGGACACGGAGAGAGTAATTTTATAATTAATAATCGGTCTGCAGGCTGGGCTGGCTGGCATCCTTCTTTAATGGAAATTTCTGAGTATTTGCCAGTTGGCTCACCCCATAACCCTATGTATTATGGAGTAGACTAGGCTTTGTTTTTTCACAATTCTTCTCCTTGTCGTTCTAAGACTACCCACAATGGGTAATACACCTTCCCCATTTCATTCAACATTTTTTATATTTTTTCTCATCCACCTAATATTTCATCTACCCATTTCATTTACCCCCACTCCAATGACTAACTTAAATTAAATTTCAACTCCCTTCAACTCATCATTCTATACCCCACTACTTTTATTTTATTTTATTTATATTCTTTATTTTTATGATTAGTAAAATAATAATAATTATTATTATTATTTATAATTAAAAAAATATTTCACACTTAATTAAAAAAATATTGCATCAATTTATAGGTTAAAAAAATATAATGATTTTTTTTAAATGAATGCTAAAATGAAAAAGGATAATTGAGAAATGAGTGTTTTTTTTGTGTCCAAATCAAATGAAACTTATATCAATTTGTAGGGAAAAAAATGATGAATTTTGGTGAAAAAAAAATTAAAAAAAATAATAATTTACTAGGTAATAATTCAGCCCCAATTGAAAACTAAGTGTTTTTTTTTTGTGTCCAAATCAAATGAAACTTATATCGATTTGTAGGGGAAAAAAATGATGAATTTTGGTGAAAAAAAAAATTAAAAAAATAATCAATTTACTAGGTAATAATTCAGCCCAAATTGAAAACTAAGTGTTTTTTTTTTGTGTCCAAATCAAATGAAACTTATATCGATTTGTAGGGAAAAAATGATGAATTTTGGTGAAAAAAAAAATTAAAAAAAAAATTAATTTACTAGGTAATAATTCAGCCCAAATTGAAAACTAAGTGTTTTTTTTTGTGTCCAAATCAAATGAAACTTATATCGATTTGTAGGGAAAAAAAATGATGAATTTTGGTGAAAAAAAATTAAAAAAATAATCAATTTACTAGGTAATAATTCAAATCTAAATTGAAAATTAAGTGTTTTTTTTTTATGTCCAAATCAAATGAAACTTATATCAATTTGCGGTGGAAAAAAAATGATGAATCTTGGTGAATTTTTTTTTTTATTTTTAAATCATTTATTATGAGATAATTGAGTTTAAATAATTGGGTGAAAAAATAATAAAGTACGGACCAATACCAAGCCAACACGTGGCAAATTCAGGAAAAAAAAAAAAAAAAAGGCTGCGCGTCACGCACCTACCAGGAGCGTTAGTCACACGCGCCTAGTACCCCTCCAATGCCAAGCCGACACGTCTCCAATTTAATAAAAAAAAAAAAAAAAAAAAAAAAAAAAAAAAAAAAGGTTTCATGCGGGATGAAAGTTTTCATCCCGTCAATCCATTCAACCAGCAGCCGACATCCATTGCAAGGAAATGGGTAGATGAAATGGGATTTCATCTCCCATTTCATCTACCCATTGTGGGTAGTCTAATAAGAATAAGAGTGCGTCCGGGGAGAAACGCGTTTCTCCGTCGCGTATGGAGAAACGGGGCTTATTATGTCGCGCGACGTAAGTAGCCAGTTTCTGGATATCCTTTACAAAGCTTCTGGATATCCAGAAGCTTTGAAATGGATATCCAGAAGCTTTGTAAAGGATATCCAGAAACCAAGTATTTTTTCTGGATATCCTTTACAAAGCTTCTGGATATCCAGAACATTGAATATGGATATCCGTAAGCTTGCAAGGATATCAGGAAAAATATTTGGTTTCCGGATATCCTTTCCAAAGCTTCTGGATATCCTTTCAAAAGCTTCGGATATCCCGAAGGCGTGATGAAGTGATATCCAGTTTTTGTGGCTAGGTATGTCGCGCGACATAACAAGCCCCGTTTCTCCATAAGCGACGGAGAAACGCGTTTCTCCCCAGATTTTGTGTTCTAATAAATACTTAAATGTATGTTATTGTTTGTAGGGTCATTGCCCCATAAGTTCTTTTTTTTAAAATCTATGCTCAATAAGTTCCTTTTAATGTTGTATTATGAATGTTGTATTATGTTTCGAAAATACAACATCAATTAAGGCCATAATACTGCATTAGGCGGCCGCGGCCACCAGAGTCCGAAGCCCATAGGCCGCGACCAGATTCAGACCTCCGGCGACCGGATTCCGGCCGATCGGGCGCCGGATTCCGGCCAAAATTGCCGGATTATGGTGAAAATTGACCGGATTCCGGCGAAAATTGACCGAAATCCGGCATGCGGCGATAGCAGACGGCGGCGGCGTAGGCCGGGGCGTGGCGAAGGCGGTGGTGCGGATGCAGATTATGATTTTAAACTATCAAAAGATAACTAAATGTTGTATTATACATGTCTGGCCTTGTGAGAACTTATGAGACATTTTAATAAAATGAGAAACTTAGTGGGAAGTGATTTGTTCCAAAAGAAACTTATGGGGCAAATTCCCTTGTTTGTATAACGTAAATAATGCTTTTAGACTATCTTCGAATTTAGAAATTCGGCACCGCTCTTGCGCTTGCGACGGGGAGGCGACCGCAACTCCTCATTATCGATAATTTTGGTTCTCTATGAACGAGATAATTTTGTGTTGAATGGGACACAAAATTTACTAAAATAATCTCAACCGTACGAGAAAGAACGACCAACGTGAACGAGTTCGCACCACACTTGCATGAGCAGATCGGGACATGCGCGGTGTCGGATCCTTGTTTATATAGACCCCCTATTTTTATAAGTTAACCCCTTACGCTTTTATATACTACTCCCTCCCTCCCGGTCGAAGTGTCTCAACTTTTTATTTTGGGCGTCCCATTTAAAATGTCTCATACCCAAAAAAGGAAAGTTTTTTCACTATTCCACCCACTCAGTCTCTCTCCTACTTTACTTTTACACTCACAACATTCTCTCTTCTAACTATTTCTCCCACTCATTCTCTCTCATATTTAATTTTTCATACTCACAATATTTAAAATTTTCTCTTTCTTATATCACTTTCCTTAATTCCCGTGCCGAACCTATTTTGGGACACTTCGACCGGGACGGAGGGAGTATAATGTACTCCCTCATATTATATACTCCTTGCTCTGTCCCATTACAAAATACACATTTTACTTATTGGTTTTTGTCCTATTACAAAATACACATTTTACTTATTGGACGTCTCATTGGGCGTCCCATTACAAACTACACACATTCTAAAATGAAAATATTTTATTACTTTTACATTAATGTGACCCACATGTTGTACTCACAACAACAATTCAATTATTATTTTCTACCTCACTTTTTATACTCCACTACACTTTTTCTTATTTTTGTGCAAACAGTAATTAAGAAGGTTATAGTGGGACGGAGTAAGCATGAAGAGTATACCCTCAGGTCAATCGGCAAAAGAACCTCAGGTCAATAGGTAAAAGAAGAAGGGCAAAATCTACACGAATAAAAACTTTCAAATTATTATAAAAAATACTAACAAACTAAAAATTTCAAAAAAAACAACATAAAGTTGACAATAAACTCGATAACCAAAATAAATGCTTCACTCTTCTATTTCTATCTATCTTATTCTCACTAAATTGTTACTCCCTCCGCCCCAAAACGATCTTTCCAATTTTTTTTGTAGTTCACACAAAGATACTTTGAGCAATAATTTTAGGTTAATCTATTTATCCTAATAAACATCTCAAATTTGTTATTGATAATATTTATAATGGTGTATCATTAACAAGTTTTAAATTTCAACCAGGATAATTGAATTAACCTAACTTTATTGCTCAAAATATCTTTGTATTAACAGCAAAAAAAATGGGAAGATCATTTTGTGGGACGGAGGGAGTAAAACGTTGCAGAAACCTGTGTCAGCAATGAACGTTCCTTCCTTCAGGCTCCATTGAGCTCATCAAAGAATAATGGTACACCTAGAGTACAACTCTCACCATTTTTTATGAGGTAGGAGGCATATTTGCATATAATAGAGTGAAGAAAACTTCAACTTCAGGTATGTTTTGGATTATTTGACTGAACTTGTTTCTACTTGGTTTTTCAAGAAGGAGCGGACTTATCTGAACAACTCGGGGTACAAGTCTGGCTAGTGGTATTCCTGCTGATAGATTGCTTTCCCCGCACTGAACTTTGATGTCTTCCATGACTGCTTCCACTACCGTCTTCAAGGATTTGTCCAAGATGTTTCCAAATTCGGCACTGCAAAAAAGGCGTGGACTAGTACAACTTTCATTGGAAAGAAAGCATATAAAATATTCTACTTGGGCAGTCCTAAAAGTTTCATTACCAAGAAATTCTCAATATAATTATTCCGCTTGAAATCTGGAAAGTAATATACACAACCAATGGCGGATCCAGAAGTTACTCAAATGGGTGCACAATAACACCATAAAAAATTAATGTAAGCCATGAGACTCGAACCCAAAACCTCAATAAGAAACATACTTTTTGCAAGGAGAACTAGGGAAGTTACTTGTGTAATGGGTGCACTATAAGTGTATATTAAGATGTATATTTTTTCCTATTAAATATGAGAAATTATTAAGTGCACCTCCACCCATTATGGCTAAGGTGGATACGCCCTTGTATGCAACCTAAATTCACAATTTGAACTAAGCATAAGATTTCAAACGATTGAATTCTACTCCCTCCATCCCGAAAAGTTTGTCTCACTTGGACTTTCATGGTCAATTAAATCAAACTTTGACCATAATTTTAAGAAAATTAAGATATTCTCATACAATTCTAAAAATTGATATTGTTTTCACCATTAGGAACATCATCAATAACAACTTTTAGAATTGCATAAAGATATCTAGATTTTCATAAAATTATAGTCAAAGTTCGATTGAGTTTGACCATAAAAGTCACAATGCGACAAACTATCCGGGGGGAGGGAGTATTTTCTTAGGGTGCTCATCACCTATTTATGTACCTTATTTCCTTGAAACTTGATACTCCCTCTTCCAAAGGTCACACTTGACAAGTCAAAGGATGTAGCTTTACTAGTTCTTTCATGAAATTGTATTAGACTATTTCCCCTTTCAAAAGTGCTACATTTTTTTTGACAGACAAAAATGATAAGTGCGACATTTTCATTGGCGAAGGGAGTACAAGTTTCCAGGCAAGATAACAAGTCATTTTGCACCAATCAGCTCTCAGATACACCAAGAAATGTAAAACATGTAACACATCCTCTTAAAGCCGAGGAATTTATAATATCTACTTGCTTTAAAATATATCAGCATACACTACCTTGACAACACTGCACGAGTCTCCACCATTAATTGATCAAATTTGGTGAGACTCGAAAGATTTGGGTCATCATTGCTGGAGGATTCCAGAGATTTATATAATCTCACATTCTCTGGCATCAAGTAATCCACCCAGTGATGAGGGCTTCCCATGCTCATGAATGTGTCTAATATCTGCACAATTGTCTCATGAAGCACAGAAGTGTTGAAGAAATCCTTCAACAGCGTTCTGCAAAATAGAAAAATTCTGAAAGTTAAAATAAAATTCAAGTTTTTCCAAATATTCTCATACAATTAGAAGACTATTTAAGACATTCAACAAGAGGAAAATGAGTCCCACACATAATCACATCATGTCAAACACCCCCCCCTCCCCCACACACACACAACACCCCAAACAAGCAAAAAACAAGAGGAATGATCCAGACCATGTCAAGCAGCTCCCTCCACTCTGTTCACCTTCCTTCCAACCATGTAGAAGTGACATTATCTTCCTTTTTCTGGCTAGTAAATAGATTTAGGGTCATTGCCCCATAAATTCCTTTTTTTTTTTTTTTAAATCTATGCTCAATAAGTTCCTTTTAAATGAGTGTATCAATTTTGTCTTTTTGGACGAAAATACCCCCCAAAGAATGTTGTATTATATTTTCAAAAAAAAAAAATTTTTTTAATAATAAATAAAAAAAATCAGAATGTTGTATTATATTTTTCAGAATGTTGTATTATATTCAGAATGTTGTATTATATTTTCAGAATGTTGTATTATATTTAAAAAAAAATTTAAAAAATCAGAATGTTGTATTATATTTTCAGAATGTTGTATTATATTCAGAATGTTGTATTATATTTTCAGAATGTTGTATTATATTCAGAGTGTTGTATTATATTTTCAGAGTGTTGTATTATATTTTCAAAAAATTAAAAAAAAAATTAATTTTTTTGTTTTTAAAAAAATCAGAATGTTGTATTATATTTTCAGAATGTTGTGAGGGCAAAATTGAAAAGTTCACTTGTAAAAAAAACTTCCTGGTCATTTTAATACAATGAGGAACTTAGTGGGAAGTGATTTGTTCCAAAAGGAACTTATGGGGCAAATTCCCATAGATTTAAGGTAAAATGTAAAAATGATCTAGACTATTCGCAAGAATTAATGACCAAGAAGTCTTGAGAAACTAAACTTTTGATGTTCTTTCATACTCAAAAATATTAAAATGTGTTGCTATTTATTCTATTTGTAAGTTAGCTGAAATCCGAGCAAGTGTAGGAAGAGATATTTTTGAGGAAACCACGTCACAAGGGCATATATAGATAATAATCATGATAAGCCTACAAAATAATAATAACAAAAACCTATAATACAACAGCATCAGACATCCCTAAAGCCCCCAAGCTGAAAGAATTTATCAAATGCACAATTAATCTGAAACTTGAACCAAGGAAGTGATATAGTTCCACATTCTACTACAACAACACAAGGAGGCGTGGTTGGAGCAGTTCAAGGAGGAAGGGGCAAAGGGCCAAGCAGTGCAGCAACCATCGACAGCATGACAAGGCCAGGCGGGCGCTCCATTCTGAACCAGGCGTGCGCCTCAAAGGAGAACAACAAGGGCCAACTCTCTGGGCTTGAGGCGGCCGCATCAGTTGACACCAGGCGAGCGCCTCGCGAGACTTCAACCAAGCCATGACAATCGGTGAATGAGGCGGGCGCATCACTCTGTGGGGGGCGGGCGCCTCACGCCGTGAACTTTCCTTACTTACGTATTGTTATTTCCTTATGCACGTTTCTCTGGTGTTTTTGAATTTTAATGGGGATAATTTGGTCTTTTCTTTTGCCTCTTTGTTTTAGGGTTTGAACAGAGTATTAATACTTTGTTTTTTAGAGATTGAACGCAGACTTTGATTATTGAATTTTCATAAGAAAGCTGAAGCTTTTCTTCAAAACTTTGGTTGTTTATTCCGTTCGGCTTAATTCTCTTGGCTTTTGGCTATCATTTGGTATCAGTTTCCTGGTTATCAATGGCCGAACGCGGACGTGTGGCTCGTGATGGTCGTCGTGGTCGGGGTCGGGGTCGTAGGGCAGACCAACAGGCGGACGAAATTCCTCACGGAAGAGACCAACGTGATATTGAGAATGACGAATTGCGAAACCAGGTTCAGCACCTCCAACAGCAGCTTGCTAATTTGCGAGTTCCCATTGGTGTGGGCTCCGATTCAGACGAGTCGACTGATGAAGGAGGCTTTGCAGATGGGCGCAATCCCTTCACTCGTGGTCATGATCGTGGACACAGGTTTGGGGCTAATCCTTCGAAGGATATCGGCATGAAGATCGACATCCCGGAGTTTGAAGGTAAGGCACACCCTGATGAGTTCATTGATCGGCTAAATACTGTTGAACGTGTGTTTGATTTGAAACCTATGGACGATAGTCATAAGGTTAAGGTGGTGGCAATTAAATTGAAAAAGCATGCTTCTATATGGTGGGAACATGTTAAGAAGCAACGGGCGAGAAAGGGGAAAGCAAAAATTCATTCTTGGGATAAGATGAAAAAGTTGCTACAACGGAAATTTCTTCCGAACCACTATAGACAGGAGGCTTTTCTTGATTACCATAATTTGAAACATGGGGATATGACCGTTGAGGAGTTCATCAACGAGTTTGATCGTTTGCAGATGCGGTGTGATGTTTCCGAAGAGGATGAACAGACCGTTGCTCACTTCCTTGGGGGACTACGTGTTGACGTGTCGGAGGTGGTTCAATTGCAGCGTGATTGACCCATGCGGATGTGTGTCGACTTGCCTTGAAGGTCGAGAAACAAATAAGCGAAAGAAAGTGGTGAATCGTCGCCGAGCAGAGATGTTACCAACACTAGGGGCGCTGTAGTTCTAGCACACCAAAAGGGGTTCCCCCAACAGCTTCAAGACACCAAGCATACCCAATTCGGGTACCACCGCAAAGAAATACTAGAGGAAGGCAGCTGCTACGCCGTTGCTTCAAATGTCGTGGTATTGGTCACCTTCAAGCCGAGTGTCCCAACAGGAACGTTGTTGCCTTACTTGAGGAAGAGTTGCCGGTCACATGATGAAGCGAGACGAGGTGTCGGCAGCCGAGACCGAGCGTGGTTTATGCGGGCAGGGTCCCGGCCTTGGTGGTTAGACGTGTGTTGAACACAACAAATGTGGATGATGATCAAGCTTCGCCATAATATCTTCAATACAAAGTGCACCGCCAAGGGTAAGGTTTGCAAGGTTATTATTGATGGTGGTAGTTGTGAGAATGTTGTGTCTACTACTGATGGTGGATAAGCCGAGTTTGCTTACGGTTGTACACCCACGGCCATATAAGTCGTCTTGGTTGATCGAGGCAATGAGCTCAAGGTGGATAAGCGGTGCCTCGTGCGCTTTTCTATTCGGGCAAGCGTTATAGAGATGAGGGTGTGGTGTGATGTGGTACCGTGGATGCATTACCGTATTTTGTTGGGTAGGCCGTGGTTGTTTGACAGGCGGGTTAAGCACGACGGGTTCAAGAATACGTACACCTTCCGCATTTAATGATGTCTCTATTACTCTTTGTCCGACGGACCCGAGACAGAGGCAGACTATTAGTGAGAAACCCTACGACTAGCTGTTGCTCACTTTCAACTCCTTAGCCGCGCAGAGTTTGATTCAAAGAACTGCGGTGGAGCGAGGGTTCTATGTTCTTGTCGTGCTTGAGGAGAACGAGTCGGGTATGGCCACACCCGCAGAGGTACGGTCATTACTTGAGGATTACGGTGATGTTACTCCTGATGAGATTCCTCCGGACTCCCCACGCGAGATATTCAAGATTGTATTGATCTTGTTCGGGTGCTTCTATTCCGAACAAGGCCGCGTATCGATTGAGACCCAAGGAACATTGAAGAGTTGGAGAGACAAGTGAGGGAGTTACTTGGACAAGGATGTCATTCGGGAAAGTATGAGCCCACGCGCGGTTCCGTCTTTGATGGTGCCCAGGCGAAGGAACATTGCGTATGTGTATGGATAGCTCGGGCGATCAATAAAATCACCATCAAGTACAGTTTCCCATTCCTCGGATCGATGATTTGCTTGACCGGTTACATGGTGCGGTGGTGTTTTCCAAGATTGATTGCGGAGCGGGTACCACCCGTATTCGTGTCGACCGGGATGAGTGGAAGACGGCCTTCAAGACTCGGGATGGTTTGTATGAGTGGATGGTGATGCCATTTGGGCTCTCTAATGCTCCTATCACGTTCATGCGACTCACGAACCAGATTTTCAGACCTTTCATCGGGTACGTTTGTTTGTTGTTTACTTTGATGATATCTTGATTTATAGTAAATACGTGGCACAACACTTGGGACACTTGAGACAAGTTTTGATGTTCTCGTGAGCGCAAATTATATGCTAATCGTAAGAAGTGCCACTTTTGACGGAGCAGTGACTTTCTTGGGGTATGTTGTTACCAAGGAGGGTATTCGTATGGATGATTCGAAGGTGGAAGCTATTACTAGGCGCTACACCGACGAATGTTCATGATGTTAGGCGATTCCATGGTTTGGCTTCCTTCTATCGCCGTTTCATTCGTGATTTTAGCAAAGGTATTATTGCCCCTCTTATTGGCTGCATCAAGGGAGTGTATTTGTGTGGAACAAGGCGGCGGAGGATGCTTTTCGGCTTTTGAAAAAGGCGGTGACACAAGCTCCTGTTCTTATTTTGCCCGATTTTGATGAAATTTTGAGGTTCATTGTGATGCCTCCAATGTTGGCGTTGGTGGTGTGTTGAAGTCGAATAAGAAGCCCGTCGCCTTCTTTAGTGAAAAAGCGAACGATGCAAAGAAGAAGTACTCTACTTATGATAAGGGAATTCTATGCCATTGTTCGCACCTTGGAGCATTAGCAACATTATCTATTGTCACGGGAGTTTGTGTTGTATTCGATCATGAGGCACTCAAATACATTCAAGGGCGGCATAAGCTTAATCTCGCGACATGCCAAGTGGGCGGAGTTCATTCGCATTTTCACGTTTGTCATTACACATAAGGCGGGAGTTCGTAACCGTGTGGGTGATGCTTTGAGCCGTCGACATTCCTTACTTTCTACATTGCGGAGTTGAGGTATGCGGTTTTGACACTTTTCGTGCTTTGTACCACGATGATCCATATTTTGGGGAGGTTTGGGATAAGTGTACTCGGGGTAATTTCCTGCAATTTTTGATCCATATGGCTACTTGTTTAAAGGGAACAAGCTTTGTGTCCCTTATTGTTCGTTGAGGGACCTTATCATATCTGAGAGTCATGAAGGGGGACTTGCAGGACACTTTGGCAAATATAAAACATTGGCTCTTGTAGGCGAACGCTTTTTGGCCAAAGTTGGGGCATGATGTTGCTCGGTTTGTGGAGGAGATGTCGTGTGTGTCATGTAGCGAGACTCGCAAGTCCAACGCAGCCTTTATACTCCTTTACCGGTTCCTACTTGCTCCGGGAGGACATTAGCTTGGATTTCGTGTTGGGTTTGCCTCGTACACAACGACGTAAGGATTCCATTATGGTCGCGTGGATCGCTTTTCAAAAATGTCCCATTTTGTTCCTATGATAAGACATTTGATGCAACCCAAGTGGCGGACTCAGATTTCAAGGAGATTGTGAAGTTACACGGCATTCCAAAATCACTTACTTCGACACGGATGTCAAGTTTGTTAGCCATTTTTCGCGCACGTTGTGGAGGAAGACGGGTTCGCGCCTACAGGTTCGCAGCTCGTATCACCCGCAGACGGATGGCAAACAGAGGTAACTAATCGTAGTTTGGGTAATTTATTGCGCGGTTTGGTGGGCGACCATCCCCGCCAATGGGACTTAACACTTGCAAGCCGAGTTTGCTTACAATAACTCTCGTAAACGACTACGGGCAAAAGCCCTTTCCAAGTTGTGTATGGCGTAACCTGTCGGTCCATTGGACCTCATTCCTCTTCCTGCTAGCTCGGTCAATACGATTCGATGCAGGCGCGCGCAACTCGGATTAAAGAGCTTCATGAGCGGGTTCGCAAGCGCATTATTCGTCAAAACAACATGCTCTGGCGGCGGGTGGACAAGCATCACAAACGGGTTGTGTTTCGTGTGGAGATTTAGTGTGGGTACACTTGCGAAAGGAAGAGATTCCCGGTGGTCGTTTTGGCAAGTTACAACCAAGGGCGATGGTCCATTTCGTGTAGTGGAGCGGATCAATGACAATGCGTACAAGATTAACTTGCCGGTGAGTACAACGTCTCGCCACGTTCAATGTCGCGGATTTATCAGCTTACCATGGAGACAATGACGATGATGGCAACTCCGTGGACGAGTTTTTCTCAAGACGGGGAGGATGATATAGTTCCACATTCTACTACAACAACACAAGGAGGCGTGGTTGGAGCAGTTCAAGGAGGAAGGGGCAAAGGGCCAAGCAAATAAGAAGAACCATCGACAGCATGACAAGGCCAGGCGGGCGCTCCATTCTGAACCAGGCGTGCGCCTCAAAGGAGAACAACAAGGGCCAACTCTCTGGGCTTGAGGCGGTCGCATCAGTTGACACCAGGCGAGCGTCTCGCGAGACTTCAACCAAGCCATGGCAATCGGTGAATGAGGCGGGCGCATCACTCTGTGGGGGGGCGGGCGCCTCACGCCGTGAACTTTCCTTACTTACGTATTGTTATTTCCTTATGCACGTTTCTCTGGTGTTTTTGAATTTTAATGGGGATAATTTGGTCTTTTCTTTTGCCTCTTTGTTTTAGGGTTTGAACAGAGTATTAATACTTTGTTTTTTAGAGATTGAACGCAGACTTTGATTATAATTTTCATAAGAAAGCTGAAGCTTTTCTTCAGAACTTTGGTTGTTTATTCCGTTCGGCTTAATTCTCTTGGCTTTTGGCTATCAGGAAGACTTCTTGTCAGGACCCCAGCATATGTATCAGCTATAGAATAAAATAACACAACACTATAATTCATCTGAAAACGTTAAATATGAAGCTTGGAGAGATATGGCCTATTCTTGAACCTAAATTTAAAAGAACAGCAAACAGCTGCTTTACTTTTCAGATATCTTATCGGCAGACAGCGAAACTTTAAACAGGTTGTACAGCTTCGCCGTGAAAATACTGTTCTCGAGTGGAGAAATGATCAAGAACGCAACAAGCATGAACATCCCAGGCCTCCTTTTCTTATATACATACATATATATGCATATATATATATATGTATATACATATATATGTATACATATATATGTATACATATATATGTATACATATATATATATATATATATGTATACATATATATGTGTATATATATATATAGCGTTGAACGAAGAATATAGAACATTCCAGGTTCCTTTGACATTATGTCGTAGGACGGTGAAAAGCTATCACTTTTTCTTCTTGAATTGGTCCAACTCCATTCGACATATCAAGCACCAGACAAGACTTATGCAGGGTTGATGCTAAGGTTTTCCAGCCGTACTAAGTACCTCAAGTATAGTAGGTATAGCTGAGCCAGTGATTTGAGTAGTGAGATCACAGATCTCAAAGTAAATAAAAATAAATAAATAAATAAATAAAATTACCAAAATGATAATAATTTGAGTGAAATCATATAAATAAGATCCTTATAATCAAGTCAAGAGGAGCCAGAATAAGAACATTAATTACAGGGCAGTAAGCTTAGCTATATGGATGAGAAAGCTAGAAGAGAGACAGGGAAGCAGAAGATGGAAGTAACCCCACGACGGATGTAAAGTGCAATAAACCCTACATATATTGCAATGCGATATAATTGCAGTATGATAAAGCCAATAATGGAAGTTATGAGAATAAAACCAAAAAATAATGTCGAAAGTACAATAAAGTGTACATATATAATACACTATGATCCAGTAAATGTTTATCCATATATTTTAAATAATTCGGAACAAAATCTTGACAAGATTAATCAAGGAATGAAATGTTCAGAAGGAGGAGGATCTCGTTAGAAACTAGGGTGCTTTACCTTTTTTTCTTTTTTCTTTTTTAAGTAACAAGTGCTGAATTCTGAACACATCCAAAATAATTTGATTATTTGAATTCATAAGAGGCACCATCTATGTTCCAACCAGATATAATTCAGTTGAATTCAAATGAATGAAACTTCTGAATATATCTACCAATTTTAACCTTTTGAAATATTTAATTTAATAGCCAAGATTCTCAAAAAATATAATTAAAATATCTCTCTCCTCTTTCATGAGCAATCATAAGCCCGGAAATGTATAGGAGTCTCAATCTCCAGCGATCCCTTCAAACCTCCCTTCAACACAACCCTCCTGCGCAATCCAACAGTACACATTCCGTTGTCTCTCTCCCTTTCAAATACAACAACAAAGCCTTAGTCCCAAAATAATTTGGGATAGGCTAACATGAATCCTCGTATGTCATCATTGTGCAAGAAAAGATGTAAGAAAAAAATAAGTTAGAAGAAGAAATAGGTGAGAAAAAATTAAAAAAAAAATAGAAAATGAAATGAGAAGCCAAAAAAAAAAAAATAGTGATAAAAAGAATAAATATATAATAGATAGGTAAAATGAAAATAATAATAATAATAATAATAATAATAATAATAATAAATAAATAGAATCGACCCCCATCACCCACATGAATTTTTGCCCTCCATTCCGGCCTCTTCAATGCTATATTTTCATTCAATCCACGTAAATTCATATCATTTTCAATCACCATAATCCAAGTTTGGGTCTTCCCTTACCCCTCGTCATCTTATCACTTCTGCGCTCTTCATGCCTTCTAACCGGTGCATTACTGGTTCTCCGTCTCAAATGACCAAACCACCTTAGACGATTCTCCTCATTTTATCCTCACTAGACTCAACTCCTACTTTACTCCTGATCATCTCATTACTCAATCGATTATTTCTTTTATTCCCACACATCCATCTTAGCATATGAATCTCTGCTACATTTATCTTATGAACGTGACAATATCCTACGCCCCAACATTCAGTGTCATAAAGCAGTGCCGGCCTAATTGTTGTGTGGTAAAATTTTTCCTTTAATCCATAGGGCATAACGGGATCACATAGAAATCATGTGGCACTCTTCCACTTCAACCAACCTACTTTAATCTTATTAGCCACATCTCCATCCTTTTGGATAATAGATCCAAGATAGTGAAAAAACTTGAAAGCTTGGACAATCTTTCCATCGAATGTGATCACCCCTGCCTCCCTACTTCCAACTCTTAGGTTACACTCCAAATATTCAGTCTTACTTCTGCTCAGTCTAATACCTCAAGATTTCAAAGTGTCTTTACAACTACAATTTACTTTCAACACCCTTTTTTGTCTCATCAATCATCACAATATCATTTGCGAACAACATACACCATGGTATATCATCTTGGATTGACCTGGCTAATCTGGCCCATTATCAGAGCAAAGAGAAATGGACTAAGTGCAGAACCTTGATTCAGTCCAATCGTAATAGGAAACTCTTTTGTCTTCCCAACACTAGTTTGTACGCTAGTACTAACTCCATTATACATTTCTTTAATAATATCAATATATTTCTTTGAAACGCCTTTCTTTGCTAAAGCCCACCAAAATACCTCTATTGACACTTTATCATACGCCTTCTACAAATTAATGAAAACCATATGCAAATTTTTCTTTTTATCTCGATATTTCTTCACAGTTTGTCTCATAAAATAGATTGCCTTCATAGTCAATCTTCCGGACATAAATCCAAATTAGTTATCCAAAATATTCACAATTCTCCTTAGCCTTTGTGCAATCACTCGTTCCCAAAGCTTTATAGTACGGCTCATTAGTTTAATTTCTCGATAATTGGCACAATCTTAGACATCCCTTCCAAATCTGGTCCAAAAATATGATCCAAAGCAAAAGGCAAAAAATCTTATCTAAAGCAAAAACCAACAAAATCCAATCTGGAAAATCAATTTTTTTGGTTAGTGTCGCCATCCACACTTTCACTTTGAATTTTGGACTTCAATCATGTCACCTATGGCCAAATCTACCTTAAAGCAATGGGGTAGCCTATGGCTAGATCTACCTTAACGCAATGGGGCTGGCTCAAAAGAAAGACAAACCAATAGTGGATTTTTTTTTTTTTTGTCTTTTGGCGAATCTTTTGCACGGCTCGCTCAAAAGCCCTTCTAAAGGATTAGGTTCAAGTTAAAGTTAATTGCCTTCACTTTAGACCCATCATACCAAGCTTTCCGTCGGGTATTCATTCAAGAGGCCGATTTGAGAGATCTGAGAGAGATTGATGCTCTGCTAGCATCATGAGCAGTTGGACGCGATAGAAATACTTCCTCTTAGTATCCGAGGAAGGCATTTCCAATTGTGCATGCGGGATCAAGGTCCCAACATGGTAATTTATTCGACTAAAGTGTAGACCTCAGAGTGAGAGAGAAAGGTAAATACACTATGATATTAGTTCCCGCGAGTCTATACTCCCGACCAATAAAAGGTGCCTCCGTCCAACCTCGATAGTCTTGAATGCTCCCTTGACAAAGGAAATTGTACGTATGAGAGAAACTGATACGGTATGCAAAGGATACAGGAAAAACAAACTCAGGAGCATAATATGGTGGTATTTTCTATATTAGGGGTAATTTGGTATTTTTGCAGTAATCGCAGGAAAAGAGAGTTTTACTTATTCTATTAGGAGTCTTGTTTAGTTACTCCAACCATCCCAAATCGAATGTCCTTTTTTTGTCCCAAAATGAAGGACCTTTTAAAACTTTACCTTCAAATAACTGTCCCTAAATCGTTTTTTTTTCAAATTTTTTCATAGTTCATTATATTTTTGCAAAACTAAAATTTTGAAAGTGAATAGCGGAATGTTTATAATTTTTTTCAAAAAGACCCTTATATCCCAAATGAACATCCATTTTAGGACCGAGGAAGTTTTTATTAAGGAGTTTAAATCCTTATATGTTAGTGTCTTATATTAAGTCTAGGAGTTAGTTTCCTATTTGAATTAGAAATTAGTTTACTTTAGGAATAAGAAATTAGTTTCTTTTGTGCTCTATGATTTATTAGTAGCCTATTTAAGGCCTTGTAATAGTTCAGAATATTCAAAGTTTAATAAAGAATTTTCCCGGCAAATAATTGCTTCTTGTGTTGAATCTGCGTGATTCAAATCCTTGGGTGCGCTCAAGAAACCTAGGTGTGACACCTACGGTTGCCTCGGTGTAAAGCCATGCTTGTTTTTACTTTTTTTTTAGTGCTCAGTAAACCATAATCTGCAGCACAAGCAGATTGTTCTGCATCATAAACGAATAGGGAGCACATACTGCTGGTGGCGATGCCAGAGCGGCAACAACACGGGTCTTAATCACCGTATCCACCTGCCTCATAAACGATATGAGTCCTTTGCTGCCATGCTCGCTCTCATCGCCCCTCAGTAATTTCTTCTTCGTCCATTTTTAGGGTTAGGCGCTCAACCTCTTTAAACCCTCCGCCTTCTCACTCTGCTGGAGCACATCAGAAGAGGAAGGAAGAGAGACAGTGATAATCGGAGCATGGCAGAGTGCATTTGCTTTTTAGACCCAATCAGATCTGAATTTAGTCTTCATGGACTTATTTATAAGACCTAGAAATATGGCATACTGCATGTCGCATATAATTTTGATTGAGCCGAATTCTGTTTCGAGATTACTAAATAAGAATGTTTCCCAATTAATTTGTTTGATATGTTAGTGTACTAGCTCATCAAGTGTATTTGTTCATAACATCCAGTAAACTTTGTGATGCCTAAGCTCTCTTCTCCATTTTTCTCCTATTTCCAACTCGCTCATCTTAGTTTCATGAAACAGTTAAGCTCTGTATACACACCCCATCCCCAACCAAAAAAAAAAAATTAAAAAATAAAATTAAAAATAATAATAACAATAATAAGAATAATCCTTTTGCTCTTAAAATATTAACCAGTCAACAACTCCCACAAATAGTCTCAACATGAAAACTTGTGGTGCACTGTTCACACCCACTTAATGTACCTATATAGGCCCTTAAACTTTTTTTCTTCCCTAAACTTCACCTCTACTCCAGTTCATCAAAGTGGGTAGGGACCTTCACAGTCCTATTCTCTATATCCATTCAGATTCTAAACTTGCAATTTTCATGTCCACCTCTGTGTTCGTAAACATCAGCGGAAGACTCATATTTCGTTAGTGTATCAGAATTCTAAAACACTGGAATATGCTCTTGTTTAATGCTAAACACCAAAATAGCATGTAAAACAGACAAGACTAAAGATAGAAACCTCACCCTTTGAGCACTTTTGATGCAGCTGCCTGCATATTAGATATCAAGGTAGGCATTCCATGGCTAGAAAGAAAATCTGCACTCGCCAAAAACTGCTTCTCACCACCACCTCTGTCTAGTGAATCAGCTTCTTCCTGTAACAGCAAGAATGTAAGAAAATCTATATTACAATAGGAAAAGGAAGTAACTGTCGAGACAAAGAGTGGTCCAGATTGATTCTTATAAATTCAATCCGACGGCCTAAATTCTCCCCCCTCCCTCAATCGTTTTTAACTTCCCACTTCCCTCCTCAAATCCTGTTTAAACTTCCCACCCTTCTGAAAAAACAAAACTCCCGACTTCCCATTCCCTCTTATCTACTCCGGCTCCAACTAAATGTCCATGTGTGTGTTTTAATGTGGGGTGGGCATAAGAGTTAATTTGGGCTCATTGAGAAGAAAGGACCACAACCTGAAGCATGTTGCTATTTATCAGAGCTTGCAAATTTTTACATCTTAAAAAAGTATGTACAAATTGATGCCATTGCAGTTTTTTGTTTTTTTATTTGTAATTTTGGAGACCTTTTTTGCTTGCATTTCTTTTCCCCGGTACACATGCCAAGGTGCTCTTGGATTTTGATTTTTTGATTTTGGGTGTTGCTTTCTCAATATTTTTAATATTTATTATTTTATTGTTATTCAATTTCTTGGTGAAAATTAATGGGGTTGTTCCATTAATCCATACTACCAAATTTGAAGGGGTGGGGATACTGACCCGTCTCCCACCCTTCTGTAAAAAGGAAAAAACCTCCTTGATTTCTCATTGTGTGTTTGTATATCGTTCAAAGTTTGCTGAATAGATTGATGTTATTATTCCCTGTCAGATTTACTTTTTTTTTCCAAATTTTCTTATGAATACTGTATTTTGTTTACTGAATTTTAAAAGGAGCATGCTCTGTGAATGTAATATAGTAACAATTGTGTTTACTCTTTGAAATTCTGGTGAATTATGGGTTCTATTCACGAGACCAGAAAAAGTTACTAAAAACAAAATGTTGAATTGAGTAACTTATTTGCTTGTATGTTTTTCTCTCTATCTCTCTCTCTCTCTTTTTTTTTTTTTTGTGAGTGTGTTTGGTCTAAAGATTAAGTAACTATTTATTTCAAAGTTAATAGGGTTGTATTCTAATTTTTGCCCATCTTCTGTATGATTAAGATCTTTTAGGTTCTTAAACTGAGAAAGATAACAGAAAAAAGAAAAGAGAAAAAAAAATCAGAATTTTATAGAGCTGAAAAGTAAATACAAAAAAGTAAGTTGAAAATGGATGAGGGTTTTGGTTAAAGGAACAGAGTAATGGGTGAGGTGAGATGGAGAAGGTGGACGGGTGGATGTGAGAGGGTAGTGGCTTGGCGGTTGATGGTGTGGGTGTGGGTATGGGTGTGGGTTTGTGAATACCCCGTCCCGATGCAACGCTCGGAGGTTTAAAATAATTAATCATATAATGTCGAATCGAAATGGGATATTCATTTAGTGACACTCGCTTTTAAACCATATTAAAATATTAGTTTAATTTTGAGAGTCGCCACGCCACTTTGATATAGCCCAAAGCTTTGAAAAAAGGCTAAACAAGCTAATCGGGTTCGGGGTCAAGTTACAACAGAAGAAGAAACGTTATCACTCCTATCGCCCGACGAATCGGTCTT
Organism: Adenophora triphylla var. japonica; assembly: GCA_022495995.1. Taxonomy (NCBI): domain Eukaryota; kingdom Viridiplantae; phylum Streptophyta; class Magnoliopsida; order Asterales; family Campanulaceae; genus Adenophora; species Adenophora triphylla. The sequence continues at coordinate 135,517 of JAFEMH010002827.1, forward strand.
TCTAAAGCATGTGGGGTGTTGGTCATGTGCGGTGTTTACGGTGAATAGATCGAAGAAACGGGATCATGCACAAGGAGGAGGGGAGAGAAAGAATTAATTGATGATCACACCCTAACCTTTGAGTTAGGCCCTTGGAAGGTGCACTTAATCAACGTTCATCCTTGGGGATTGTTGATCATGGGACAATTATTACTAAGGCGGAAGGAAAGAAATAGTTCCTAGATCCATCGGGTTTCGGCGAAACCCTAGATCATCCTCTACGCAGCATACAACAACAACAACAACAACAAAGCCTTAAATCCCAAAATAATTGGGGTCGGCCTAACACGAATCCTCATATGTTATCGTGAAAAAAATAAATAAAAAAATTATATTAAAAAATTAAAAAAATAAAAAAATAAAAAAAATAAAAAAAAAATAAAAAAATAAAAAAAATAAAAAAAATAAAAAAAATAAAAAAAATAAAAAAATAAAAAAAAAATAAATAAATAAATAAAAAAAAAAAAAAAAAAAAAAATATATGACATAAGCATATACTCCCTCCGTCCCACGTGAATAGACACCAAAAATATTGGCACAATAACTAAGGAAAATGAATATAATAATGAAAATGTGTGGTAGAAAATGAAGAGAGAGAATGAGTGGAGTTGGTTGAATAAATTGTGTGGTAGGAAATGAAGGGAGAGAATGAGTGGGTGGGGTAGGATGAATATAAAATAATAAATTCTTTTCCATTTTGGGCAGTGTCTATTCACGTGGGACGTCCCAAAAAGGAAATAAGTGTCTATTCACGTGGGACGGAGGGAGTATGACATAAGCAAGAAATAAGCAAGAAATAAAGTAATTAAAATATACTAAGCATGCAAACAATAAATCTAGCATAATAATAAAGACAATAATAATAAAGACAGAAAAATAAACAGAAGACTTACCTAATGATGGCAAGGCTTTTGGGTCGAATCTATGAAGATTCGAAGAACGTTCTTGATAAAATATTTAGACTTAGAAAACTCGAGTTTAGTCTCAAGTTTTCTATGGAGGAAGTCTCAAGTTTTGTCTTGACTTTTCCGTAGAATGATTTCGTGTTCAAAGTGTGAGGCGGAGTGGGGTTTATATAGTGAAAGGAATTGGGGAGGAACGGTTACGAAAGTGATGTGGGAAAACTGAAAGGGTCGATCGGCAGTTTGTTTCTTGGCCCAAATTCTGCCTTGGCCCAAACTGCAATTGCTCCAGCCGGCCCCAAATTGCTTCTCCCTGGCCGGCCACCTTGTTTGCCTTGGCCCAAACTCCCTTGCATTGGCCGGCCATCTCCCAAGCAAAGCCTTGGCCTGTTTTAGTATTAATACTATTCGTTTCGTCTCCGTTATTTCCAAGTCCATTTTGACCACTTTAATGAATTCTTTTGCACTTCGCTCTTTGGGATTTTATACTTCAATTAATCCCAGGAATTTTTATATATCAAATTCGTCCAAAATTTCCATATTTCCATTTTAGTCCCTGAATTTTCCATAAATTCCAACTTGGTCCAAAAGCTTCCAAATGCCAGTTTAGTCCCTGAATTTCTCGAATTGCACTTCAGTCCCTTTTTTCGGACCGGGTACTAACAAGAGCCCCTCGCGACGCTTCTTGTAAGACAAGTGGGGCCGACGATAAAATAGGATCCGTCCTGAAAAAGGGATTTCGTGAGGTAAGACAATGATTTTGCGGATGTGAGGTTTGGACTGAGCCGAGTCACAAACGGAAGATGACCAGAGTAGGTCGAGCGGGTGAACCCACGCTTCGGGCTACCTACTTATCCCAAGAGGAATCAAGCCAAGTCGTAGTTCAGAAAGAGTGGGCGTTTAGTACCCGAGACTGGCGGACGTGCGGCGTCTCAAACCAAAGATGCGATTTGTGTGGGAATCACCGGAAATATGTGACTATACGAAAGTCACCGAAATGTGAAGACGTGACTGCGCGAAAGTCACCGGAATGTAATCTGCGGAATCACCCAAAAGTTTTGTGAGAGTTTGACTTGCGGAGTCACCCCTCGTGAAAAATTTGACTTCTGCGGAGTCACCCCTCGTGAAAAATTTGACTTCTGCGGAGTCACCCCTCGCGAAAATTTGACTTCCATGAGTCACCCCTTGTGAAAAATTTGACTTCGCGGAGTCACCCTGAAAAATTGACTTCTCGCGGAGTCACCCCACCCTCATGAAAATTGACTTCTGCGGAGTCACCCCTCGTGAAAAATTTGACTTGCATGAGTCACCCTCGTGAAAATTTGACTTGCGGAGTCACCCCTCGTGAAAATTTGACTTCTCATGAGTCACCCCTCGTGAAAAATTTGACTTCAATGAGTCACCCTCGTAAAATTTGACTTCAAGGAGTCACCCCTCGTGAAAATTTGACTTCGCGGAGTCACCCCTCGCGAAAAATTTGACTTCTCGCGGAGTCACCCTCGCGAAAATTTGACTTCTGGGAGTCACCCCTTATGAAAAATTGACTTCGTGAGTCAGGAAAATTGACCTGTGGCAGCCACCCCGAAAATAAGGATTCATGGGGCCAAGGAGACTTAGCTCACTAATGATGAAAGCTCAGAACCTAGCTGCCAAAGGACTTGAGGCGCGAATATCGATGAAGAACGCGGCCGCCAAAGGACTTAGGCCACTAATGATGAAAACCGTAGCCGCCAAAGACTTAGCACTTAGGCTTTCTTGACGAAGAATGGTGGCCGCCAAAGGACTTAGGCACTAATGATGAAACTCAGAATGCCAAAGGACTTGAAGCTACTCACGAGGAATAGTTGTGTGAATTGATTGGGATTACTATGGCTTCCGAGCCGAAGAACCAAGCGATTAAAAGTTTGGGATGATCATCATGCTAAGACTTAGAGGAGTCTTGTCTCCTAGGCTTAAGGCTAGGGTTTAGAGAGGTATTTGTCACCCAGCTCTGGAGCTGGGATTTAGAAAGGTATTTGTCACCCAGGCTCGAGGCTGGCTTAGAGAGGAGTTTTGTCATCTAGGCTTAAGGCTAGGGCTTAGAAAGGTATTTGTCACCTGTGCTTGGAGCTAGGATTTAGAAAGGTAATTGTCACCTAAAGCTTGAGGCTGTGGTTTAGAAAGGTAGTCTAAACAAGGCAAGGCGGTTTGAAAGCGAAAGGTTATGGTTTAAATTAGGCGAGGCCGAGCTGGGTGTCTATGGGCGACAGGTGGGCTTGGGATGAGTTTGATGTCCAGAGGCGGCGGGTAGGACCGAGTCATCTCGAGAGTCACAGAGAGGCGTCTTTGATAGACTCAAGAGTTTGAAAATTCGTGGAGACCACAGAGTGATTTTGTAAACAAGGTACCAAAGAGGATAGTATTTTCAAAGCATGTTTATTCGATAAGGAAGCCTTATGATTAATTACATTTCTAACTAACTCAAAGAGTTTGCCACATGCGATCTTGATGACAAGCGGATGCTCTTATTGCTAGATACGACCTCATCGGAGCTTCGATTTTTGTTAGAGCCCTTTCGCTTTTTTCTCGAAAACCACATAAGTCGACTCCATTTTTGTTGAGGGAGCCCCAATGTTTGATGAAGTGACCTTGGCGAAGCCCTCGATAATGCAAAGCAAACCTGAAGGAATGGCGAAGCCCTATTGATGATGCAAAGCAAACCCGAAGGGAATGCGGTAAAGAAAGCCCGAGAGAACAAATTAACAAAAGCCCAGCTATGGAGAGATTTAATGTATCCCTATTGCAGACAGAGTCATCTTGCGGCCACGGAGGCGACCCTCGTTTTCAACAATAGTCAATCAATCACTTGGACAAGACTCGGAAATGCATATGCTGCAGGGCACATTTTTTCGAAAGTGGAATGGATCCCGAATTCGTGTAAGACACTCTCGCTGGTTTGACTCTTTTGGGAGAGTATAAGCATTACTAGGTGTAGAAAAGTGTATGGAAGCCCCCGCCGACGTAAAGACAGTGTTTAGCTCTTCCTAGATTGTAGAAAAGAAGACTTGTCGAGACATTTCAAGACTTATTTTATTCGTAATTATGTTTTGATTGCTCGAGAATGGACCTCACCGATTGGTTTATCAAATTCCAATTATATAAGTAAACAAATAATGACTCGCTTTCTGATTAGAAGTTGGAAATCCGCTTCGACTTTTGGAAGGAGAAGGATGTTAGTTGTTGCCAGCTTCCGGGTCAAGCTGCGGTAATTTTCGTGCCGCCATCGCATTGATCTTCTTTATGGGAAAGAATGAAAAATAGAAAAAGACTGGAGTGGAAGAAACAAGACCGGAGCGAAGAAACAAGACTGGAGCTGAAGAAAAATTGGGATTTGGATTATAGCCCCTTCTATTTTTCTCTGTCTTTCAATTCAAGATTTGTTGCTTCCTTTTCGTTCTCACAAGCCGAGGAGTAGTCCCCGGCACGCGTCTCCTCGCTTTTACCGGAGTGCCGGCGAGAGGCACTGATGCGAAGCCCCAGCGAGACTTTTGCGAGACGGTGCCAAGAGTCGAATAAACGAATTTCAAGAATAGGACGAGTTCCCAAACTTGGCGAGAGTATGCAATATGCTCACATAGGATAACAAGCGACTCGAATGAGAATGCCATCCAGAAGTGGTTGTAGGCCTGGGCTCTGGGTTGCGATCGATCATCGTGATGCAACATGACCTCTTAAAGCGAGAGGTCGGTGGGCCATTCGAGAGGTCGGGCTTGAGGGACGTGTTTGGAATATCTAAGGCGAAGGGATTTTCTTTGTTGTTGCTTCTTCGTAACCCCAAGAGCGAGGTTAACTTTCGATTTTGATAAGGTCAAGGGTGGTGATGGAATCCTCTAAAAGTGAGAGGACGGACTTTGGAATTGGTTTACTGGATTTGTCCAAGAGGAAATTTTTGTTGCTTCTTCTCGCGAGTTTGTCATGATTTCAAGCAGTAACTTGATCAACGATAGACCTTCACTCGATGTCTCGTTTTCACAACCTTTGAGATGGGAGGTTCACTTCGGGGTGATTTTTTTTTTTTTTTTTTTTTTTTCGAACACCTTCTTATCGAGAAAAGCCTTCGAATTTGTTTGCTCGCGATAGCCCCTAGTGTATGCCTTAGGACGGTTTTACCTTTTCCCTCTTGGGTTTGGAGGCGGTCCCTTCGAGGAGCCCCTCAGATGAGTTTCTTTTCGCATTCCGCCTTTCGAGCTTGGAGGTGATTACTTCCTTTGTGAGTCGGGGAACCCCTAGTATGGGCTTCTTCTTTAGGGTCTCAAAACTTGTCGATCTTGAAATGAAAGGGTATTATTTGAGTGAGGATAAGGTTATGGCTTCCTATGGTGAGAGGTTTAAGCTTCAATCGCTCTTGGATAGCATTCTCAAAAGAGTAATTTTAAAATGCAAACTCATTTAACCGACTTATTAATGTAAGGCAAAATATATTCGAACCACGGGAAAGATATGCGAGCATATTCAATGAAAGCTTAACGATCAAATGGAAAAACAGAGGAGACGCGAGATTGGGGGTTGGTGAGCCCCTAGTTGATATTTATGTAGCACTCAAGCGAAGGATAAGAACAACCCTTTCATCTTGCATTGCGCGTGGCGGCTATTTTCTGATGATGAGCAACAACGGCTCTTTGTGCTTGTCTTGATCATAATGGAAAGGAGGTCAAGCGGGAGAGTGTATTTGAGGGAAGTGTATGTTTGAGAAGGTATAACGGGTATGCAAGGAGTGTATGAAAAGTATATGGTGGAGTATGGAGAGAGTGTATGAGAGAAGGGTGTATAGGGATGGTGTATATGAAGAAGGAACGGTGAGTTGTTTACTCCAATCAAAGCATTCATTCATTGTTTACTTTATTAGCCGGTGAGTTTATCAAGTGAGATTAGCAACCAAGTGATAATTATAAATAAAACAATCTTCTTGAAAGTAATGCGAGATTATGTCTCAAGTCTAGAGAGAAAAGAAAGAAAGACCCTTTTTATTATTCAAGTAACTAGTTCAAAGTGGACATTACATATCCAACGCTCAAAATGGACGTAAAAAGACGCACTAGAACCTACAAGATTGAATGAATCTAAATCTTCCCTCAAGGGATAGGGACCTGAATTGACATAGGAGGAACTCTTCCTTCCAGTATTCACGAATGTAAGGCAAAATGGTAACAGCCTCGATTTTTCAATGTCTTTAGGAGGTTGATGCAGCTCCAAACCTCAATGCTTGCACTTTGAGACTTCAACGCTTTAGGGAGGGCTTGATACTTTTCTCCGAGAGGCAATGATGTAAGAAACTGGCAGAAGCTTGCTGGTGAGTCAGGCTTGAGTTAGAGCGAGTTGAATTAGATTCATATGTCGCAGTGTCTTAAGAGCATCCTTGAGAAAATATTTGACCTCCACATCTTCTAGTTCGAATAGAGTGAAGATTGCTACGTAACCCTTACCATTTAAAGATACGAGTCTCGGGTCACCCGTAGCATTAGACCGATGGGGCCCCAGAAGCATGTGATGTCTCAACAGGGTTAAGTTTGTGAGAAGAAAGAGAGGGACTGAATGTAAAAGAAGTCCGTTTGGTGAAAAAGGGAGAGGAAGATGACTCGATCACATGAGTCAAAGAATGATGGGTGAGTCTAGGCGAGTTGTTACTGATGCTTCTTTGAGGATTGGCGCTTGATTGGTCTTTGGCTGAAGGGTGCTACAGAGATAAAGGATCTAAACTACGGATGGATGGTTTTAAGGCTAAGGAAGCAGACTATTTTCATGAACCTCAAGAGATGTAGAGGTAGAACTTTCAGAAGGGTCTAACATGAACTCAGACCATGAGGTCTAAGGTAGAGGAGTGGACCGTGCGATGAGTCCAAAGAAGGCGAAGGTGAGACCTCGAAGAAGTCTAAAGGTGGGAAGAGTGGACCTTTAATGGTCCTAGATGAGAAGGAGTGGACACTCTGAAGGGTCCTAAATCATGAGAGTGGACCTATGAATGGTACAAAGTAGAAGGAAGTGGACCTAGAAGGGTCAAAAAGATGAGAAGTGGACCTTGAATATTCTAAGATTGCGGACGAGCATGGTGACTTAGTATAGGAAGAAGCGTACGAAGGGTCACTTGTGGACCATTGAAGCGGTCCCAGATACAGAAGGCGGACTTCCTAGGGCGGTCCAAGTGGTAGAGCAGTGTGCGCGGACCTCGAAGGGTCCGAAGATGGAAGAGTGGACCTTGGATGAATAGTCCCCAGAGATTAGAAGAGGCTGGACCCTAGGGCGGTCACACAAGTGAAGGTGTGGACCTTGAAGGGTCAGAGAGATAGGGAGTGATGACCTCGGAGGGTCCCTAGAAATAGAGAGTGGACCCTCGGAAGGGTCCTAGAAATGTAAAAGCGGACCTTCGGAAGGGTCCTAGAAATGAAAGAAGCGGACTCCACTGGGAGGGTCCCTATGAAATGAAAGAGTGGAGAGTGGACTCTCGAAGAGGTCCTAGAAATGAAGAAGCTGGACCTCGGAGAGGGTCTGCTAGAGGCCATGAAGAGCGGACCTCGAAGGTCCTAGAAATGAAGAGCGGACCTCGGAGGAGGTCCTAGAAATGAAAGAGCGTGGAGAAGCTGGACACTCGGAGGGTCCCTAGAAATGAAAGAGCGGACCTCGAAAGGTCCTAGAAATGAAGAGCGGACCCTCGGAGGGTCCTAGAAATGAAGAGCTTACCTCGGAGGTCCTAGAAATGAAGAGTGGAGCCAGTGATGGACCTCGGAGGGTCCTAGAAATGGAAGAGCGGACTCCTCGGGAGGGTCCTAGAAATGAAGAGCGGACCTCGAAGAGGTCTAAACGGCCACCCTCGAAGGATCCCTAGAAATGAAGAGCGGACCTCGCGGGAGGGTCCTAGAAATGAAGAGCGGAGATTCCTCGGAGGGTCCTAAAAGTGGCGGAAGAAGCGGACCCTCGGAGAGGTCTACTAGAAGTGAAGAGCGGACCTCGGAGGGTCCTAGAAGTGAAGAGCGGACCTCGAGGAGGGTCCTAGAAATGCACGAGTGGACCTTGAAGGGGGTCCTAGAAATGAAAGAGTGGACCTCGGAGGGTCCTAGAAATGAAGAGCGGACCTCGGAGGGTCCTAGAAATGAAGAGCGGACCTCGGAGGGTCCTAGAAATGAAGAGTGGAGAGCTGGACCCTCTGGGAGGGTCCTAGAAATGAAGAGCGGACCTGGGAGTGGTCCTAGAAATGAAGAAGCGGACCTCGAAGCGGTACTAAGAAATGAAGAGCGGACCTCGAAGGGTCCCTAGCGGACCTCGAAGGATCCTTAGAGAAATGAAGAAGCGGACCTCGGAGGGAGTCCCTAGAAGAAAATGAAGAGCGGACCTCGGAGGGTCTTAGCGGACCTCGAAGGATCCCTAGAAATGAAGAGCGGACCTCGGAGGGTCCTAGAAATGAGAGAAGCGGACCTCGGAGGGTCCCTAGAAGTGAGAGCCAGGACCTCGGAGGGTCCTAGAAATGAAGAGCGGACCTCGGAGGGTCCTAGAAATGAAGAAGCTTGGACCTCGGAGGGTCCCTAGAAGTGAAGAGCTGGACCTCGGAGGGTCCTAGAAATGCGAAGAGCGGACCCTCGGAGGGTCCCTAGAAATGAAGAGCCGGACCTTGAAGGGTCCTAGAAATGAGCGGACCTCGGAGGGTCCTGGAAATGAAGAGCGGACCTCGGAGGGTCCTAGAAATGAAGAGAGTGGACCTCGGAGGGTCCTAGAAATGAAAGAAAGGAGAGTGGACCTCGGAGGGTCCTAGAAATGAGAGTGAGACCCTCGGAGGGTCCTAGCCAATAAAAGTGGACCTCGGAAAGGTCCTAAAAATGAAGAGTGGACCTCGGAAGGTCCTAAAAATGAGGATGTGGACCTCGGAGGGGTCCCTAGAAATGAGGAAGCCGATTAAGCATTTTACAAAAAAGCCCTCTATTTTTTTATAGAACTCTACTCTTGGATTGGAAGGGATACCGCACCTTTTACGCAACTAACTAAAAGGTCACTAAAGTGGTGTGGATCCAATAATGACTAACCGATCTCATATAGACATTTAAGATGATATATATGGGAAGTACTACGAGACCTATGATAAGGCAAGATCTAGCATTGAGCTTATACATAGGTACGTCCTGTCGCTAAAAAGGAAAATCAATTTTTTTTTAGCTGCCTTTATTTTCTTTTATAGATCTTGACTTATCATTGATTCGTAGTGACTTAACACAAAGACCTTATGGTAATTGTCTACATGAAAAGCTAGTCAAACCAACCTGATCACGAGGGAGTGTATTCTAGCAAAGTGGGTGACACAAGCGGTTAGATTTGAGCTCAGCCGTGCGGCGCAGAAGCCTTGCAATACGATGAGTGACAAATGACGCGAAGTGAGACTCGGAAAGGAGAGGGCAGACAGTGATCACCAGCGCACTTCCCGCACTTTGCAGCTTCTCAGAAGGAGTTAAGGGTGTCATCTTTGATGTAACCACCGGACTCTAAGTGATAGTGTGAGGTAAAAAGTCTAATTCTTTTTAAGGAAAAAAAAGAAAGATTTTTATTTACATGAGATGCATTACATGCAATGCAATCGGAGCTTAAGAATAGGAGAAAATAGAAATGTAGGTAAATACAACTTACCATACAAGAACGAAAGTCCGACCCACTTAGTTTGAAAAAAAATTCTAAAAACAATCCCAGCCAGTAGTCAGCAGCTGTGAATCACCCCCGTCCCGACGACAACGCTTGCGTTCGGAGGTTTAAAATAATTAATCATATAATCATTCTGAGATCGAAATGGGATATTCATTTAGTGACACTCGACTTTTAAACACATATTAAAATATTAGTTTTAAATTTTGAGAGTCGCCACGCCAACTTTGATATAGCCCAAAGCTTTGAAAAAAGTGCTAAAACAAAGCTGATTAGTTGGGTTCGGGGTCAAGTTACTGTGACAGAAGAAGAAACGTTATTCACTCCTATTGTTGCCCGACGAATCGGTCTTTCTAGCATGTGGGGTGTTGGTTGTCACAGTGCGGTGTTTACAGGAATAGATCGAAGAAACGGGATCACGCATAGAGGAGGAGGGAGAGAAAGAATTAATTTGAATGATGCCACCCTAGAACCTTTCGAAAGACCACGGAAGGTGCAATTAAATCAACGTTCATCACTTGGGGGATTGTTGATCATGGGGGCACAATTATTACTAAGAGTGGAAGTGTAAGAAATAGTTCCTAGATCCATCGGGTTTCTTGGGCGGAAACCTTAGATCATCCTCGAATTTATCGCGCATACTTAAATATATTAAAACAACCCTAAATTCAAGATATGTTTACATAAGCAAGAAATAAAGTAATTAAAATATACTAAGTACGCAAAACAATAAATCTAGCATAATAATAAAGACAATAATAATAATAGACAATAAAAATATAAACAAGAGTCTTACCTAATGACAGTAAGGCTTTGGTAGTCGAATCTAGGGCGATTCGAAGAGAGTAGGAAGAAATACTGTAAAACAAGAGTAGTCTCTGCTTTCTCCCGAGTGAATTGTGTGTTGAATATGGGAGCCGGTCACACTTATTTATAGTGCTTTGATACTTGGGCTGGGCCAGTGAAGGGTAAATCCGGCCTTATTTTAAAGGGTCGATCGGCACAAAAGATAGTGATCGGCACAATGATCTTGGAAGTCTGATGGCACAAAAGAAGAGGTCGATCGGGCCATACAATGGCTGAAAGGCCGATCGGCACTTTGCTTGGCGTACTTTCCACGAAGGCAAATGACTACGGGAGTACGGACGGGAAGGGATTTTAGGGATTTTTAGGGTTTCACCAATTAATACCGGCCGTTATTTGACATTAAGAATGCCTTTTTCGGACCGGGTACTAACATGGAGATGAACTTCCCATGGTGATCTTCTTGGATCTAGGGCAAGAAGATGAGCAAACTACATTTTGGAGTTTGAAAATGCATGCATGGATGAGAGAGATTTAGGGTAAGGAGAGGGAGGTTATACCTATCTTCCTTGTGTTTGTGTATGAAGCTTGAATGTGTGAGTGTTTGAATTTGAGAGTGAGTGGGATTTTGGGAAAATAATTAAGAGAAAAAGTGACAATTCTAGAGAATTCTCACCGTTTTCTCCCTACTTTTCAAGATGCGATTGTGAATTGTGTTGTTGCTCTTTATTTTTAGGATGTGAAGGGCTTAATTTATAGGCCTCGAAAACTCCTTTTATGTCCGCGGATGAGAAGCCTAGCGTGCATTATTCATTAAGGTTACACGAGCTTTGGACACAAGAATATTTTTTTAAATTCAAATTAGCAAACGGGCTTTTGTTCCAGCGAAATTTTCTATTTTTGGTTTTTGACCATTTCTTTTGCTTTTTTGATTCTTTTCCTTGGTTTATCTTAAAATGGCAATCCCTAATCTACCCTTGCTTGGTTAGGAAATGTTAGGAATTGTTAGAAATGTTAGAAATGTTAAAACTTTCGTTAATTTTCTAAGCAAAAATACTAACAACTCAAATTGGAGCACTTACACCTCCTTAAACCCTCCTCATTCATGCATACACTTCATGCTTAAATGATGTAGTCTTATTTACTTGTTCTCATCTCCCCTCCCTCTTTCTACTATGATCAAAGAGGATCTCCATGATTTCATCTCCATGGATGATTCTCTACAAGAATTCACATTTTTTATTATGTATTTCCCTTGTCCCCTTTTACATTAACTAGTCTTTACTTGCTTTCTTGACCTAAAATATGGTCATCTTTGAGTCAATTCCATAGATGATTATTTCAAATGGTCACATTATTTACTTCCTTACAAATACCCCTCCCTAGTTTAAGATTCTCACCTTGAAAATCTTTCCTTGGATGAATATCATCTAGACTTACATATCTAGGTCTTATAAAGATGTAAGAGATACACTTGAGCCTAGGTCTCAAGGATGGTCCTCCTTTATGGCCACCTAGAGATCTTACTCTAAAGTTGATACATCTTGACCTAGTTTTCTTGTTAATTTACTTTCATGTCATCCCCATGTCCTTTTACATTACTAGTTTTTACTTGTTTGCTTGACCTAAAATGTGGTCATCTTGGAATCCATTTACATAGATGATCACTTCAAATGGTCTATAGTCTTTACTTCCTTGCAAATGTCCCCCCTTAGTCTAAGATGTTCACCTTGGAACCATTTCCACGGATGAACATCCTTAAGACTTACACATTTAGGTCACACAAAGATGTAAGAGATACACTTGAGTCTAGATCTCAAGGATGGTCCTCCTTATGGCCACCTTAGAGATCTTCCTCTAAAGTTGATACATCTTGATCTAATATTTACTTATCAACTTACTTTTATGTCAAATCTCCCTTTCCTTTACAAATGACATGTTTTCAAGTCCTAATGTACCCCCGTGATGGCTTGATTAAGTGGATTCACCACTAATGACCACTAATCAAAGTCTAGGAAAAGAGAGGACAAACATGGATGCCAAATAAAATCAAATGTCCTTTGTTTTCTTTGTCTTCCAGCTTAAATTTCATGTCCCCAAATGCAGTTAAGTTTACCGTCGGAAATTAGAGTGCTCTGATTAGGAAAGCTGCAAATATTGAGATTGCACCCTTGTCCGCGGATGAACTTGCACTACAAAGTCATCCACGCGGATGACATTGTCATCTCGCAAAAAACAGCTAATTTCGTTATTTTTCAATTAGTCACCGTTTTTAACTCGTTTTCCAGTCCCGTCCTTGTATTTATTAATTCCGGAAAACCCTTTTTAATTCAAAGTCTTTTTCAAAATACACACACACACACAAAATGTTTCAAATTTGGAAGACTCGTCGTACGAGGCATTCCGGGTGAATGCCAAACGTTCTTCCCGGAGTGTAACGTGACCTCCGGACTCATTTCTCTAATTTTTGGCATTTTTCAAAGTTTTGGCCCGTAAACTAAAATGGCGTGGCGACTCCATTGATTTTTCAAAGTCCGATAAAGATTAATCCCATTTCAAAAAAAAATCTTTATTTTCACAGAACTTTTCCCCAAAGAAAAGGTTCCAGTCGGCGCTTAAGAAAAATCGGGTACATCACAACATCGTAAGAGTTGAAGGTAATTTTATTGTTTTAAGTATTTAATTGTTTACTCGCTAGTTAAATATTGTGTTAGCCATTAGGTAGTTAATTTTTTTAATCTTCATAAATTTTGAAAATTCAAAAAAAAATTACGTTTATTCTGAAAATTACAAAAAAAATATAATTGTTTACTTTTATTGTAAGAAAATTACTGCCAAAAGTATTTAATCCTTATAAATTTTTGATTTTTTTTAAGTGTTGCATTTTTTATTTTAATTGCTAGGTAATTTATATTGCTAGTTATTATAAAAGATCTAGTTAATGATATATTTGTATATTCCCCCCTCCACAAAATCAAACTCAAAATCAAAATGTATCCCATTCAAACCGCCGGTATATAGATAATTTCCTTTTGCACCGTAATGATCAAATTATATTTGATCTAATTAATCAATCCACGAACCCAATCAATACCCTTCCATTTCGCAAACTATACTGCGGTATTCGACCCTGACAGATTAATGAGCCCTAACACAAACTATACATCTAGAATCTATCATCACATGTAAGACATAGATGAGGGTGGAGGTGCTGCGGGAGGGGGATGGCGATGGCGATAATGATGTATAAGTCACCCACAAAACCCGCACAATTCCAAATACACCTACTCCGATGTTGCCTTGGGTAGTGCACCTAGTGGGGTAAGGGTAAGGCAAATGCACAAACTAGAGTGTCCAAATATGCCCATTTATATGATTTAATAATTAATACAAGAAAAACAAAGGCCAAATGCAAGAGGTGCTAAAAAATTTTAAACTCGGTGGGTGTACATGGTACCTCCCATATAAGAGAGGCACATGGATAAACATGATAAGGACTACGCTAAATGGATAGATGGTACCGTGCAAAAGCAACTAAATATACCATGTAGTCACTTACCCAAAAGTGGATGTCGATTTGATAACGATGTTACTATTAATGAGTTGTCGATTGCCTATTTCACTTTTTGGATGATGATAGACTCTCCCACTATTCTAGAGGCCTCAACCCATCATACCAACCAATGAGCCACCAAAACTCATTTACTAGGCATATAAAGCTCTTCCAAACTCGTCAACTTCAACTAGCGAGCGACCTCCAAAAATTCAATGGTAGTGTTTGCTTGACCACCGATGCTTGGAATGCCACTCTAAGTTCTTGTTATCAACAAACCTTTACTTGTATAACCGCTCATTGATTGATGAGGATTGGATATTACAAAAGAGGGTGCTTTCCTTTAGAACAATGCTCTATCCCCACACGCTTTGCAATGTAAAATCACATTAAGGATGTATTGAGTGAGTATGTTACTACCAACAAAATTTTAACAATATCCTTTGATAATGCAACTTACAATACCCTCACCGCCACAATGTTGATCCAAGCTCTTAATCCTCCCTAGATGGTACTTTGTTTCATGTTAGGTGTGCATGCCACATTGTTAATCCGTGTGTCCAAGACTTGATCGAATCACTAAAGCCTATCACCAATAAGCATCAGAACACGGTCTCCCATGTTATGGCAAAAATTCGCCCAAGGTTGAAAATTTATGCCGATTTTGTGCACCGCTTTTAACATGAAATACAAGAAACCTTGAGTGGCCGAGGATATTAATGGAACTCAACATATAAAATGTTGAAGAGAGTTGTCGAATATAGGGTGGTCCTCACGGAATACTTTTTCTAGTCATCAAATAGACTACCAAATTAGTGAGTATGATTGGTCGATAGCTACCGAGCTTTTAGAATTACTTAAACCTTGGTGGAGAGCAACCAAGATTTTTTTGGGAAGTTATTATCCCACCTCCCATCTATTGTCCCCGTGAAATAAATGTCATAAGTGAAGTTATTAGGCAATTTAGATCACATGCCTTGTTTAGAGGTGCCGTTACGCAAATGGAAAGTAAATTCACAAAATATTATAAACATTTTCCCATAGTTTCCCAATTAGCGACCATAATGGATCCTAAGAGTAAGTTCTCCTCATTAGGTGACTTGATTGATGAATTTTATGAGAACACGAGGCCCGACCTTAACCCGCATGTCGTAAACACTTTGTCCAAGAGCAAACTTAGGGAAATTCATACAATCCTATATCGTTTGTTCGACCACTATTGTAGAACACTAAAGGGACCAAACACAACATCCGAAAGAAAAGAGAGTAGAGCAACAAAAATGTTAAAAAAATGATGGGGTTTCGTGACAAAGGAAAAACTTCATCCTCATCTAGTAGTGGTTCTCAAAGTGGTGTAGATGAATTACACCAATACCTTGAAAGCCTACCCCTTAGATGGTGAAAGTTTTGAAAACTTGAATGTCCTGCAACGGTGGAAATCGCATGCTAATATTTATCCTATTATTTCGGTGATGACACATGATCTACTTACCCCCTCCAGTGTCCACTTAGCATCGGGGTCTTTAGTGTATATGGAAGAGTGGTGACGTCAAAGCGAAACTCAACCCACCACTTATCGAGATTGACTTGTCTTGCAGATTGGGATGATGTGACTTGAGAAAACAAGGCACATTCCGAGATCTTGAAGACGATGATTATGAAAGCCTCGAAGAAGACAATCTTAACGAGGAATTTTTTGCGAGAAGGATACTAAAAAGAAGAAGAAGAAGAATTCAACAAATTCAAAGACTTTGTATCAATAACAACATTCAGAATTTTTTCTCAAATAATCACCTTTTACTTTTTTATTTACCAAAATGCACTCACCTGTCTCAAACTATCAGCCTGTAATATCAATTCTTTTGAGTAATCGCTTACACCGTGTACAGCGAGTTTGACTTAAAGTCTAAGTAGGCTTCAAGCATACATCGTGCAATGAGTTTACGCGTTAATTAAGCTCCGACCGCGGGGAGATTAATTGGGGTGGCATTTAATTAACATAAACTCGCTACACCTGGGCAGCGATTTTGGTCACAATTGACCAAATTAAACTCGTTACACGCGGTGTAATGAAGTTTAAATTACCACAACCTTCCCGCCACCGTCTTCCTTCAACCAAACAACCTAAATTTCAAACAAAACTTACAACTCCTCCATACCGCAGAAGGAAGAGGAAGAAGAACAAGAAGCCTTGATTTTTGCTAAGTAAATTCAACCTTTTTCTTAATTCCTCCCCAGAGCTTTTAAATTTCTATATTATGTTGAATTTTAGCTTTCGAGCTTTGTTATTTATTTACTTATAATTTATGATTTTTTATGACATTGAGAAAATTACACAAATTAGTCTCAACATACGTGACAAATTTCCAGTATTTAATTCCGAAATTTTTTGATTTTTTATGACATCGCAATTTAGGATTATTTTTTTGGTTAATTTCAAAATTTTTTGAATTTTTTTTATGACATTGCAATTTAGGATTATTATTTTTTGGTTGAAAATATTGTTATTCCCATTTTATTTGTTTGATTTGTTGTTGAAATATTAACTTGTATTACAAAAAATGAAAGTCATAATATTTGTATTGATTATGCCATACCCTACACATAATTTAAATTCAAAAAATTAAATTCCAAATTTTATAAATTTTTAAAGTCACCGTTAGTAAGTAAAGATAAATAAAAATTGAAAAAACCATAATGAAGAAGCATATATATTTTCGATATGTCAGAAAGTATAAATTCTCAGATTGAAATATTGATTGTAAGAATAGATAAAATTTCTTTACAAATTTGTACATTTGTAAAATTTGTAGTCCCTCATCTCCATTTCTTGAAATTGAAAAATAGGACTAAGATGCTATTGTAAGTATAAATAATGGAAAATTATTGAAATGAATAGATAGAAAAATAGGATTAAGATGTTGTTGTAAGTATAAATAATAGGATAGGAATTATTAGGCTGAGATAGAAAAATAGAATAGGAATTAATATACATATAACAACATCCCAAATCTCATATACTTATATCCTAAACCCCAAAACCCTAAATAGATAGCTCTACTTCCCAAAACCCTTAAAATATGATTTCTATTGTTCAAACTTTTTTATAAAAAAAACCGCATCCTATTTTTCAAAACCGCATTTAGAGGATTACTTTTCAAGTATTACTTAGTATATAGAATTTGCCGAAAATCAAGAACTCTCCCCACGTGCACTTCTTGAAAGTTGTGGGATAACTTTCGGGATTAAAAATGCCAACGTGACTAAGTAATTACACTTTTGTATTCTCTTATTTATTTCCCTCGCTCGTTAAACAATAACCAACCTTGATATTGAAATAAAATAAGATGGACAGCTTTCATCGATCCCGGCCTATCGACGCCTCTGTTTTGACCTCGACACGCTTTGAGCATGTGGTTTCTTCGGGTATATTCGGGGCCGGTGGCGTACTTTCTAGTCCCCTCCATTTTTGGGTCATGGTGCCGCTCTTTCCGTGGCATACAATTGAAGCTCCCGTTATATTATTTGAGATCGTGCTGAGTGAGCGGTATTTACCTGAAAGACACTATATAGGTAGATACAAAGATGATTTGTTATTGCTGAGGCTTCTGATCGAGAGACGGCGCTCCAGAGAGTGAATTCCATACGTTTCTCATCTCCCGCCTGGGTGAGATGACGATCACTCTTGCAGGATACTCCTGCATGATATGCGGTTGCCGATTGATTGGGATGTTGTTACCGATGCCGGGTTTCCAACAAATATAGACTCGGATCTGTTTGCCGAATGTCCGCAGTGATTTAGAGCTGTCCCTCGTGACGGAGCTATAAGGGGGATGTGGAGCAAATTTTAAGCCTTAGTGGATTACGTTGCATTTCCGACACTTTAGAGACTCTCGATGAGATGATCTTGCTTCCAGTAGATCATGGATCAAGCACGTACGGGCGCAGTACATCTGCTGGCCTGGGGTCTCTACGATCAGCGCCTGATCGTACGAACAACAAGGTTAAGCTATGCGCACTCCTCTCTCGCTTAGGGGATGTTTCTTAGGGTCACCCCAGCACGGTTGGGAGCGCTCGCCGCTCGGCTTTCCTATATCGAGAGTAGTCAGTAGAATGCGACTCACCCCGAGACGAAACAAAACATGAGGTTATCTCAACGTTCTGGCCGTGCATGCTTTATTTCATTTTAATGTTCATTAAGGTTGTTGTTTTTTAGTTTTATTTCAAATTTAGCGGCATTATTTATAGTATTTGATATACATTAATTTGATATAGATTCAGCTTGGGAGCTTGGTTGAAGACGTGTGAGGCCGCGAGATCCGCTATCGATTCAGAGAGCGTAACTTCACGCTCATGCCCCTCGGATGCGGTGTATACATATATCATACGTTATTTTCGCTTTCCTTAATAAGTTTTTTTTAACTAAATCTTATAATTATTCCCGTCGTTTATGAAATTTCACTGGACCCGTGCATCACCGGATCCGTAGTAGAGGTTGTCGTACATAGCCGCGAGGCTATCTGGATCAACAGCCGGCCCACTAAACGAGGCTCACGTGGACCGGGCAAACTTTGGCTGAGTGAGATGAGCGCTCCGCCCTACCGCATTCAAAGGCGAGGACATGTCATGGCCGGGCGAAGGTCCCTCTCATACGCTACAGAGGGTCGAGCGCCAAGGCATCCGCTCGATCGCGTTATGAGGCGCTTTTAGGCCGAGGCGCTTGTCCCACCACCGTGCGTACACCTTCTCCGACCCGGGAGTTGCACCGTTTCCGATCGGGCGGGGAAACAGTCGGTGAGATGGAGTGACCTGCATCGCCCACTCTATTGCACGAATGGGACCAAATGAGCACGAAAATTTGGTCAATGGGAGTACTGCCTTCCACGATATGATCTTACACCGATCCATATAATGGTCTGTATCTGGACATAACGTGTAAGTTTCGTGCAAAGACTCCTCACTCAAATAGAGGGGGATGGTTACTGCACTGCCCGCCCCCGCCTTAGAGTTTATGGTAAAGTTTTTACATTTTTCAAGTTTTTAAATTTTAGTTTTTTTTTCTTCTTTTTATTTTTAACAAAACATCAATTATTTACTTATATATATTTTTGATATGGAAACAAAAAGTGCACTTTCCTTCGCCAGCTTGCATGTCGAATTAATAGGAGGCGGAGTGAGCATTCCAGACAAGCTTCAATGCGGGCGAGAATTACACACTGAGTTCACGGGAGCGAGGGAGCTCCATCGCCTTCGGCCGTCGCACCTCCCACCACCAGCAGATCATGCGTGCACGTGGTACAACCACCTCGGACAACGCCGGGTTAGGAACATCGTGGGAACAAAGTGTTAACTGCACCACCCGAAATGGACTTGCATTCACGAGCCCGAGCACCCCCGAGCCCCAAGCAACAGGCTCAAGCGCAACGACCCGTGACCGAGCCGTACATGAATGGTCAGTTTACGCCATACGCAAACACATTTCCACGGGCCTCACCCACAAATGAGTTTGGGAGCGGGGTTTCTTGGGACTGGACTCCGGTGCCTGCGGAGCGGGAGTGGGGGCGGGCCGGGGCCGGATTGGGAGTGGCCAGCAAACCCTTTTCCCCGACCATCCACTATGGGCTTCGTGGCTGGCACGAGCGGGAATGGGCCGAGGACTCCTATATCACACGCAGGCTCCGCCCCTTCTCCGATCCGGGCCCGGGATTACTCCCCGCCTCAACTAAGCAGTAAGTGGCAGATGCTGTAGAAGAGGGTCTCGAACTCCCACCCGCCTTATCCCTACACCCCGTCTTACTATGATAATAGGTAGAGAGTTCACTTTTTTTATTATTATTATTACGTAATGAAACTTTGTTGTATTTGGGTTTAGTTTTTATTTGAATGTTTTTTATTTGTATTGAAACCTTTGTACTATTAATTTAGTTTTTATTTTGATGTTTGCATTTTAGTGTTATTTGAATCGTTTTATATTTGTTATATTTAATTTGGATTGTTTACAAACAGATTTTTTATGATTTCAGCAGTTGGTGCTAGCAGATTTTAATTTTGTTCTTTCAAGTTTTGGGTTTTCTGGTTTTGGTTTTGGTTTCTCGTTTTGGTTTTGGTTTTCGTGTGATTGTTCAGATTCGCCATCCGCAACTGGGCGGTCGCCCTTACATTCATATAAGCTGCCGCCCAAGTAAACAGAGAGATTTCCCAAAGCGAACGTATTTCCTGTTTTGAAATCGGCTAGTACCCTCGTTACACGGTAGGCTTATTTCACTAAACTGCATACGGTGTAGCTTATTACTCAAACTGCTATGATGTAATGATCACTAAACTCGCTACACGGTGTAGCGATTTTAGTGCGAAATCGCTACACTGGTCTAGCCGAATTCAAAACAAATTACGTACCTTCCATTTCCATAGTAAGAGTTCCCACAAAAAGTGAGCGCTCCGCTCCCAATCGCTGGGGGAGCGTCCGCTCCTAAGTCCGCCTATACTATACTGAAAAAAAAACTAGATCTGTTTTTTTCTTAACTGACTTTTGTAACGAATTTAATTAATTATAATTTTTAAATATTCATTAGAATAACTAAAGTTATTTTTAAAAATTGGAAAATTACATTAAACTCAAATATAAATTACATTCAACTTTTCTTGTTTAATGAAAACTACATAAAATAAAACCGCAATTGAAACTCGAATCCAATTCAAACCAAACATAAATTACATGAAAACATTCTGCTACTCCCTAATGTTCGGGCATCTACGACGATTGTGCCCCTTCTTGATGGTATGATGAACACGTTTAGTCTTCCGTTTATCGCTTGAAAGTCCATACAATTACGTAAGCGTCTTGATCTAGGTCGTCCTACTTCAAGTAGAACGTCAAGTAGGATTAGGAAGAAACTAGGCACCAAACCATCCACCCCCAATAGTCCTCATGCTCGATTGGTTCGAATGTCCCCTTCCATGTCTTGTAGTATTCCCAACGTGTAATATTCAAACGAAATCTCGACCATCAAGATTTTCAGTAACAACAAGCAAGAAGATGAGAACAAGGCATGCGATAGGCAACCCATTTACCACACGTGCAGGTACGCTCATTAAGTCGGACAATCAGTATATTTCCTCCGTGATCACCCTGACGACTATTGCGGTTGTCACTTTGATACACCCCCATTTCGTGATTGTTCAACCTCCCGACGTGACGTGTCACGCTGTGGTGTTCTTCAAGTAGTGATAATTGACTTTCTGGCCGAATTGGTGTCGGGATTGATGTTAGGGTTATCGTGATTACCTCCTAAGGCATTGATTGAAAATCCATGCCTTACTTGAAAGTACTCCACACAACGGTAGAAGGCGCTTTCAATAATTGGCCGTGATTGGCATCCCACGAGCTCCCTTCATCACACCATTGAAAACCTCGAACATGTTGGTAGTCATGATGACATACCCGTAACCACCATCGTGTGCCAATGTCCATTTTCGGCATCCAAATGCCGAAACCATGCAATTGCCTCTGGTTAATTCCACGGATACTCTCTAAGATAGATTTCAATTTTCTATCTTGAGTTGCTCTACCCGCTCTCCAAAACGAGATACTTCAACCCTTCCTCTCTATGCTTTTTCCAAGAAATTTGCTCGCATATGTCTCAAGCAATATCGATGATGCACGTTTGGCCACCACGTATCTTCAGTACGAGTCTTCAGAATGCCCCAACGACGGTCGAGATATCAAGCATACTTCACGACTCTTGATAATATGCTTGCAAACCAGGTATAAGAACCAACGCCGGTTCGGCCAGTCCTCCTTTTCAACAACGGCAAATGCAGCGGAAGTATACCGTCCCTGGCGCCAACACCCATGGCAATCAGTATTACCCCTTTATATCTACCATGCATAAATGTTTTATCACACGAAATGATCGGCCAGACAATGAGAGAAAGCTTCAATGCAAGGTCCAAATGCCCAGAATACCTGTCGAAACATGGAGGCCTCACCGACAGGAGGAGAAGGTGTAGAGTACTCAACAATTGTCCTCGGGTTGTATTTTTGAATGGCTGCTAGGACGCGGGGTAACCTCTTATAAGATTCTTCCCAATCTCCAAAAACCTCTGCAATGCCCTTCTACTTTCCACACCATGCCTTCTTGTAAGTAATTACCTTGTTGAACCTACTAGAGATGTGTGCAATAATGACTCCAACCTTGACATCTGAATCAGCCTTAATAACACCAACGACTTCCCGCCCGATAAACTTGGCATCCAGATTGGGGTGATCTTGACTTACTCCAGAATATAAGCAGCAGTGAGGAGCCTTATACTTGGTCACTTCCCAATAGCTAAACTTCTTCCTACTCACACGAACATAAAAATTGCATGGATAATTTTTCAATAGACACTCAATTACCCATGTGTTCGGTGTGCTCTTTCTTACCCTGAACCTGCGATTGTTGTGAATATGGAACCTTTTTATATCAAATTGTGCCTCGTTCTTGCCAGGAAAGCGTATCCCTTTAGCAATCGCCTGTTTTTCCGGGTCCCAAACTGGAAAACTATGTGCATGGTCGTAATCAATCAAGCCTTGTTCTTGTCGAGCAGATGTACCAATATCACTGTAAAAGGGATAATTCCCTCTCTCATATCTTCGATTTTCCGGCACTTCATAGTGAACAAGAGCTGCTTCCACATCATCATCAATCGGCCCATCATCACCGGCTCCCAAATCGACATCAGAATCACTACCACCCTCCTCATATTCATCATCATCATCCTCTAGCATTGCATCTACATCAGTGTGTACTTCCTCTTCTTCATAGTCAACATCATAATCATCATTAACATGATCATTATGCCGAAATGCCCAATCATCATCATTAACATGATAATTATGCCCAAATGGCCCATCATCATAATTTGGTGTTTGAGTTGATACAAGAGTTTGGGAACTTGGACCAACCCCATCATCACGGTTACCTGTTGGCGAAAACCTGAAAGTACTCTCTCGCTGTGATGTGTTTCAAACTCGGATTGGGTCGATTTTCAATTAATTTTACAACCACATACAAAATGTGGCAAATTTCCAATCCCCCCCAAATTTAGCAAACTGATCGAACATTACATCCATACACGCATCATCTTCAATACGGAAAGGAAAGTACTCACCAATTCCGCTATCAAAAGAATGAGGGCATCTGTAAATGACTTTCAAATCAAATTGAGACCGATCTAAGTTCGCCTTTTTATATAACTCATCAATCAAGTCATTGTATTTCCATCGGCAATCACCCCTTATTGCACATTTTGTCCCTTTTTTGAAATGAGGACCATCAAACGGTTGTTCATCATCACCTCCCCAATAACACATAAAAATGATTGGACCCCTGTTCATCTTTAACCCTACATTACGAAATCAAAATGTTAAAACCTACATAACAAAACTCTAACATTTATATCTACAATATAATAAAATACAATTAAATGATTAAATTTTATATCTAAACACAAGTAAAAACAATGATTAAGATGATGCTAATTTACCTTGATTCTTGATCTTCAACAATTTTGATGAAATTAAATAATGTAAAAAAAAAATTATTTTGAAGAAAGATTATTGAGAGAAAGATGATTGAGAGAAAGAGAGAAAGCTGAGAAAGAAAGAAAGAAAGAAAGAAAGTTGAGAGAAAGAGACAAGAAAGCTGAGAGAAAGTGGTAATACGTGAATCATTTATTCACGGGTTTTGAAAACTGACATTGGTAGCTGGAAAGTGCTTTTTCTGACCTAAACTCGCTACACGAAGTAGCGAGTTTGACTAAAGTACAATTAAAATCGCTACACCGTGTAGCGATTTCAACCACAATGAAACTCGCTACACAGTGTAGCGAGTTAAAGCCACAGATTGTCTAAAGTTTCAACTTTCAACATTTCTTATTTCTTTTTTTTTTTCATTCGCGAAGGTATTTTGAGCAATAAATATAGCATAATTTATGTATCATAATGAATATCTAAAAATTGTTACTTGAAGTACATATAATGGTGTAACAATAACAACTTTTAAATTTGAATTTGGACAATTAAATCAGCTTCAAATTCTTGCTCAAAATAGCTTCGTAGTAACATCAAAAAAAAAAAATTCGTTCGCGAAGGTATTTTGAGCAATAATTATAGGTTAATTTAGATATCATAATGAATATCTAAAAATTGTTACTTGAAGTACATATAATGGTGTAACTATAACAACTTTTAAATTTTAATTTGGACAATTAAATCAGCTTCAAATTGTTGCTCAAAAATAGCTTCGTACTAACAAAAAAAAAAAATTACATGTGTTAAAAAATTAATGACATGTAGCTGAATTTTTTTTTTAAATATTTTTTTTATGTTTTAAAACAAATGATGACATGTTGCTGAATAAAGTTTTTCTTTCAAAATATTTTTTTTGAATGTGTTAAAAAAAATATGTCATGAATAATTGCAACAAAACCAAACACAAACTGTACAAAATAATTTAAAAAAATCTAAAATAACATCACAAAAAACAAAAATATTGTCAAGTTAGTGGCCACATCTCGGCCACATAGGAAAGATTACATTAAATCCAAAATATTCAGTGATCACATCCCGATCACATAGAAAAATATTACATAAATTCAGAACATATTAAATCCGGCAGAAATTCAAATATTACATGTCCAATAACACAAATTAACAATTCTTGGGAAACACCTTAGAAACATTGGAAGTAACAATGTTAAGTATTTTTTTTTTAGCGTGAGGGGGCCCAAACAACAGCCTAATAGATCAACAAAACAAAACATTTAGAACAAAATGTTAAAGAATATAACCTTAGGGAGTGTAATGTTAAGGAAAATATTTCATACCTGAGTAAGTATAAGAACAACACCAACACCTATGTCACTTTCGCCCTCACTATCCCTCATCACTTTGTCAGCAATGTAAGCATCAATGGTATCAGTAGGATCCTTCAAAACCAAATGCACAGAGCCATGATCACTTGGTGTGAACTCCTTCACAACCACAACAACATAATAGAACAAAAATATAATGATCAATTATTTGTAAATTTCAACCTTAACTATAATTAATATAAAATAATATATCTGTTCCACCCTCTCATATTTTTGGCAATTCTCCTTGATCATTCTCAACGGATAATAAGTACCCTCTGCAGTGAGATAGTCCATTGCAGAAAGCCAAGCTTTGCCCTGGAAATCATCATCCTCCACCGGCTCTTCAAGCTTTTTACGTATGGCCTTTTGGGTCGACTGAGCGGGGGGTCCCTGAGAGACATGAGCTTTTCCGGTGCGATGCCGACGCATGGCGGCCTGTGCTTCACCAGCGGGACCAGGTATGATATGAGGCGGTGGAGATTCTCTCTCTCGTTCGATTTGAGGCGGTGGAGATTGAAACTCTCATTCGACTTGAGAGAGATTAGATAGACGATTGGAGGTTTGAACGGGATGTCCAGGAAGAGGTTGTCGTCCAAGATACCAGCGGGATTTTGATGGATCCATTTTGATAGTTATAAATTTTGGATTGAGAAAGATGAATTAGATTTGAGAGAGATAGATGAGAGATGGACTAAGAAAGAAAGAAAGAAAGAAAGAAAGAAAAGGGAGAAATGGACTGAGAAAGGAAGAGAAGGGTTTATTTTGTTGGGACTGACGGAGAGAGTTTTGTAGGGAATTTGAAATTACATAACTCGCTACACCGTGTAGCGAGTTTGACTTTGGTCAAAACTCGCTACACCATGTAGCGAGTTTATGTTAATTAAATGCCCTAATTAATTTTCCACCGGTCAAACTTAATTAACATAAACTCGCTACACGGTGTAGCGAGTTTTGACTAGACCTAAGTCAAACTCGCTACACGGTGTAGCGATTTTCAAAAAAAGGGACAATCTGGGCAATAGTTTGAACAGTGAGTCATTTTGGTAAATAAAAAAGTAAAAAAGAATTATTTGAGAAAAAATTCCAAATTCATGGTATCAAATTAATTTTGATATTTATAAAATTTTATTAATATTTTTAGAGTAATTTTTGTGAAAAATTAGTTTTTGTTTTAAATGTTATAAAAAAACTAGTTTTCAGAACCGTTCATCACTCTTATTAGTTAGACTTAATGCTTTAAAACTAGTTTTTTTCTTATGTTACAAAAAAAATTATTTTTTTACAAGATTTTGGCATACTTTCATCTTTATCATTAATTTTAAATATGACTATTATTTTAATTATTTTATTTTTATTAAAATAAATATTATAAACATTATAATCAATTTATTATATTTAAAATTATCTCCAATAATAACAAATATCATAAATAATAAAATAATTCATTTGTCTTGTAATAAATACTCCCTCCGTCCCATTACAAACCACAAACTTTCCTTTTTGGTCGTCCCATTACAAACCACAAACTTCCTAAAATGGAAAGGAATCTTTACTATTCCCTCCACTCATTCTCTCTCCTACATTATTTTAATACTCACAACACCATTATAATTCACTATTTCCTCCACTATAATTCACTTTTCCTTAATTCCCGTATCTACAGTAAAATTCCCATTACTAATGGGACGGAGGGAGTATTTCATATTTCATTTCGGTTCATTCCAAATTAAGTGTCACATTTCTAACTCACCCTTTTTAAAAACTCATAAAAATCTACGCAAAACATAAAATTGAAAAATATAGTAAAATATTGTTAGTTCCTATAAAATCTACTATCATTTAAGTATTATTGTAGTTCTTAAAATGAATAGATTATATTTTAAGTTTTAGTGAAAAAACAAGAATTTAAATTAGTGTATCAAAAAAATATGTTGAAACTGAGTTCCATTTATAGAGAAATAAAATATACAAATTTTGTTATATACTAATATTTCTTTTAAAATATTAAACTTCATTTTATAGCCAAATAAAATTTATACATAAAAATTTAAAACTAAATTTCTCTAACTAATAAGAAGGCTCCAAATGTCCACTTTATTACCTATTTTTATTATTGAATGAACGGGGGCGAGGCCATGTGCTTATATGCCCTCATCAAATTACTCTCACTCTCCCCATTTGAGCAGGTGAGGAACACCTAAAATGTATTAGGCAAGGTAGCAAATTTGCTAGCTTTGCTAATAATACATCAAAATATGATGCTTATTTTTTTAGGGCAAATGACAATTTAGGGTCTGGAGTATACGGGCGGTACCACATTGGGACCTGAACTCTTAAAACTATTAATTTAGGGTCCAAACTTACTATTTTGATCAATTTGGGGCTTTTTGACGTTTTCCGTCCAAAAAGCCCGTTAACTGACCCCGTGCGAGTCACGTGAGATTTAGTGAGGGTATTTTGGTGATTTCACATTCACTGGATGACCAGGCGTCGATTAAGGTTAACGACAGAGAATCAATTGAAGACAACGCCTTGGGAATTTGATTGAAGAATCGATTGGTGATTTCATTGAAGAATCGATTGTTGAAGGCAAAATGACTTGGTGTAAGCGAAAGAAGAAGGGTTGCCTCTATCCATCCACACCAAATTACGGTAATTTTTATGGAAAAATTAGGGCTTGAGCAAATAAATTGGGGGTTTTGACTTAGGATTTCTCTTGTTGTTTTTTTTTACGAATTTGGTCCTTTTATGTATGTAGATATGTTTAGGATTTCCATATTTTTTTTATACTTTTTTTCGTTTGTGCTTTTCTATAGAAATTTATTAAAAATTGCATAAAGTTTATGACCAACTACCCGTATATGCTCTGTGATGTTTTATTTGCCATTGAAATTTGTTGGCAATTTTTGGTGGTCCCTTTTGTGTTAAAAAATGTAGTCCTTTGTTGTTTTTCATGAAGTGGTCCCATGTTTGTTTGAATATACTTTCTTTCTTAACCTATTGTCCATTAAATATGTATACATTCAACTCATTACACTTTTTTATGCTTTTCTTTTCTTCAATTTTCATGTGTGTAGAGTCTGAAGAACAATTTTCTATAAAGCTTCATCAAGAGGGCTACTTTAGTAAAGGCGGTATGAGTACATACAATGGAGGAAATGTCACTTGGTTTGACTATTTTGAGGTTGATTGTGTGTCAATGCTTGAACTTAAGTTAGCTGTTAAAGAGGTTGGTGTGCAATCAGATAATTATACTTTGTATCAAAAGATTGGGGATTTACATGTTGATTCAATGGTAAATCTAGAACTAAGGTTAATTAAAAATGATAATGAAGCAGCTGATATTGCAATGTTTATGGCTAAGAAGAGGAGGTATGTTGAACTGTTTGTGGAATTAGATGGGAGATGTGAGGGAATGATTGATGTTGATGTGGTGGGTGATTTACAAAGATTGTTGGAGGATTCTGAACATGAATCTTTACATGATAGTGAGTATGAGAGTAGAGAGGATGACATGGAAGTTCAGGTTAATGGTGATGAAGTTGGAGGATCTAAAGTGACCTCTACGACCAAGGATACTGGAAAAGGAGTTCAATGGTCATATGGGGCTGGTGTGAAGGGTAGAAATGTGGAAATTGATTATGATTCTGACAATGGCTTGAAAGATTATGCAAGTGATGATGATAGGGGTAGGGGTAGAGTGTTCAATCCAAAAGTGGATATGGATAAACCTGTCTTTGAACTGGGGATGGAGTTTGCTGATCATAAAGTCTTGGTTGATGCTATAAGAAAGCATGCAATTTCAGAGCATAGACCTATCAGCTTTGTGAAGCAAGTGAAACAAATTGTTAGGGCCAAATGTAAGGACCCTTGTCCATGGTTGTTGTTTGCTTCAACATGTCAAGGAGAAACAAATCTGGTGATTAAAACTCTCAACACTTGCCACACCTGTCCAAATCATTTCAAGAG
This sequence comes from Adenophora triphylla var. japonica, assembly GCA_022495995.1. Classification (NCBI taxonomy): domain Eukaryota; kingdom Viridiplantae; phylum Streptophyta; class Magnoliopsida; order Asterales; family Campanulaceae; genus Adenophora; species Adenophora triphylla. The sequence continues at coordinate 164,338 of JAFEMH010002827.1, forward strand.
TGGACATTTGAAGCCTGCCTGGTTGGCAAAAGAGCATGTCAATGATTGGAGATCAAACCCACAGATCTCTGCAAAGGCCTTTAAGAAAGTTTTTATGAACAAGTACCAGTCAGACATTACTATGCAACAAACATGTCTATGTTTGGCAGGGAAAGTCGTCCTTGGGACTTGCTTTGTTGAGATCTCAGAAGTCTACATAGCAGCGTACTTTTCCATTGGCCTTGGTGACCGTGACTATGTTGGAGAGCCAAGTCGGGTATTCGATCACCCTTATGAAGCCGACGCGGAGCATCTTCTCGATCTCTTCTTTGATTTGTAAGGACCATTCTGGCTTGATCCGGCGTAGCTTCTGCTTGATGGGCTTAGCCTCGGGATTCAGGGGAATCCGATGTTCCACTATGGCTGGATCTAGGTCGGACATGTCTTGTTAGGATCAAGCGAACACATCCACGAATTCTTTGAGCAGTGCAGTCAATGCTTCCTGCTCGGTGCCGGTGAAGAAACTTCTGATTTGCGTCTCTTTAGGCTCTTCAGCAGTCCCCAAATTCACTTTGGTTAAAACCTCCTCGGTAGCTTTGGCCCAGTTTTCCTCTCGTTCGACAACATGCTTAAAGATTTCTTTAATATATTGTTCGTTTAATGTGTCTGCGTCTTTATCAAGTGAGTCGTTATTAACTATTTTTGATTTAGTTAATTTGTCATTTGTTAAAGATGCAATGAGGGGATACTCGAAAAGGTCAAAACTTTCATTTAAAGCGCAGGGGAATACATTGTTGGCTATGAACTCATAATCGTTTAGCGTAAGGCCATCAGATGACTCGAGAGACTTGAATTTAAAGACAACAGACTCGAAATGTGTTTCGAATCTAGACTCTAGGATGCGAGAGGTTAGACCAAGCTTTTCGATCATTTGCTCCTTGCTGGCTGCAGGTCCGGAGAAGGTGGCCCAGTTCTTTAATGGCATTGTGGACAGGCTTGAGAGTATGTGAGGGTCGAAAGGCTTAGCGCTTTTGTCCCCAATCATGGCTACCACAGAGTTATCAGAAACAAAATCGATCAAGTCTGGTATTTCTGTTTCTTCGCTGAAAAGCTGTTGTAGCAAAGGCTCGTTCCAGGCATCTTCTGCGGAGTCTTCCTTTCTTACTTTGGGCATTGTTAGTTCGAATACTGACTCATCCGGCTTATTTGTGGCAAGGGTGATAACAGAGAGTTTTTTGAACTCTTCTACCAAAGAAGGGGCTTTCTCGAACCAAAATTCGTTGTGAATAGTGGTTGTGGTGGGCCCCGGTGGGGTTGGTGCATCGAGGAATGCTCTTCGGACGGGGTTTGGCTCGAGGCCTCTGAACATCTCAAGGTTCTGTTGAAGTTTTTCCCGTTTGTCCATTGTTGTCGACCAATCTAGTTTGCCGTTGATTAGCTCTATCCTCTTCTTCATATCTTCATTCAAATCACCCAGTTTTCTTTGTGAAGTACTGATAAATGGCTATTTTATAGTCATTTATAGCTTTATATTCATATCATTTAGTTAAATTTTATTACTATTTAGTTATGTTTTTAGCTTCTTTTATTATATATATGGGATTTTATGCTTGTTGGTATATTTTTGTACTTATACAGGTTTTAGGGTCATTTTCTATGGAATATAAGGAGCTTATGGACCAAAGCTAAGGAAGGACTAATTCAAAATGATCATCCAGGCCAAAGTCAAGCTGGAGCGGCCGTGCCCTATGAAGAGGAGCGGTCGTACAAAAGCCCTTAGCCAGGCCAAAATGGCTGCAAATCAATGGAGCGGTCGAGCAAATCAGGGCAGAGCGGCCGTGCAGCATAATCTGGAGCGCCTGTGCAGTCTGGCCAGTTTGAATTGGAATTTGGCGCCAAGGCTTGCACGGCCGTGCAAGTCATAACGCACGGCCGTGCACTTACTGTTACCCAAAAGGCACCTCTTGAAGACAACTTTTTGAAGGATCATACCCCTAGCTTAGGATGCCTATTTAAAGGCCCCTTTGTATCAGTTTTAAGGATCTGATTTCTACATCTATAACTGATAGAAAACACACAAAAAGCATACAAATACTCTAGCAATTCATTTGTAAATCATACTCTAAGATTATTCTTGAAGTTCTTATTGAAGATCAAGCAATAAAAGTTCTGAAGTTTTCTCTCAACTCCGTTTCTCTGCAAAAGAATAAGTCTTTCCATTCTTATCTTCTTATTAATTATATTTATTTCTTTTATGGGTTGTGAGTAATCCCTCTAATTCTTGGGGTTGGAAACTCAGCATAATGTAGTCTTCTCATTTAAATCAAGTGTTTAAAGTTTTGTTTACCTTTTCATAATCAATTCTTTTATATCATTTTGTCACGCTTACAAATATGAGTCGACCATATTCTGTATGAATTCAGTTAACCAAGAGAAGTATCCCGCGAAAGAATCTTGGTTAACGGAACCATATAAAATGAACTAGGCTTCATTAATCATAAGATGTAGTTTAATGGCCTAGGGATGGTCCTTCAGTGGTAAATACGTTGATTATAAACTTAATGAATTCTTGCTATACATGGACCATCGAGAGATAGGGCATGAATAGTAGAGAATACGCGTGCAAAGCCTTCGACCGACAAGTAATGCAGAATTTAGCGTATCATCCTTGATTAATGATTTGAATTATATTTTCTATAAACTTGATTTAATTATTGAATACATATTGTTTGATTTCCAATCCCGAGAATATCTTCATTTTATAAGAATTTAACTAAAGTATTCTGTGTATGTTTTTATTATTTTCTTAAACCAAAACCATATTTCCCCAAACTCATCTTTATTTCTTAGTAAAAGCAAATATATCCCAAAGTAAACCCTGTCCTCGTGAGATCGACCCGTACTTTCATTAGCTATACTACTATAGACCGTGCACTTGCGGTATTTATAAAGAACTGTTAGGTTTTGAAACAACAAGTTTTTGGCGCCGTTGCCGGGGATAACAGTTTACTTTTTTTATTTGTTTTTAATACATATTTTAAGTCTTTAATTTATGTTTTAAGTTTTCCTTCCGAAAATCTGTTGCGTTTAATTTCCTTATTGAGTGTTCTTGCAGTTTATGAAACGGACGCGGATCTTCTTTGACAACTTTGATCCGGAACCTGAAAGAAGCATTCACGAAAGACTAAGAAAACTCAAGGAAACATTAAATAAATACATGGCGGAAGAAGAACCAGTAACACCTCCTAGGACCCTAAGGGACTTCGTCAATCCGAGTTAGACGTGTCCATTTTATAAATCGAACCGGTCAACCGGGCGGTTGAAAACCGGTCAAAATCGGGTCAAACCGGTCAACGACGGTTAACCGGAACCGGCTAACCGAAACCGGTAATTGGCCAGTTCGGTTAAGGTTGAGAATTTTGAAAAATAGGTCAACCGCCGGTTAACCGCCGGTTTTTGACTTGCTCGGCCGAGTCATATGAGGTGCTCTACGAGCGTAACCTTCCAAAGGTGTTAATTTCCAATAACGGTCATGCTCTACGAGTCGTATGAGTTGCTCGACCGAGCATAATGCCAGAACATGTTCCAACGGCTACTTTTTCAAAAACTAGCCGTTATTTCTAAAAACTAGCCGTTAATTTTTAACTTGGGCAGTCAAAAATTTAAAATAAAATGTTTTTTTGCCTAATTTACTAACTATAAATATCACCTCCCTCCTCCCATTTTATTTCCACATTATTTCTCTCTACTCTTTCTCTTCTACTCTCAAATATTCACATATACTCTCACCCTCATCCAATTTTCAGTTAAATATTTTCCCATTTTCAGTTAGTTTTCTAACGAAATTAGTGCGTTTTTCCATTTTCATCCATTTTTAAGCTCCGTTTTGTTTCCAAACTTCATTTTCTCTTATACAAATGGCTGAAAATCAAAGAAGAAGCAATTTAGGCAAGTCCGTTGTTGGTTCTTCCTCCCCCAACGATGATTTTGATCATCAAAATCCAAATATTCAACAAAATGAGGAAGAAGAACAAGTTGAAATTGAAAGTGGTAATGCTAGGAGTGGTAGGGGCAGCCGAGCTAGGGGAGGTGGTCGGGGCCTGTGGACAACGACAACCCCCTAGAGAAAGAGAACCACAATCCGATATCTTCGCCATCCATTTCACCAAAAGAAAAATTACTGCCGAGGATGATTATAATTTTCGAGCATGTTGCAACTATTGTAATGCGACTTACGCATTCAAAAGAGGCGGAGGGCATGGGACGCTCAACGGGCATTTGGCGGCAAAACATCCCGAGAAACTTGGTATTTCCGCTTCGCAAACTCAATTACAATTTCAACGTAGTTCGGGTTCGGGTGCACAAGGTTCGTCTTCCCCTTCTTCCGTCCTTTTTAAATTTGACAAGTGGGTTTATAGGGATGAACTAGCCAAATTTATTTGCGTTAAAGGCCTTCCTTTTAATTTTGCGGATTGTGATTTTTATGAAAATTTTGCTCGCCTTTCTTTGAACCCCGCCGCCACGAGAGTACCACGTACGAATCTCGTACGTGATATTACTAGAGTGGTTGAAAGATATAAAAAAGATTTAATTTGTGTTTTATCAGAATTAGAAAATAAAGTTTCAATTTGTGCCGATGGTTGGAGTGATCATTGGCAAAGAAATACTTATTTGGGCGTTACTTGCCATTGGATAGATAATTCATGGAAAATCCAAAAAAGATTAATTGCTTACAAAGATTTTGAGCCACCGCATTCCGCGGAAAATATTTGTACGAAATTGCTTGAGATTTTTCTTGATGAATATGGTATTTTAAATAAAATATTTACTATTTCATTTGACAACGCAAGTGCTAATACGGCTAGTTTGCCCGATTTAATTACCGTTTATCAACCCTCACTTGGGGATAAGTTTTTTCATATTAGATGTTTATGTCATATAATTAATTTATGTGTTAGAGATGGTTTAGATGCATTAGAAACTCATGTTAAGCCAATTAGACGAGCTCTTTAATTTATTTCAAAAAAAATCTAATACAAAAAAATGGATAAGGTTTTTAAGAAGTAAAAGTGTGCCGGACAAATATTTTACTTACGATGTTCCAACTAGGTGGAATTCCACCTATAAAATGTTAAGCGATGGTTTTGCTTATAAAGATCTCCTAACGCAATTTTTTATGTCAATTGGCTATCATAAACCTCTATTTACTCATCATTGGAATGCATGCATTAATTTATGTGAATTGTTAAAGATTTTTAATACCGCTACTTTGGCTTTTTCGGGAGTTTATTATCCAACTTCCGTTTTGGTGCTAGCGCATTGTATTGCAATTGTTACTATTTTTGACAATTTAAAAGATTGCCCTATTTTAAACCAATGCATTTTTAACATGAGATAAAAGTGGCTTAAATATTTTGACACTATTCCGTCTCTTTTCTTGGTTGCAAAGTTATTAGATCCCCGAGTTAAATTAGATAATTTAGAGTCCATTATAACTTATTATTATATGAAATTATATCCCGATGGTGACGGTAGTTATGAACTTTCGTCAATTATTGTTAATGACACAAAAAATGATTTGATTAACCTTTTTAATGAGTATAATGTCTTATATGGAAACACTTCTCAAAGCCAACAACATGAAGATGATTCCTCTACTCCCCAATCAAGTTTTACTAGTGGGGATCCATATAGTTTTTTTACAAATTTGTATAGTAAAAAATATGGTCTTTCTCGAGGTTCATCTTCATCATCATCAAACCTTCCCGTGGAGTTAGAAACGTATTTCACTACAAACTTTGAATTAATCAAGATCCAAATTCAAATGAATTTGATGTTTTACAATGGTGGTCAAGAAGAAAAGACATTTATCCTATACTTTCCATAGTTGCTAAAGAAGTATTAGCCTCTCCCGCTTCAACGGTGGCGGTTGAATCGACATTTAGCGTTGGTGGAAATGTTTTGGATGAAAGACGTTCTCAACTAACAAGTGAAAACTTGGAACATCAACTTTTACTTGGCGATTGGGTTAGAGCGGAAAAAAGGCAACAAGACATGCCTTATGATGAGGATCTATTGGATCTAAGATATCAATACGATGTCGAGGACTCCACGGAAAGTAGTGATGAATGAATGATGTTTTAGATTAATTTTTATTTTAATTAGATTAGTTTAGACTTTAGATTAGATTTATTTTTAATTAATTGTAATAGTTAGGTTGAGGTAAAGGCTCCTAAATGTCCCCCCTTATTTATAAAAGGGTAAGGTTGGTTGTCCCCCTCTTTATGATTTTATTTTGATTAATAAAATTTAAGGGTACCGTTCCTTTTTTCTTTTATATACTTTTGTTTCTTTTAAAAAAAGTTAAGTTTTCTTTCTTTCAAAATTCATAACTTTTTTATAAACCTTTTTTCAAAAAATGTATGTAGTAAACTTAAGTCTAAAATAGTCTTATTTATCCAAAAAAAAATTGAAAAAAATTAAAAGTTAACTTTTTTCAAAAAACCGTTAACTTTTATTTCTTAAATAATTCATAACTTTTTTATAAACCTTTTTGCAAAAAATGTATGAAAACTTAAGTTCAAAATAGTCTTATCTATCTAAAAAAAATTGCAAAAAAAAATAAAATTAATATACTACATACAAAGTTAACGAAAACTGTTAAAAAATTAACTGAAAAATGATATGCTCGGCCGAGCACTACTATATGACTCGGCCGAGCAATCCTCAACCCCTAAACCCTAAAAGGGTTGCTCGGCCGAGCAACACCAAAGACTCGGCCGAGCAACCCTCAAAACCCTAAACCCTAAAAGGGTTGCTCGGCCGAGCAACACTAAGAACTCAGCCGAGCAGATCCAAGCCGTCAAACCGGAGGTTAACCAGATAACCGTTAAAACCGTGAACTGCCTAAACCGTAACCAGTTTAGTCGGTTAGGAGGTTCGGTTCCGATTGGGGTTTTCAAGGTTTGTAACCGCCGGTTGAAAACCCGCTAACTGGCGATTTTTGGAACCGGCCACGTCTAATCCGAGTACCCCAGGAACTAGATCTCCCATAGTTGTGTCGAACGCTAATGCGGCCAGCTTTGAAATAAAGCCGCAACTACTTTATATGGTTATGAATAACCAGTACAGTGGAACTTCTTTCGAGGATCCACATCTTCATGTCCAAACATTTTTGGAATATTGTGACACAACTCGCATTCAGGGTGTCACACCGAAAGCAATTAAAATGCGCCTTTTCCCATTCTCTTTAAAGGACAAGGCATAACAATGGTTGAACTCGGTCCTGAAATTACCCGGATCCGGCTCGTGCGCGGCCCCCGGCATCTCGCGGTTGGTCAAGAGGTGTCTCGCTGCGTTTTTGTTTGTAGAGTCGCCATGCTGTTTTGATTTAGCCCAAAACATTGAGAAAAGGCATCAGTTTAAAAAATTGTTGTTGTGTGATGAGACTTTGAGTTCGGAGGTCAGGTTACTCCTCGGGAAGGGCATAGTAAATGCGCACCCGAGTCACCTCGTAAAAATGAGTCTTTCGGTACCCCTTCTTTCTTTAAAAGTTGTGTGTGTGTGTGTGCTTTTTAAAAATGCATGTTGTATATGATGTCTACATTGTACACTACGTATTGAAATGTATTGAAATAGTAATGGAAGGAAGCCTTACCAATGTTGGTTCGTGTCTCTCTTCCGCTGGGGAATGGTGTTTGAGTGTTGAATAGTGTTTCGGGACGGACCGGGGTTTGCTTTGGGATATACCGGTTGTTTGCGGACAGAGCTTCGGCATGCCTCAAGATTGTTAAGCGTGTACTCGGGCAGAGTTTCGTCGTATGTTGGGATCGTAGGGATCGTTGACTGGACTCGGGCAAAGGTTCGGCGTGCATCGAAATCGTTGGTTGCTTTCGGGCAGAGTTTCGGCGTGCGTCAGAATCATCGGTTGAGCTCGAAAAGGGCCGGGATGCCTCGGGATGGACCGGAATGCCTCGGGATGGATTGGTAGGGCTTCGGGATGGATCGGCAAGGCTTCATAATGCCTCGAGAGTGCCTCGGGGGTGCCTCGGGGCAGCTCGGGAGCATCTCGGGAGCGCTCGGTAGAGCTTTGGAGTACCACGAGGGGCCTCGAAATGCTCCAGAGGGAACCAAAAGGGATCGGGATTGCCCCGAAGGGTCTTAGAGGGGTTGCCTGAAGGCTGGAAGAGAGAAGAGAAGAGGGAGGTGTGAAAATTATGAGGGGGGAAGCCCTCTATTTATAGGGTCCAGATTCTGGCTTGTTGTGTCGCACGAAACTGTCAGCCTTTACCTGTTTTTTGATTTTCCTGGATTTAAGGGAATATTGTAGACTTTAAGGGGAATTTTTAATTATGTGACCGTGTAGGCCGGTTTGTGAGGACGTGGCAGTGTCCTTTTGTGTGACCGTTTAGGTCGGTTGGCTGGACCCTTTGACAGGATTCCTACGTATCCCGTATGGGAATCAAGCCTGATCATAGTTCGTGTGTGTGGTGAGTGTTGTCGTGCATGAGGACGTGTGATGTCCTCTGACTGAGACTCTGTGTGTGGACTCAGTGGTATCCTGTGGGTGATCGTTTAGGTCAGTTGGCTGGACCCTTTGGTAGGATTTCTACGTATCCCTAGCGGGAATCAAGCCTGATCGTAGTTCAGAGTTGTGTAACTGTGAGTGTATGCGGGCGTGGTGGTGCCCTGAGGTGATGTGACCGCTAAGGTTGACTGTGAGGACGTGGTGGTGTCCTAAGGTGTGCAATCTTACTTGAAGATGGGTAATCTTACGAGAAGATAGGTTAATCTTACGAGAAGATGGTTTGTGGTGTAGGAGGACGTGTCCCGTCCTAAGATGATGTTTTGGGACATTTATGTGGTCTTTCGAATCGAGTGATTTAAAGCCTTCCGGGCTATGGATAATGATTTGGGAGGTTTATACGGTCTTCCGGACCAAGTAATTTAAAGTCTTCCGGGCTATGGATGATGATGTGGGAGGTTTATACGGTCTTTCGGACCGAGTAATTTAAAGCCTTCTGGGATGCAGATAGTGATTTGGGAGGTTTATACTGTCTTTCGAATCGAGTAATTTAAAGCCTTCCGGGCTGCGGATGATGATGATGACATGTTATGCCCTCTAACTGAGGTTGTGCCATGCGTGATGATGTGTTATGTCTTCTGACTGAGGTTGTGTCGTGCGTGAGGATGTGTTGTGTCCTCTGACTGAGGTTGTATCGTGCATGAGGATGTGTTGTGTCCTCTGACTGAGGTTGTGTCGTGCGTGAGAATGTGTTGTGTCCTCTCGACCGAGGCCGCGTCGCGCGCGAGGACGTGTGTTGCGGTCCTCTCGACCGAGGTTGCGTCATGCGTGAGGATGTGTTGTATCCTCTGACTGAGGTTGCGTCGTGCGTGAGGATGTGTTGTATCCTCTGACTTAGGTTGTGTCGTGCGTGAGGATGTGTTGTGTCCTCTGACTTGACTGAGGTTGTGTCGTGCGTGATAATGTGTTGTGTCCTCTGACTGAGGTTGAGAGTGTTTGCTCTTTGGGAGGCGTGATTGCCTCGTGTTTTGTCCACTAGGGAAAAGTTGGACTTACGATGACTGCCGGTGTTCACCTGCTGGAGATGCATAGTCTTGTACGGGTTTTCAAGAGTTCCCGTTTGAGTTTTTGTTCGCTGAGAAAGGGATTTCGGGCTTACTTTGATGGCCGGTGTTTGGTTTACCGTTTTGTGGGCGAGGCTGGGGCTTACAATGACGGCCGGTTTTTGCTTCATGTTTTATGTTTTGGAGGCATTTTTGTGCCTTGGGATTTTTGTTTGGAGATATTTTATGCCTTTTGTGTTTGTTTTACCGTTTAGTGGGCGAGGTTCGGGCTTACGAATGACGGCCGGTGTTTGTTTTACCGTTTAGTGGGTGAGATTCGGGCTAACGATGACGGCCGGTGAGATTCGGGCTTACGATGACGGTCGGTGTTAGTTTGGTTGGGTTAAGGACCAAACTTTATTGGATCCGCCGAAAAGGTCATCGGACGTACCGGGCAAAGATTATAAGGGCAAAAGGGTAATATTGCCAGGGTATGCAAAGTAGTCCGCACGGATAACCCTTTCTTGCAAAGTGGTCCGCACGGATGAGCTGTGAAAATTGATTTTCCAAAAATCAAATCAGCTTCAGCTACGAACAACAACTTCATCTTCTCCTTCTATTCGAACGAGAGAGAGAGAGGAAAAAAATTGGTTTTCGCCAAAATTTTCCTAAGGAATTCTTCTGAGTTGCTTGAATTGCTCGTCATGGCGGAAAGAATTAGACGAGATCGTCATCAGAGGAGCCAAGAGGATATTGAGAGGAGGTTGGATCTCAAAAGGAATTGCACTTCCTTTGCTCCTTCGTCGAGGAATCCGGATGTGTTGTATCCGGATCCGGAGGTGCACTATTTGCGGGAGAGGACCGTAAGGGAGGTAAGAAATTAATTTTGTTTTGATTCTTGCTTGAATTGTTGTATGCTAGAACTAGGTTTTAGTTTTCGCATATTTGGGGCTTTTGTTGTTCCCATACTCTTTTTGTGAAATTTATGATGAATTGTTGAAGTTGAGCATGTAAGAATTGTGGGTATGTAATTTTTGTGCAAAAATGTGGAGATTAGCTCTTATTTGTAAAAAATAAAGTGCCTCTCTTTGAAATGCATGCTTTGGTGATTTGTACCTTATGCTATTTTCATATGTACATTGTGTAAAAAGCGTGACGTGTGCCGTGTTTTTGTGACGGACTCTGTGGAGAATTTATGTGCAATGTGTGTCGTGTTTTTGTGACGGGTTTTTGAAAATTTGTCGTGTAGGAACGGATCCCTCTTTTGAGAAAATTGTATAGTGTGTGCCGTGTTTTTGTGACGGGCTCTTGAAAATGTGTCGTGTAGTGCATGCCGTGTTTTTGTGACGGACTGTGTGGGGAAAGTTATGTGCAATGCATGCCGTGTTCTTGTGACGGGTTCTTAATGTTTTGCCGTGTTAGGACGGAATTTTTATGTTTTGCCGTGTTGGGACGGACTTTTGTGTTTTCGTTTCTTTTTGTATATTTGCATTAAGTAATGTTATTGACGTACCTTTGCTGTGTTTACCTACAGAATGAGGTACCTTCGTCTGAAAAGGCGAAGAAGATAAAGTCTCGGGGGTCGCTCAAGGCTGTAGTTGAGCTGTGGTAGCATCTGCCGGAGATTTCCAGGGAGGGTAGATCGAGTCCTAAGAGGCTGGTCTTTGATTCCGGTTTGGGCGTGTTCGTTGAGAACCTTGTCGGGATCGCGGAGACGCAGAAGAACAAGGGCGTCTTCTTGGCTTTGTCTGAGTATTGGTGGGACACCACGCATACCTTCCATCTTAGCTGGGGAGAGGTGACGGTGACTCCTACCGATTTTGTGGCAATTACTGAGCTTTCCTTCAAAGGAGGGCCAGTGAGATGGCGGGACAGGATGTCTGATGGGATGCTGGCGGAGCTGCTGGGCTTTGCGCCCTTCCCTCGTAAGGGCCTGGGTATGCTGTATAGCGATATAGAGGCGCAGATCAGGACCAACATCAGGGCTTATCGCCGGGGCACCGGATTGGTGACGGCTGAGCAGCTGGCGCGCTCCTTTCTGTGGTTTGCTCTTTCCGAGACTCTGTTCTTGAATCATGCCTCCTCTGCACTTTTCCCTCTGCTGGAGAGTTTGGTGGACTTAGGGAGGGTTAGTGAGATTACATGGGGCGAGGCGGGCTTGGCCGAGCTCTATTTTTCCATGGACAGGTTTAGCCGAGGCGTGGCCAGTTCCCTGGGGTGCTTCGATTTTGCACTGGAGGTATGAGTTTATTGCTGTTTGTAGTTTAGCAGTTTGTCATTTCTCCGTCTTCTTTTTTCTTTTGTTCTGAGCACTATCCGCTTTTTGTTGCAGGTGTGGTGCTATGAGATCTTCCGGTGTCAGCCGTGGGACCGGGAGGCTGAGGCCATGGTGGCCTATCCTGCTATGTTGGGATGGGCTCGTTCTTTGAGGAGGAGGAGGATGGCCAGGGGGAAGCTCACTGTTGCATATCGGGATGTGCAAGAGTTCCTGGAGAGGGATAGACCGGCGGGGTTTGAGCTGTACCCCTGGGCTCGGTATGGCGATGACGTGCTCGAGGGCGGTCCCGCGATGACACGACAGAGGAAGATGCTCTTGGGGAATTAGTTAGCAATGTTATGGATTTGGGGAGAGGGTCTTACGAGCTGAGTCTGAAATTGTCTATGGCTAAGAACTTATGAGACGAAACTCACAAGGTGAGATAAAACTCATGAGTGTTGTTCTTAGTGTTGATGACACTAACAACAACACATTCACCAATTCTAGAAAAAGCACAAATCAATAGAAATAAATATAATTTGCAGCGGAAGAATTAAAGCAATACACAAGAATATAATTTTTATCAAGTTATATAAATATATAACTTGATGGGTGCCTAAAAGGCAAGACCTTTCTATTAATAATATGAATTCAATACAAGGTCGAGGTTGTTCCTTAATGATAAACGAACCACGATATAAGGAACAACATACACGAATTCTCTCTGTAAATAAACACTCAAAAAACCTCACAAAAATATAAAAATCTATATGAAATATTCAAGTGTTGGACAAAGTGTTGCCGACACTTTGAATGGCAACACTTGAGAGCGAATTCTACTTTTCTTGTGCGGATTTGCGTTTTACGAATTGGATGATCTTCAATGAAGATCCACTGCACTATATATAGGCCACAAAGTCTTGGAGCCTACTCAAATGATCGGCTAACGGCCTTGGGTTTGTTTCCTCATTTTATGCCTTCTCGCCTTCATTGTAGGAGACCTAGTCTTCTCTTGCTTCTCATGCTTGTACCTCTTAGCTTTGATTGCCTTGTACTCGACTTGTTCTCCCCCAGAATATTTGAATAAAATATCTCCTGGCTTGGTCATCAATTAAACAAATAAACACATGTTTATTTGTTAACTTCTTCTTCTTCTTCGTGATTAACGCACGAAATTTCATTTACATTGCGATTTTAAGCTCATTTTAAGGTGACTAACTACTGTTATATAAACATTAATTTACCCATTAATATTTGTGAAAAATACGGATAACTAACTCGGTGTCGCCAATTCCAAATGGCAACACTTTTGGCAACACCAGTGGCAACATGGTTTTGCAACACTTGGGATGACATTCATGACAACACATGATCTAACATTAACAATCTCCCCATGAGTTCTTGATTTCTTCACAAAATACCAATGTGATGATCTTTTCAAAAACAGTTAGTCAAACTTAACTAAAACCACAAAAAAATGCCACGAGATTTTGATAGAGGCAACATAAACCTTCAGGCAATGTTTTGAAATATTTTTCAATCCAAAACATCAACCATTACGCAAATGAAGTATGAGAATCTTTACAAAAATCTCCCCTTAATACGAAATTAATAACTAACCAAAATAATTATTAAAATCTTAAACAAACCATTCCATCATTCAACAAAAACATCCATCCAAGTTTGAAGAAAATTCCGGCCGAAACAAAGAAAAAAAATAAACGTAAATAAAATTTGTTTAAGCATTACAAACCAAAATAAAACAAATAAAATTGTTTTTGTTCCAAACCACCAAAATCAACCACCATTCAAACCAACCATCTTTAAACTGCATTTCCAGCTCCTTCACCTCCCTCTGCTGTCCCACTTGGCCCAACACCATTTCCAGCTCCATCATCATCATCACGCCTTGGTGGCTTATCTCCCCCTATTTTGGAAGAAATTAAATCCACCATTTTCATCATGTCAGTGCGCATGTCCAACCACCCCGAATTGCGAGTCAATGTGCTTGACGACTATTGAAAAAATTAAGTACCATAGCGGCATCAACCATTACAGGAGCAGTGTTGCCAGAAGTGTTGCCGGTTTCGGGCGACACTTGGGGCGACACTGCAGCGTGCAGAAACCGGGAGGAGCATTTGTAACCAAAACCCAAGGTAAATCCACTGTGCCTATCACCTTCGATAAAGTGTTTGGTAATTACGTAATAAACAGGCTTTTCAGAGATATTATCACCATTCCAAGGCTTAAGGTTTTGGTACATTAGGACTTGGAAAATAAGGGAAGGAAAAATGAAGGAGGAGGTCTTTTCTTCTTAGCCCATGCGGCAAGGTGAGCAAATACAAGTCTCCCAAAGTTAACTCTTTGTTTCTTGCCTAGTTTGTACAACAAATTAGCTTGCTCAAAAGTGACCGTGTTCTCGTTTGCCGTAGGAAGCCAATTTGTTATACAAATCTTGTGGAGCACGCTAAACAAAGAAGTGAGATGGGTAGACCTAAAGTGATCGGACCAAATGGTGATTCTCCCTCCGAGTTAAAAAGGTGGCTAAGGCATTAGGATCATATTCCAAACTCTCATCTTCGACATTAGGGAGGCCGAATGCCTTGTTGATGATCAAGGGATTAAAATCATAGATATTGCCCCTAACAAAAATCTTTCCATAATGAGGGTATTCCTATCATCAATATTATCCCTAAGATGAGCATAGAAATTCCTAACCACACTTTCAATGTACGATGACACTTTAGTCACCGTAGGCAAAAACATCCTATCCTCCAAAAAGATACACACCTAACTCCTTGAATTGAGTCACATACATATTCTTTTCATTCGGAATTTTCTTCTCGGAATCTTCAACAAACTTATCTAAATTTGTTTCACCATAAAATTCATCCGAAAGAAAGGACGTTCATAAAATCCAAAGGACTCATAATCTGACTTTGAATCTGAGAGGGATTAGGAGAGTATACCTCGGAGCCGAGGAAATAGGAGAATACGAAGGAGAACTCGATTGTGCTTTGGTCTTGGCGGCGGGTGTTGCTTCGGGTGTTGCCATTTCATCGGCAACACTTGGGCGACACCACCAGTAAATTTTACATTTCTTCTTCAACTTGGACTGAGCTTCAGCAAGGGTTTCTTCATCTTCCAACCAAGCTTCTTCATCCTCATCAGAAGATGATGAGGGCTCCTTTGTCTCTTTAAAAGCTGGGTCCGAACCTTCCTCGGACGAAATGTTGAGAGAAGAACTCGAGCTATCCTCCACATTTACTGGATCATCAGCCGTGTTGGAAGGAATCTTGGACCTGAACAAGGTTTTGATCCTCTCAGATTGTCTACGCACTCCACCCCTAAAAGACGAAGAGGCATCAACCGCCTTTCTCTTCTTGGTCTTCTTTTGAGGGGCGAAGGTGAGCTCTATGGAGGGGGTAGCTTACGGAAGATTAATAGGAATGGGAATTTTGGAAGGATCATAGACAACAATGTCTAATGAGGGTGAGGTTGAGGGTGTGGCCGAAAGTGTCGCAGGGATATCTCCATTGGAACGGCGACATTTGAGGCAACACTAGAGGGAGCTAGAGGCGAAATTTCCATGGGTGATGAAATTTGGGGTGAATTTTTGGTGCTTGCCATGGAAGATTGAAGAAGAATGAAGAAGACGAAGAACAGGGCAAGGGTTTCGGTTTAACGCCTAGAGAGAGAGAGAGCAACGAGAAGAGAGAGAGTGAGGGTTTAGAGAGGTTTTAATGAGTGAATAGTGGTAGGATTTAATTGATTTGACAATGTCAAATTAATTAAATCTCCACTTATCTCTCAAAAATCCCAACAAACTCAAGTGTTATCCGCCATTTTTAAAATTTTTTTTTTTTTTTAATTTTTATAATTTTTATAATTTTTAATAATAACTAAACATAATTTTAGTAATATCCATAAAATTGTGTTTTTCAAAATTCAAAGTGATGAATTTTAAAAAATAGATATTACAAAATTACACTTAGATTGACAAAAATAAAAATTTTTGCTAAAAACCTTTTAAATTTCACAAACTCTAAATATAAGCAAATAGACTTTTGGAGATTTAAAATTTAATTAACAAAAACAAAAATAAGAAAATAAAAAATTAATGTAGCATCTACTAATGTGTTACTAGCAATGTTGCGTGACACACAAGGCAACATTTTTAAATAAAATCCCCTTGATATTTTTTAACATATATAACTATACTTTCTTAGGCAATTTTTAAGCACACTTTACACTTTATTTATTTACAAGGAAGCATCGTAGTAGCGAGCTCCGTGCCCCGAGTTTTTTATTAAAGTGTAAAGCTACAATTAGTAAGTTTTATACCTTTCAAGTAGGGTACACTGTAGTAGCGAGCTCCATGTCCCTAATACTTAGTATAAAACACTACATTATATTCCCTTTGGGAATTTTCACAAGCTTTGCCCTTTTTTTTTTTTTTAAATATCAACAACAATATGAGTGACTTTGTCACTTTTTAGCACAAAGGGGTATTTTATATAAAAAATGTTAACCTTAAGAACGTACACATACTAGAACAAAAAGGTCAGTAAATGCCCCCCATTTGGGATTAAACTAGCTATATTTTTTTTTTTTTTTTTTTTTTTTTTTTAAAGATAATATACAACTCATACAAAGTGTTGCTGATGTTGGTAACATCGACGGCAACACTAATGTATTTATAGAAAACATAGACCAAGAGATTTTTTCAAACTTGAAAATCTCTCATGGTCCAAGGCTTTGGTCAAAATATCAGCAAGTTGATGTTTTGTATCAATATGCTCTATTTGGATCAATTCCTTTTCTACTAAATCTCTTAAAAAATGATGGCGGATATCAATGTGCTTAGTGCGTGAGTGTTGTACAGGGTTTTTGGAAATATTTATAGCACTCAAATTGTCACAATACATGGTCAAGATATTACTATCAAGACCATAGTCATCAAGCATGTGTTTTAACCATATTAGTTGTGAACAACAACTCCCTGCTGCCACATATTCAGTATTCAGCTAGCCGAGAGAGAAACACAGCTTTGCTTGCGATCGTACCATGACACTAGATTATTACCCAAGAAAAACAACCCCCACTAGTACTCTTTCTTGTCATCTATATCCCCCGCCCAATCGTAGTCACTAAAACCAACTAAGTTGGTATTAGTGTCTTTGGTGAACCGATTCCCAATTCACTTGTCCCACACATACTTGATGATTTTCTTGACAAAGATTTAGGTGAGAAATTTTAGGAGCGAGATTGATATCTAGCACAAACACCTACGCCGAACATTATATCTGGACGATCGGCAAGAAGATAAAGAAGACTACCTATCATGGATCTATACAGCAGTTGGGTCAACATCCTTCCCTGCCTGATCTTTGGTTACCTTAAGAGATGATCCCATAGGTAATTTAGAGCTCTTGGCACTCTCCAATCTAAATCTTTTCACCAGACTCTTAGCATACTTGCTCTGAGTGATGAAGATTCCATCATTCGATTGTTTCACCTGCAATCCTAGGAAATAATTAAGTTCTCCTATCATGCTCATCTCAAATGTAGATGTCATAGCTTCCACAAAATTTTGTAAACATATTTTAGATGTGGAACCATAAACTATGTCATCAACATAGATTTGAGCAATGACAAGCTCTTTATTTTCCCTAAGAATAAATAATGTCCTATCGGCTTCTCCTCTAACAAATCCATATTCAAGAAGGAAGCTTGTTAGACGCCCATACCATGCACGAGGAGCTTGTTTTAAGCCATATAAGGCCTTATCAAGTCTGTATACATGGTCTGGGTGGAATGGGTCTTCAAACCCTTTGGGTTGCTCAACATAGATCTCTTTATCTAAATACCCATTCAAGAAAGCCGCTTTGACATCCATTTGGTGCAATGTGATTTTGAGATAACAGGCTATAGCAAGAAGAAGTCTTATTGACTCAATTCTAGCCACAGGTGCAAAGGTCTCGTCAAAGTCGATTCCTTCCACTTGTGTATAGCCTTGAGCCACAAGACGAGCTTTATTACGAACAATATTACCCAATTCCTCCGATTTGTTTTTGTAAATCCATTTAGTTCCAATAATGTTAGAATTTAAAGGACGTGGAACTAAACACCAAACCTCGTTACGGGTAAATTGTTCAAGCTCTTCTTGCATAGCTTGAATCCAGAATTTATCATTTAAGGCCTCAATCACATTTTTTGGTTCAACAGAGGAAACGAAACAGGAGTGTTTTACCTGAGAGTATGTGGAGGACATACACACATATCTAACCATATCTCTGTAATCAACTGGCTCCTTGTTCCTTGTTCTAACCCCTTCATTAACATCACCAATTACTTGAGTAATGGGATGATAATTTCTAATTCGAGCCGGGGATCTCTCCCGCCTTGATGGTACACCAATCCATCTTCTCCTTCGTAGTCACTGCTCTCGTAATTTCCAGCCACTGTTCTGTTCTCCTGTGTTGCCTCAGTGTTGCCATTTCAGGGGCGACACTTGGAGCAACACTTGAATCTGTGGCTGCAATGGCTGAATCGATTCTGTTCCACCCTTTGTTCGACTTCTTCTAGTAAAGTCGAGGTATATCATCACCTGTTCTCCTGCGGCATCTCAAGTAATCGTTAAATTCAATATTTACCGATTCTTGAATTACTTTTAACCTCAAATTATAGACACGATAAGCATGACTGTTTTGAGAGTAGCCAAGAAAGATGGCTTTGTCACTCTTAGAATCAAGTTTTCCTAAGTATTCCCGGTCATTTAAAATGTAACACAAACACCCAAACACATGAAAATAGTGAACCGTAGGTTTCTTTCCATTTAAAATCTCATAGGGTGTCATAGTTGTACCGGGTCTTAAGAAAACTCTATTTGTAGTGTGACAAGCCGTGTTTAATGCTTCGGCCCAAAAACCTTTAGAAATATTTCTAGCAATTAGCATAACACGAGCCATTTCCATTAAAGTCCTATTTTTCCTTTCAAGAACACCATTTTGTTGTGGTGTTTTGGGTGCCGAAAACTCATGGTGTATCCCCTTTTTACTACAAAAAGTAGAAAAGGAGATGTTTTCAAATTCTCTACCATGATCTGATCTTATTCGAAAATAGGAGAACAAAACATGTTTTTGATTTTAGAGACTAAGTGAGTAAATTTATCAAAAGTTTCAGATTTTTCTCTTAAGAAATAAACCCATGTAAACCTGAAAAATCATCAACTATCACATAAACATACTTCTTACCTCCCAAGCTTTCTACCTCAATAGGACCCATCAAGTCCATATGTAGAAGCTGAAAACAATGTGTTGTTTGAGTGTTGCTCATTGTGTTGCTCAACACCGTGAGCAACACGAGTTTGCTTACCCTTTTGATGCCACCACACATCACGGTGTTTTTGAGGTCTAGTTTAGGAACACCTTTGACGGCATTATGTTTGATAATCTTCTCAAGATTTCTATAATGAGAATGACCTAACTTTTGATGCCATAACCTAATATCATCAAGTTTTGTCAAATTGCACACCGATTTATTACCAACCGTATAGCAATTATCACTTGATCTTATTCCAGTCATGACACAAAAGTTAGTGTTATCAAACACTTCACAGGTATTTTTATTGAATTTTACCTCCAAATTGTCATCACATAGTTGGCTAATGCTAATTAAATTAGCAAGTAAACCATCTACGTGCAAGACATTTTTCAAAGGAGGAAAACCAACAATATCCAGTGTTCCTTTACCAACTATTTCACTCTTGCCTCCACCACCATAAGTCACAGAGCCTCCTTGAATAGGTTGGTACTGCTAGGAATGATTTTGTACCAGTCATATGACGTGAACAACCACTATCAAAGTACCAAGTTCCTGCAATGTTAGTCCTTAAAGCTGTATAAACAACATAGCATTTCAGTTTTTCCTTGGGTAACCAACCCTTTTTTGAAAATCTGGATTTCTGTTCACCGCTGTTGCCATAAGTGTTGCCCCTGAGAAACCGGCGACACTTGAGACGACACTTGAAGACTGGACATTTTCTTTTGTAGGAAAATGCAATCCGGTTTTAAATGTCCAGCTTTGTGACAGTATCCACACTCATTGGATTGATCGCAGGAATCACTAGAAGTGCTACCCTTTTCCTTGACACGCTCTTTTACAAAACAATTTTTAGTTTCAACATCAAACAAGGAAGAGGTAATACTTTCAAGTGATTCTTGGAACCCAAGACCAGCTTTCGAGGCTTACTCAATTTGAGTATTTCATCCAATTTGGATGAACTCGTGTTGAGTTTTTTGAAGGTGGATTCGGCTAGGTTGAGTTTGGCCTTGATTTTATCAAGATCCAAGTCTCTCCTACCTGAGTTGAGCTTCTAACCGAGTCAAGGAGTTCTTAAGATCCCGATTTTCCTTTTTCAAGAAAACCACCATCTTATTCTCCTTTTTCCATTCCATGAGGAGAGATTTATAGAGGTTTTTTAATTCACAAATAAGTTCATCTTTATCAAGATCATCCTCTATAATCTCTTCGAATTTAAATCGTTGAACCATGCAAATTAAGATCATTTAAAGAATCATACCTGCTGAGTGTTGTGCCAAGTGTTGCCAATTCCTGGACGACACTTGGGGCAACACTTTCGAAGAAGTCACCAATGTTGTGTCAAGTGTTGTCAAATCTGTAACGACACTTGAAGTAACACTCTCGCCGAAGGTAGCTCCTCTACCGTGGCCATCATGACTACTTGCTCCGTCTGTTCTTCTTTCTCCGTTCCTTCCTCCTCTCCATCACTAAGAGATACCCACAAGTTTTTGCCCGCCTTTCTCAAGGTGTTAGCACATTCATTGGCATAGTGACCCCAACCGGAACAAGCATGACATTGAATAGATTCAATGTACTTAGGATCGGACCGGATCTTTTCCGAGGATGCACGCCTTGGTGGGATATCCTTTTGATTTGGAGGAGGACTTCTCCTTGGCACAAAACTAGAGGTTTTGGCCGTTTGGTCCTTAGCCTTTACCTGCACTTTGTTAAATTTTTCTAACCATAGAATTATATCTCTTTGCAAGTAAAGCTACACTAGTATTTTCATCTAACTCCTCGAAGACTTCATCTTCATCGTCCACACATGTGTCCGAAGATTCGACTTTTAAGGCAATATTCTTGCCTTTAGAAGCCTCCGTTTGTTCATTGAGATTCAACTCAAAGTTTTTCAAAATACTCATTAAGGAGTTGATGTCCATTGTTGAAAGATTATGGGCCTCTTCAATAGCTGAAACTTTAATATTAAAACGTTCGGGAAGAGTACGAATAGCTTTTGAAACAAGTTGTTTATTTGTAAAAGGCTCCCCTAATACTTGACAAGCATTTGAAATATCAATCAACTTTTCAAAATAAGACGAGATGTCTTCGTTTTCACCCATTCTTAATCTTTCAAATCTACTAGTGAGACCTCTAAGCTTTGTTTCTGACACTGCCATCTCCTTCACAAAATCTTTGTAAAGTATCCCAAGCATCTTTTGCAGAGGGACTATTTTGAATGAGTTTGAACATATGCATGTCAACCCATTCATAGATTGCATTCAGTGCCTTTTCATTGAAACTAGCAAGATTATTCTCTTCAATTGTCCACTCGAATTCAGGTTTGACTTGAACGTCACCATCGTCATCCGGAGGAAGCATTGGAACAGAATAACCATTTAAAATAGATCGCCAAGCCCGAAGATCAATTGATTTGATATGCGAGCGTAGGCGAATCTTCCAATAAGCATAATTAGATCCATCTAAAACCGGTAATCTCTTTTGATTAGGGTTTGCAGGATCATAAGCCATGACAAAAGGATCTAAACACTTAGTATATCAAGTGCTAGGCTCTGATACCAATTGAAATTGTCTATGGCTAAGAACTTATGAGACGAAACTCACAAGGTGAGATAAAACTCACAGAGTGTTGTTCTTAGTGTTGATGACACTAACAACAACACATTCACCAATTCTAGAAAAAGCACAAATCAATAGAAATAAATATAATTTGCAGCGGAAGAATTAAAGCAATACACAAGAATATAATTTTTATCAAGTTATATAAATATATAACTTGATGGGTGCCTAAAAGGCAAGACCTTTCTATTAATAATATGAATTCAATACAAGGTCGAGGTTGTTCCTTAATGATAAACGAACCCTGATATAAGGAACAACATACACGAATTCTCTCTGTAAATAAACACTCAAAAACCTCACAAAAATATAAAAATCTATATGAAATATTCGAGTGTTGGACAAAGTGTTGCCGACACTGAATGGCAACACTTGAGAGCGAATTCTACTTTTCTTGTGCAGATTTGCGTTTCGAATTGGATGATCTTCAATGAAGATCCACCGCACTATATATAGGCCACAAAGTCTTGGAGCCTACTCAAATGATCGCCAATGACCTTGGGTTTGTTTCCTCATTTTATGCCTTCTCGCCTTCATTGTAGGAGACCTAGTCTTCTCTTGCTTCTCATGCTTGTACCTCTTAGCTTTGATTGCCTTGTACTCGACTTGTTCTCCCCGCAATAGCTGAATAAAATATCTCCCGGCTTGGTCATCAATTAAACAAATAAACACATGTTTATTTGTTAACTTCTTCTTCTTCGTGATTAACGCCCGGGCCGTTTCGTTGCTGATTTTAAGCTCATTTTAAGGTGACTAACTACTGTTATATAAACATTAATTTACCCATTAATATTTGTGAAAAATACAGTAACTAACTCAGTGTCGCCAATTCCAAATGGCAACACTTTTGGCAACACCAGTGGCAACACTGGTTTGCAACACTTGGGATGACATTCATGACAACACATGATCTAACATTAACACGAGCCCCCTGTGACTCTGAGGGATCCGCCCTTCGGGATGATGCATCCTCGTGACATGGATGTGCTGGAGTACGATAGGTACTTGGAGGGCGTGAGCGCCAAGGAGTTCATCCTGTATGGAAAGGAGTACGGGGCCTTCGTCAGGCGGAAGCTGAGGACGCTACAGGTGTTGGCGAGGGAGAGGCAGGATGGCCCACCACGTCCCCCAGATGTTCCGGTGCCTGGGCCGGACTTCATGTATATATGTGGGGATTCTTTGAGGAGGAGGGTGTCGGTACCCATCCCGGAGCAGGCTCCTGCTACTTATCGGGTTGACCCGGATGCTCCGGTGAGTGTGCTTACTCTTTTCCATCTTGGCATCTTTTCTGTATTTTTCTCTTTTTGTCGAGTATGATTGCTTTTCTTTAGCTGAGCGTTTCTTTGGTTGTTTGCTTGTGCAGGTCTCGGGGAGATCCTTCGATACCTTTACCCGCTGATTTGTGGGGATACGGTCTTTTGCGAAGAAGCTGTCTTGTAGGTCTTCGCGGCGCGTGCCGGCGTTTGAGCCGATGCCTTCGAGGCATTTTGTGGATACTCCTTCGTCGAGGGCAGAGTCAGGGCCGCAGCCGGAGGGACCGGTTCGGGGGCGGCATAGTCTTGATGCAGGGACGTCTTCGGGGGCCCAGAGGCCACAGATTCTTCACCAGTTCTTTCCTCCGCAGGATGTACAGGGAGAGGGTTCGTCGGCGCATCCCTTCTATGATCCTTTCACCGGGTTTGATCCTTCGGAGTACTTCGAGTACTCGCCTCAGGAGGGGTCCCAATATTCTGATGACGAGGGTGTGGCTGGCGAGTTTGCCGAAATGCCGGACTTCTCGTTTGAGGAGGTTGATGATGATGAGTCGGAGTAGGGCTCATTTGTTTTCCCTCTTTCCGTTTTTTCTTGTTTTTGTTTAGCAACAGTCATTTTGTACCTGTAATAAAACACTTGTATTTGCACAGTGTGAATGTGGTGCCCAAGATAGCGGCTCCCTTTTTGTTTACTTATTTTTTTTGGAACCACTTTCTCGTGTAAGGGGGATCACCGCCTCACATCAGTTTGGAAACGTCCGGTTTAAATTGAAAAACGGAGTCGCCACGCCATTTTGATTTCCTCAAAACTTTGAAAAAAAGGATTTGGGTCCGGAGGTTAAGTTACCCTTTGGGAAGAACGGATCATCGTTCACCCAAAGAGCCTTGTCGAAGCAAGTCTTCCAAGATCCGCTTTTCATACTTGCCTTGGTGCTTTCGTGTGTGGGATGTGTGTTTTTGAAAAGGAGGGAATGTACCAAGTGGTCTTCCGAACATATAAACCATGAGTTGGTTATCGCTCGGGATTCCTTGGATTTTTATGTATGAGGGACTTTGGTCCCCTTCTCATCTTGGACTTACGATCATCATGATAAGACCTTGGGTCACATGCGATCAAGATAGGGACACCGTTTTTAGAGTCCAAGGATGAGACTCTTTAGAAAAGAATGACCTTTGCCTATCAATCCTACATCTTGAGACGATTTGGACTTTTTCGGGACATTTATGCTCGTCTCAAGTGATGATCGGAGATATGTGGCTAGGGCTCATCCTTTTCTAAAGGAGAATCCGTCTATGGCATCTTTAGGTGGAAGAAATGATGTAAAGATAGGACCTTTACACCATCTCGCTCCAAGAGATGTTTCAAGTACCAAGGGGGACTAGGGAAGGGGTATAAAGATTGGATCTTTATACTCATCCTATGCCTTTTTGTGCCTTATAAAGGTCACTAGGCAATCCTAGGAGAGAGATCCAACCATGAAGGACATGGGGGATGCATGTTTAAGCTAAAGATGACATTTTTATGTGCAAAGGATGCAACTTTATGCAAAGATGACATTTTTAATGCAAAGGATGCTATTTTGATGCAAAGGATGCTACTTTATATGTAAAAATGGTGTTTTAAGTGCAAAAGATGCTACTTTTCACATCACCATGTGAGAGATCCACCCTAGAACAAGCCTTTTTTGAGGTCTTATTTGTTCATCCTTGGGTTGGATCTTCCATGGATTCTATGTGATAGGGAAAAGGGGGTGATATGATTTACATGCCTAAAGATGGAATCTTTAATGACAATATATCAAGTACCAAGCAAGTATATAGTAATATGTAAAGCAAGGAGCAATATATCACATAAATACAAGTATATTTTCAAGAAAAAGGGGAGGAGAGGTTACCAATAGTGGTGTTCCTCTATCTCCTTGAAGTTTGCCTAGGGAAAGGACCAACTTTGGGAGGTTTTGAAGAGGAAGGAGGTGGTTTTTGACACTCTCAGCTCTCTGGAATTTCGTGGTGGTATTTTGGCAGAGTAACACTACTGAAAATCCCCCTAAAATGAATAGAGGAGGTCTCTATTTATAGGCAGTCTGGGAATGGCTAATGAAGCCGTGCGGCTGTAACCCCAGGGCAAATGAGGTCAGCATGGGTCTTATCCTGAGATGACTCAGCTTATTTCTAGAACCATGCAAGGTGGCCTTCTAGAAGGGCTTTTCCAGCAAAGGACTACGTGGAATTTTAATTCCTAGCAAGTCCTTCGCCCCTCGGAAGGTTTGGAAAAGTTACCAAATTGCCCCTGAACTTGAGGAAAGTCCGGGGAATTACCGGGAAACTTAACCGGAAGGCATGAGCCAGATTTGGGTACTTACACACAGCAAAGTATTTTATTTAAGATGTAATGATGTATTTTTGATTCCTGAGATTGACCTAGGAATTGTTGCTAGTTTATTATTTTTTATTTTGTGCATGTCACGTGAGCTGGGAATGCGTTTGTGGTTAGTGTATGGTTGCCGGAAATGGCTTTGGCCAGGCTTTTGAGCAGTTGGAGGCAAGGTCCTGCCGGGAACAGTAGCTGTTTTGCAGTTTGCTGAAAATGTGGGACCAGGTTGCAAAGTGGTCCGTACGAACAGACCATGCATGCAAAGTGGTCCGTACGGACAAGCTTTGCTTTTGGTAAGGAAATAAGAGCCACAGGATGTCTGGACCTCCTTCACTTCCCATTTGCAGTCATTTCGAGCTTTCTCCTCATTTTTTCTAGAAACTTCCATTTTTGCCATGGATTCTTCGTCCGTTCCAAGAGTTTTGCCGAGGCTTTCGAAGGAGCGGCAAGCATACTTCCTTGAGCGGCTAAAAATATGGATGTGGCACCTTATGAGGCACAATAGGCGGGGGTTCGAGGTGAGATTTCGACTCCGCTCGGTTTGGTCCCTTAAGGAGCTAGTTCCTGATTGGCAATTGTTGCGGGCTGCCGTGAAGTTTTGGGATGTTAGGAGACATGTGTATAGCTTCTCCTACAATGAAGTGACGCCCACCTTTGAGGATTTTCGGGCTTTGATGGGAGGACCAGAGGTGGAGGCCATCTTGCTTCCTGTGATTGGCGGTGCAGCCATGAGCGTGAAGCTCGCATGCTTTCTTCGGACTTCATTGGAAGAAGTGCAGGGTATGACCTTTGATTCCGGTCATATTGATATTTATGTGCTGCCGGAGCGGTTTATGAGTGACGGCGAGAGTGACGCCTCGTGGGATGCATTTGCCTTGTGCGTGATAGCGACGCTTTTCATGGTCAGCTCCCTTGGGGTATGCGACGACACTTTGCTGGATGTGGTAGGGCACTGCAGAGCCGGGGAGGATATTGTTCCGTTGGTGTTGGGGGAGACCCTTCACGGCATTGATAGTCTGGTGACTGGGGATAGGTTCATGAGAGGGGGAGCCCCGCTTTGCTCACCTTGTGGTTGCGAGAGAGACTTCAAGCTATGCCCGAGGCTCCGGCGTCATTTAGCCCATGGACATTTGCTCAGCGTCCTATTGTATTGGATATGGATCAGTCCGTCTGGGAGAGATGGATGGCACAGCTTGGCATGAATCAGATCCGTTGGTGGGTTCCACACTGGGGGATTGAGACTAGGAGGGCCTTTCAGGAAGGGTCCTATGTTGTCAGAGTTCCAGGTTTGTCTTGGTCCTCCTTCTATATTTCGTCACTTGTTTCCTGCTAGCTTCGGGATGAGGCAGGAGCCTTTGTTGGGCTGGGACGATATCGCTACTGCGGAGGTAGCTTCTCTTTGTATGGCAGCTTCAGATGCTCTTCTGTATTTTCTGAGGGTATGGAAGTATTCCGCTTTCCCTCCTGTGGTACTCCTTCGACGTCGAGAGAGTGTTGTGTTGACCACCGAGTACCTGGATTGGTACGAGCAACATGTTGGGCAGTCCCAAGTGATTTTAGGAAGCAGTGAAGCGATTCTGGGGAAAGGTTGCCGTCCTAGCTATAGCCTTAGAAATGTCGAAGCCTGGTCTAACCCTCAGAATGTGACAGGAGACGCTTTATTCGACTACGAGACTCAAGTTGATCGACAGACGGAGAAAGGTCCTCTTTTGTAGACTCGCAAGGAGGAGATCCGGGCCGAGGCACGGACGAATGAAGCTCTGCGAGATGCTGGATTGCTTGACTCTATGGGGAGGACCTCTAATCTCGAAATGAGAGAGATAGAGTTGGCTCGCGTGGAGCAAAAGAAGACTCACCGGGGACGAGGGAAGAAAGGGAAGAATGGCGAGGGGACAAGCGCAGGTGATGCGGAATGACCTCCTAAGTATCCATTCATTGCATTGCAGACACATTATTTGTTAAATGTATTAAGCTGTCTTTTAGCATGTTGTGAACTTGAGAGTAGACCATGTTTGGACTCATCAAGAAATGTTGTAATCGTTAGTGATTTGTGATTTACTATTAAAGCTTTGTCAAGAGGCAAGATCTCTTGTTCGCCTTTTGTTTCTTTTGTGAGCCTGGCGGCGTCCAGCTGTGGACCTTTCTGTTGTATTCGCGGACTGAAGCAGTCTGGACCTTGACGGCAATCCCTTTTCGCTTGGGTTTTGTGTTTGGATGGGAAGGTTGGATGATCCCTTGACAAGTCGTTTTGACGATCTTTTCCGTGACTTCCTTGCCTCTTGTTTGTTGGCACTGGGTCCTTGACCTCATTTTTTTGTAGCTTCTGCTTGAGCTTTTTTTTTTTTTTGAAAGCTTCTGCTTGAGCTCTTTTTTTTTTCTTTTGAAAGCTTCTGCTAGAGCTCTTTTTTTTATTTTTGAAAGCGCGTGAGGGCGAAGGCAAGCCCCTAGCTTGGAGTTGATATGGGCCAGTCGTTTGATGTTGAGTGACCTTCTGATGTCCTTTGATGTTGCCGCCGTCGTTTGACTTGGTCAAGGTGATGGTGGGGGCATGTTTTGGAAAGTGTTTAGTTTGATGGAGGTCTTGGTTGACATTCAAACTTTTTTGTTTTTTTTTTTGTGTTTTTAGACCGGACCAATTAAGGTTGCCTACATTCCCCCGGATTAGAGGGCTCAGGTCTGCGTAGTTCGACACTACAAGGAGTGCCAAGAGATGCACAGTTGATCTTCTTTAGGCAAAGTATCTGCGAAGTTTGCTTTCGTTGACCGGATTCATGAAGGGATTGTTGTCTAGGTCTGTCAGCTTCATGGCACCTCCGGAGAAGATCTTTTGAACCATGAAAGGGCCGATCCATGTTGGTTCCCATTTTTCCAGTGGGTTGGTTCGAGTGGGAGGCTTTTCCTTGAGTACCAGATCGCCTTCCCTGATGTCTCGAGACTTGACTTTCTTGTCGAAAGCTCTGGCCATTTTGCTTTGGTAGCTCGAATGTGTTCCATGGCCTTTATTCGTCGCTCATCCAGCAGAGCCAGTTCGTCGTGTCAGCTTCGGAGCCATTCGACTTCGTTGATCTCGTTTCCAACAGCACTCGGAGTGAGGGAATTTCCAATTCAACGGGCAGTACTGCTTCCATCCCGTATGTCAGGGCAAATGGAGTTTCTCCCGTGGCTGTTCTGACTGATGTTCGGTAGCCCCAAAGTGCAAGGTGCAACTTCTCTGGCCAATCTCGTCCTCGGGTGGTCATTTTTTGGATGATCCTTTAGAGGGTCTTGTTTGCTGCTTCTACTGCGCCATTTGTTTGCGGCCTGTGGGGAGAGAACTTGTGGCGTGTGATCTTGAATTCGGCCAGCAGTCTGTCGCATTCTCCTTCGAAGTGGGAGTCGTTGTCTGATATGACCTTGTTCGGGATTCCGTATCGGCATATGATGTCTTCCTTGAGGAAATGTACGACCTTCTTGGAAGTGAGCACCTTGTAGGACTTGGCTTCGACCCATTTTGTGAAGTAGTCGATGGCTACCAAGATGAATTCGTGGCCGTTGCTGCCTGGCGGAGCGATTTTCCCGATAACGTCAATTCCGCAAGTGGCGAAGGGCCAGGGGGTAGTCATGCAGTATAGATCGTGAGGAGGTAGATGATTGAGGTTGGAGAACCGTTGGCACTTGTAGCAGCTTCGGACAAAGTGGATGCAATCTGCCTCCATGGAGATCCAGTAGAAGCTCACTCGAAGGATGATTTGCATTAGGGCTCTGGCATTCATTTGGGGGCCGCAAGCCCCATTGTGGACTTCGTTCATGAGCTCGCTTGCTTTTTCTGGCTGATGCAGCGTAGGAGCGGTCCCTGGTAGCGCTTTTTGTATAGCATGTCTCCAAGAATGATAAAGTGAGAGGCGAGGCATTTTAGGGCCATGATGCTCTTAGCTTTGATTCCTTCTTTGAGCTGACCTTCCTCGTTCATGAAGGAGGTTTCCCCGTTTTTGAGGTATTGGAAGATCTGGTGGACGCACTATGCTGGTGAAGAGGCTTCCGATTTGTGTCTCTTTGGTTCTTCAGCAGTTCCCCAAATCTATCATGATTAAAACCTTCTCGGCAGCTTGGGCCATGCTTTTCTCTCGTTTGACAATGTGCTTAAAGGTTTGTTTAACGGATTCGTTCAATTAATGTGTCTGCTTCTTTATTAGATGAATAGTTATTAACTATTTGTGATTTAGTTAATTCATCATTTGTTAAAGATGCAATGAAAGGATATTTAGTAAGGTCGGACCTTTTATTGAAAGCGTAGAGAAGATACATTGTTGATTATGGACTCACAATCTTCCGGCATAAAGCCATCAGATGACTCGAAAGACTTGAATTCACAGACAACATGACTCGAAGCTATACTCTAGGTGACGAGGGATTGGACCAGGCTTCATTACTCTTTGCAGGCTGTAGGTCTAGAGAGGGTGGCGATGGCTTTGGTGGCCATTCTTTTGTCGATGCGGTTCCCGAAGGATGGCTTGCCTACGGTTCGACTTCAAACCAGATCGCTGAGGTTTTAGGTTGCTCCTTTGATGGTGTCCCTCCATTGTTGTTGCTGCCAGATCCCGGGGGGCCTTGATGATAGAAGTCATGGAGAGCCTTTTCCAGGAGGGCGAAGCATTCGCTGATTCGGAGTTGATTCTTGCTGATGTTGATTATCTTCATAGAATCTGCTTCTTTATCTGGGATCTTTGCTTGGATGACATTTACGATGTCTGAATCAAGGGGGCATGCTATCTCTCCTTCTCTGATTAGGCTTTGAAGGAGGTTGCGCCATTGATCTTCCAGGTCAGATACCGGGATGTTGAATTGGACTATGCTGTGATGGCTATCCCCGTGAGATCCGAGCGTGTCGGCAAGAGGGTTGTCCTGCACTAGCGGGTCGGTGATGAGCCAGCTTTCCTCAGGAGGGTTTTCGACGAAGTATGAGTCTACTTCTCGGTCAAGCTCCATCTGGGCGTCCATCTCTTGATCTTCTTTCATGCATTCTTCGCAGTCGCATATTTCAGCGTTGTCATCTTGGCCCATGAGTTCTTCGATCTCTAGCTCGTCACGACTTAGAGCGTGGATGTAGGGATCTATTTCATAGCAGGACAGGACTAGAGACTCGCCTGCAGAGGAGTATTCGATCATGTCGGGACCTTCTTCTGGGTCATAGCTTGCTAGCCAAGTGCTTGCCATCGTGCTGCTTCCGCGGATCACCTCGAGGTTCCCATTGGCATTGATGAATTTCACACATTGGTGAAGAGTAGATGATACTACTTTCATCTGATGCAGCCAAGGTCGTCCCAGCAGGGCGGAGAAGGTTGGGTTGATTTCCACAACTTGGAACTCCACCGACTCCAATTTTTCATTGAATTGGATCCTTAGATTGATTACTCCTACGCCAGGGCGTGGAGTGGAGTCGTAAGCTCGGATTATCCGAGGCAAAGGTCTTATCAGGGAGCGGTCGACCCGGAGTCATTTCAAGGTGCGCAAGGCAATGATGTTGACCGCGGAGCCATTATCGATCAAGAGGTTCAGGAGGTAGACCTCTCTATCTTTATGAGGATGAGGAGGGCCTCGTTGTGTCTGTTTTCACATATCGGCAAGTCGGCGTCTGTGAAGGCTAGACCGCTTCCAGTGTTGCCATTTGATTCAGTCTCCTCCGGGGAGCGTTCAATCCATCCATTGGTGTGTCTCGATCGTGGCATAGATCGTAGGGAGACACTCATCCTTGGGTTTTCCTGTCGGGATTCCCGGTTACAGGAGCGTTTGACTCTGGTCTCACATTCCCAGTCATAGCGGGATAGCATGTTGACGGTTTCAGAAATTGCAGGAGACCTACACTCGCATGGAGTCTCACCGAAGGCTATCATGTTCACCCTGTCGTTTCAGGGGAATGGATTTCCAATGGTGTTGCGGCCACGGGGGCGTTCCAACTTTCCCTCTTCGATTAGCCCCTGGACCACTTGCTTCAGCACGAAGCAATTATCGGTGGTGTGATCGGGGTAGTTGTGGAAGGCGCAGTGCTTGCTCATATCCATGTTGGGCTTGAGAGTCTTTGGTTGGAAATTCTCGAGAGGCTTGAGAAGATTTCGCTTCACCAATGCTTCGAATACTTGGCCCAGAGGCATTTCGAGGTTGTCGAAATGTTGGAACTGTGGTATGCGAGGGGGATTGTTGCTCCTTGTGGGTGCTTGATCGCGGTTTACTTGAGCTCCGTTCTGGATGTAGTGGACCGCTCCGGCTGCTTCTTTTCCTTTGTTCGGGACAGGTGCTGGATTTGACAGGTTTGTCCGATAGCGGTAAGACGAAGCAGGGGTCACTGTTGTCTTCTGGAGGCTCAGGGTCTTTTCGAACTTGGTTCCGGCGTTGACCATGGCACGGAGATCTGGATAGAAGTGATGGATGATCAAGGTCCTCAAAGATGGTTTGAGGCAGGAACGGAAGATGTCCATTTGCTCTTTTGGAAAGCGGATCCATTATCTCGCTTAGCTTCCAGTTCCATTTTTTGTAGAACTCGCCCACTGGTTCATCATCCTTTTGCTCTTTTGGAAAGCGAGTACTTAAAACAGTGTTTTCTTAGAATCCTAGGTAGGTTGGAAAAGATTTCTCTTCTTTTTCGCAACTATGCTAGATCCTGGGTCAGTAGAGACCATCTGTGCGGCTATAAGCCCCTCGTTTTGCACCTGTATTTCGACATCCTAGGGTGGACAGCCCCGGGCGAGGGTCCTATAGGGCAAGCGGTTTCCACCGGAATAAAAGAAAAAATCAAACCTAAGGACCGAGTCTGTCATGTTCGTTTTAACGCATTAGCCATGTGAATAGTGAGCCGAGCCGGCACCTGAGTCAAGATCTGGTCGAGAGTTCGGCATGACCTCTCTTTACCTTGCTTGCGCAAGGGATCTGTGACGTTAGGTGTTGGCTGGGTCATATTGTCATGGCTGACGTATTAAAGGCTTGATGACATGGTGTCATGTGGGCATGGATGTATATCCGGGACGGAGCATCGTCTGGGTGTAGCTTCGGAAATCAAGATCGGGTCAAGGTTTTAGCATGACCTTTCATCGCTTTGCTTGCGCAAGGGATCTTGAGTTCTGAGCTTTGACCCAGGAAATGGCCGGCATGGGATATGCATCCAGGCTGTATGACACGGACTGGGTAAAAACCAACCGAGTCTTTGGACAAAGTGTGACTCAAGCGTGCAATGTTGACACTGGCTAGGATGGGATGTTTGGAATGATCCCGTGCGCATCCAAGAGGCCTAGGAAGACCAAACGAACTACAACTGAGACCACCCCGGGTTGAGGGTTGTAGTGTGCAGTGTATCTGAGGAAGCAAGTGCACGTAGATTGCGGTGTACCGAGGCAGCAGTGCGAGTAGTGTGCGGTCGCTAAAATTCTTTTTCTGAGTAAAACAGAAGTTTTTTGAAGAATTTTAAATGTATGTACACAGATGTATATTGATGCTTTTTTTTTTATATTTTTTTTTGTAAAATAACAAGTAAAGCACATGCACACACACAACAGTTAAGGAACGGGGTAATATGAAAGTTTGACCCTCATCATTGTTTTAAAAATCTTTTGTTTTTTGTTTAAAAGTTTTTAAGACAAAACTCTCCCCAACAGAGTCGCCAACTGAAATTACCCGGATCCGGCTCGCGCACGGGCCTCGGCATCTCGTGGTTGGTCGAGAGGTGTCTCGATGTGTTTTTGTTTGTAGAGTCGCCACGCCATTTTGATTTAGCCCAAAACATTGAGAAAAGTCATCAGTTTAAAACATTGTTGTTGTGTGATGAGATTTTGAGTTCGGAGGTTAGGTTACTCCTCAGAAAGGGCATAGTAAATGCGAACCCGAGTCGCCTCGTAAAAACGAGTCTTTCGGTACCCCTTCTTTCTTTAAAAGTTGTGTGTGTGTGTGTGCTTTTTAAAAATGTATGTTGTATCTGATATCTACATTGTACACTACGTATTGAAATGTATTGAAATAGTAATGGAAGGAAGCCTTACCAATGTTGGTTCGTGTCTGTCTTCCTCTGGGGAATAGTGTTTGATTGTTGAATAGTGTTCCGGGACGGACCGGGGTTTGCTTTGGGATGTGCCGATTGTCTGCGGACAGAGCTTCGGCATGCCTCGGGATTGTTAAGCGTGTACTCGAGTAGAGTTTCGTCGTGCATTGGGATCGTAGGGATCGTTGACTGGACTCGGGCAGAGGTTCGGCGTGCGTCAGAATCGTTGGTTGCGCTCGGGGGCGAGTTTCGGCGTGCGTCAAAAATCGTTCCCGGTTGAGCTTGGAAAGGGTAGGATGCTCTCGGGATGGACCGGAATGCCTCGGGATGGATTTGGCGGGGCTTCGGATGGATCGAAAGGCTTCAGAATGCCTCAGGAGTGCCTTGGGGGTGCCTCGGGGCAGCTCGGGAGCGTCTCGAGAGCGCTCGGCAGAGCTTCGGAGTACCACGAGGGGCCTCAGAATGCTCCGGAGGGAACCGAAAGGGGCCGGGATTGCCTCGAAGGGTCTTAAAGGGGCTGCCTGAAGGTTGGGAGAGAGGAGAGAAGAGGGAGGTGTGAAAATTATGAGGGGGGAAGCCCTCTATTTGTAGGGTCCAGATTATGGCTAGTTGTGTCACACGACACTCTCAGACATTACCAGTTTTTTGGTTTTCCTGGATTTAAGGGAATATTGTGGACTTTAAGGGGATTTTGTAATTATGATGTCTGGATGCAAAGTGGTTCGCACGGACAACCTTTGCTTTTCCAAAATTTCCAAAATTCCCAAAAAGTCCTTTTGTACTTTTTTATCCCAGAATGCCCCCCCTTGGTTTGGTTGGTAGTTTTTGGGTTTTTTGAGGGCTACGGGTGTTCGAGATTGCATTTGTGTGAGTCTGCGGTGTTTCCCGTGCGTTTGGAAGAGAGTGATCCAGATTGGGGTACTTATAGGTCCCCCAAAAATCCTTAACAACATGGGACTAAGTTCAAGAGGCTTTCCTAGGGCGTTTCTTCCCACCAAGCAAGACCACCCAGATTCGTACAAAATCACTAATTTATGCCAAACAGGAAGTGAATCATTGTATGACGCTTGGGAGCGTTTCAAAGAGCTCCTAAGGATGTGCCCCCACCACGGGCTTGAAAAGTGATTGATAGCTCATACCTTCTACAACGGTCTCACGTTCAAGACTAGAGAGACCATTGATGCCACTGCAGGTGGGGTACTAATGAACAAAACTTTTGATGAGGCATACGATCTCATCGAAAACAATTCTTTGAACCACTATCAGTGGTCGAATGAGAGGGAGCAACATCAGGGCACTCCAGGTAAATATAATGTAGATGTCGCAACCTTCTTCACAACCACCGGGGTTTACGCAAAAGAAATTCAATACTAATTCTAATTCTTTCCCTCCCCCTAAATCAAAATTAGATCTTTTAATGGACTTTATTATTGGAAGTAATAATGCTCAAGAAAAGACTAACAACGAGTTTAGGGAATGTTTCAAGTTATTAAACGCTAGGTTTGATAATCTAGCCGCCCATAACAAAATGCTTAATGAACATGCTAAGGCGGTAATAACTTGGAGTGGGAAAGAGCTTATATATCCCCCTCCTAAAGAAAATAGCAAACCTATTGAGGAAGATGTTAGTCCAAATGTTGAGACTAAGGACGAGGTTGAAAAAGGGACGGAATCCCTTAAAATTTCTAGAAATTTTGACCCGCCAATACCATACCCTCAAAGGTTGGTAAAGGAAAAACTTGACAAACAATTTACAAATTTTTTAGAAGTTTTAAAATCTATTTACATCAATGTTCCTTTTATCGATGCTTTACAACAAATGCAATCTTATGCTAAGTTTTTAAAAGATATCCTTTCTAACAAAAGAAAATTAGAAGAGTATGAGACTGTTGCTTTAACGGAAGAGATAAGTGCCATTTTACAAAGAAAATTACCTCCTAAATTAAAAGATCCAAGTACTTTTTCTATTCCATGTAACATTGGTAATTTTAGTGTTGATAATGCTATGTTAGACCTTGGGGCAAGTGTTAGCCTCATTCCGCTATCGGTTAACGAGAAAATAGGCGTGGGGGAACTAAAACCCACCACCATATCTCTCCAATTAGCGGATCGCTCCATTAAATATCTGGTGGGTATTATGGAGGTTGTTCCTTGTCGTATATGGAAATTAATCATCCCGATTGACCTTGTTGTTCTTGAGATGGAAGAGGACCATCACATTCCCATCATTCTAGGGAGACCATTTCTTGCCACCGCCGGGGTAATTATAGATGTCAAAAATGGCAACCTTTCTTTAAATGTTGGGGATGAGAAGGTAGAGTTTAATTTGTCAAAATATATGAAAACCCATGATCTTGAGAACCCTTGCTTCGGTGTTAATTTCCTAGAATCTATAAGCAAGGAATTTGAAAAACCTCAATCTAAGACCCGCTTGAAAGATGTCTTTTAGATCGGTGGTCTACCTATGATGATGATGTTGATGCTTTAAATTTTGTTATATATCTTGATGCTAACCATGCAGAAAAAGGAAACATCAAATTCGAAAAGTTAGAGGCTAAAGTGGAGCCATCTAACATTGAGGTAAGCAAGGCACCTCAAGTTGAATTAAAGCATCTTCCTCCTAATCTAAGGTATGAATTTATTGGACCAAATTCTACCTACCCGGTAATTATTAATGCAAGTTTAAGTCCTCTTGAGACTGAAAAGTTATTAAGAGAACTTAGATTGCACCAAAAAGCCAATGGGTATACGATTGATGATTTAAAGGGAATTCACCCTAAGATTTGCATGCATAGGATTGACTTAGAGGAGGATCATAAAATCTCCATAGAACATCAAAGAAGGCTTAATCCTAACATGAAAGAGGTTGTTAAAAAAGAAGTCCTTAAATTACTTGATGCGGGCATTGTCTATCCAATTTTGGATAGTAAGTGGGTTAGTCTCGTTCAAGTAGTCCCTAAAAAGGGTGGAATGACGGTCATCCGAAATGAAAGGGATGAATTAATCCCAAATAGGACCGTCACGGGATGGCGTATGTGCATTGATTATAGAAAATTAAACAAGGCCACCCGAAAAGATCATTTTCCCCTTTCCTTTATAGATCAAATGCTAGAAAGGTTGGCTAGACATTCTTATTTTTGTTACTTGGATGGATACTCCAGATTCTTTCAAATGCCCATCCATCCAAGTGACCAATAGAAAACTACTTTTACTTGTCCTTATGACACTTTCGCCTATAGAAGAATGCCGTTCGGACTTTGTCATGCTCCCGCCACTTTTCAACGTTGCATGATGTCCATATTTTCTTATTTTATAGAAAATATAATGGAGGTTTCTATGAATGATTTTTCAGTTTACGGTTGTTCATTTGATGATTGCTTGAAAAATTTGTCAAAAGTTTTGCAACGTTGTGAAGAGGTCAACCTTGTACTTAACTGGGAAAGTGCCATTTTATGGTCAATGAGGGAATTGTTCTTGGGCATATGGTGTTCGAGAAGGGAATTGAAGTAGATAGGGCAAAGGTTGAAGTTATTGAAAAATTACCTCCACCTACCAACGTTAAGGGTGTGAGAAGCTTTTTGGGACGTGTCGGTTTTTACCGGCGTTTTATAAAGGATTTTTCAAAAATTTCTAAACCTTTAACTAATCTACTAATGAAAGATGCTCCATTTGTGTTCAATAGTTTTTGTCTTGAAGCTTTCAACATGTTAAAGGAAGCATTGGTATCTGCTCCTATCGTACAATCACCAGATTGGAACCTCCCTTTCGAAATAATGTGCGATGCAAGCGATTTTGCGGTGGGGGCAGTTTTAGGGCAACGGAAGGATAAAAAGTTGCATGCCATATACTATGCAAGCCGGACACTTGATAAAGCACAAATAAATTATGCCGCAACATAAAATGAGCTTTTGGCAGTGGTAATTGCAATTGATAAGTTCCGGTCATATTTAGTGGGATCTAAAGTCATCATATATACGGATCATGCGGCAATAAAATATTTGTTGACTAAGAAGGAAGCCAAACCAAGACTTATCCGATGGGTCCTTCTTCTTCAAGAATTAGATATTGAAATCCGTGATAAAAAGGGAACGGAGAATTTGGTAGCCGATCATCTATCACGGCTCACCAAGGATGAGGAAGACTCCGGCGAAAAAGAACTTCCCATTGATGACTCATTTCCGGATGATCATCTACTTCTATAAAAACCATGGAAGCACCTTGGTTTACGGACATCGTAAACTATTTGGCATGTAGAATTCTACCTCCAGAAATGAGCTATCAACAAAGGAAGAATTTTTTCTCGGAAGTAAAGAATTATTTTTGGGAAGATCCGCTCCTTTTTAAGCAATACGCGGATGGTATAATTAGGCGTTGTGTGCCAAACGAAGAGGTGAGGAAAATACTTCATCATTGTCACTCTTCTCCTTACGATGGGCATGTAAGCACAACAAAAACCACCGCCAAAGTTCTACAATCGGGTTTCTTTTGGCCTACTATCTTCAAAGACGCTCGGAATTTTATTCTCTCTTGTGATCATTGCCATCAAACCGGTAACATCTCAAGAAGGAATGAAATGCCTCTAAACAACATACTAGAGGTTGAGATATTTGATGTTTGGGGCATAGATTTCATGGGACCATTTCCATCATCCTACAACAACAATTATATTTTAGTAGCGGTGGACTATGTCTCAAAATGGGTTGAGGTCGTTGCATCTCCAACAAATGACTCAAAGGTCGTCATGAAGCTCTTCAAAAATGTCATTTTTCCAAGGTTAGGGGTCCCGAAAGTAATCATAAGTGATGGGGGCTCACATTTTTCACATCGCCAGTTTGAAGCTCTTTTGAAGAAATATGGTGTCCATCACAAAACTGTCACCAGATATCATCCACAAACAAGTGGACAAGTAGAAGTTTCAAACCAGGAGATTAAATGGATCCTTGAAAAGACAGTCACTAGTTCACGTAAGGATTGGTCAATAAAGTTGAATGATGCTTTATGGGCATACCGTACCGCCTTTAAAACACCTATCGGCACCACTCCCTTTAGGCTTGTATACGGGAAACCTTGTTATCTACCGGTGGAACTTGAACATAAAGCTTATCGGGCCATAAAAGCCCTAAATTATGACATGAAAGCCGCCGGCGAAAAGAGAAGGTTACAATTACAAGAACTTGAAGAGCTCCGACATGAAGCATATGAAAGTGCTAAACATTACAAGGAGAAAACGTAAAGATGGCATGATGCTCATATAATGAGAAGGGAGTTCAAAGAAGGAGATATGGTTTTATTATTTAATTCCCAGTTAAAACTTTTTCCCGGAAAATTAATGTCAAGACGGTCCGGACCGTATCAAGTCAAGAAAGTATATCTATACGGGGCCATCGAAATTTGGAGCGAGTCAAGGGGAGAACTTAAAGTCAATGGACAAAGACTTAAGCACTATGTAGTCGGCAATCCAATTGAAGTAATAGCCTCAATAATACTCGAAAATCCACCATCACCACCACTGTTTGTATATAAGTGTGTTTTGATCTAAGTATTATGATCATGGGGTTCGCAGCCACAATGTATATTACTTGAAAGGATCAAAATCACTTAAGTCTTTTGCAAAATATGACACGTTTAAGCAAGATAAATTTGTAGCCTTGATAAAAATTTCCACTATCATCCTCCATCTCCATCTCTGCGATTCAAAAGTGTATATCGATTCTCATGAATACTTCTAACTTGTGAATAAATGATCATTATTATTAAAGTGTACATTTCAAGCAATATTCTTTTTCACAAAACATTCTTAAGAGTGAAAATTTCTATATACCAAAGCTTATGATCTAAAAAGTTCATCCTTCTCTATATTATGATTTGCTTCATCAAATTCTATTTATGTTATAGTGATTTATTGTTCTTAATTTTACTCTCTAAAAATCTTTCTAAACCTCTTTCTAAATAATCTCTAAGGTTATAAAAAGTTTGAATAGGTAGATAAAGGCAATATCTTCATGGCAATAAAGCTTGAAGCATTTATATATTTTCTGAGGGATCCAACTTAAGATTTTCATCATTTGCATTTCATCTTCTCCATCTTTTTATCATAATCTTGCTTGGGAACAAGCAAGGATTTAGTGTGAGGGAGTTGATAAATGACTATTTTATAGTCAATTATAGCTTTGTATTCATATCACTTAGTTATATTTTATTACTATTTAGTTATATTTTTAGCGTCTTATATTATATATGGGATTTTATGCTTGTTGGTATATTTTTGTACTTATACAGGTTTTAGGGTCATTTTCTATGGAATATAAGGAGCTTATGGACCAAAGCTAAGGAAGGACTAATTCAAAATGATCATCCAGGCCAAAGTCAAGCTGGAGCGATTGTGCCCTATGAAGAGGAGCGGCCGTGCAAAAGCCCTTAGCCAGGCCAAAATGGGCCCAAATCAATGGAGCGACCGAGTCTTCTTTTCTGGAGTGGCCGAGCAAATCAGGCCTGAGCGGCCGTGCAGCATAATCTGGAGCGCCCGTTGAAATTACCCGGGATCCGGCTCGCGCGCGGAGGGGCCCCGAGGCATCTCGCATTCGTGTCGCTGTTCGGGAATGTCGCCCGGATCCGAGAGGCAGCGCAATCGCGCCCGGCATCCGGCTTTATTCCGCCCGCCGTTGCGTGTTGGAGGTGTCGCGCCGTTTGTTTTCGCATTTGTAGAGTCGCCACGCCGTTTTTATTAAGCCCAAAACATTGAAAAAGGGCATCAGTTTAAAGATAATTTTAAACCGTTTTGTGTGATGAGATTTTGAGTTCGGAGGTCGAGATGACTCCTGGGAAGAGAATATTAGAATATTAGAGCTCACCCGAGTCGCCTCGTAAACGAGTCTTTCGGATACCCCTAATATCCTTTAAAATGTTGTGTGTGTGTGTGCTTTTAAAAATGCATCTTTGTGTCGGATGTCTACATTGTACACTACGTATTGAAATGTATTGAAATAGTAATGGAAGGAAGCCTTACCAATGTTGGTTCGTGTCTGTCTTCCGCTGGGGAATAGTGTTTGAGGATGGAATAGTGTTCCGGTACGGACCGGAATTGCTTCGGGAGGGACCGGTTGTCTGCGGACAGAGTTTCGGCGTGAGTTGATGTTGCAGGCTGCGTTCGGGCAGAGGTTCCGCGTGCGTGGGGATCGCAGGATCACTCGAACGCAGGTTCGGCGTGCGTTGGGGTGGCGTGGAGTCACTCGGGCGTAGTTTCGCGTGGTTTGGGACCGCCGGTTTGACTCGGAAAGAGCCGGGACACCGTGGAAAGACCAGGCAAGGCCTCGGAGTACCACGAGGGGCCTCAGAGTACCTCGAGAGTGCCTCGGGGCAGCGCGGGAGCATCGCGGGAGCGCTCGGGGAGGCTTCGGAGCACCACAAAGGAGCTCGGAAGGCCTCGGAAGGATCCGAAAGGGGCCGGGAGTGCCTCGAGAGGACTTAGAGGGGAAGCCAGAAGGCTTAGGGAGGAAGAGAGAAGTGGGAGGAGTGTGAAAATGAGGAGGGGGAGCCCTCTATTTATAGTGCCAGTTTAGGTGCAAGAAGGTCCGTACGGACCTTCTTGGTTATCCAGAATTTTGGTTTTCCTCGATTTGAGGGAATATGTGATGATGGTGAATATTCTGGAATTATGATGTCCCCTGAGCAATAAGGTCCGTACGGACCATCTTGACATGCAAAGAGGTCCGTACGGACCAACTAAGCATGAGGGTAATCATTTTCTCCGCGATTTGAGGGAATATTGTGGACTTTAAGGGGATTCAGTAATTATGAAAACAAAGAGGTCCGTACGGACCATTTTTGCTTTTCCAATTTCCTGAAAATTCCCAAAAGATCCTTTTGTCCCTTTTTATCCCAGGAAGGCTCCTCCCTTGGTTTGGCTGGGGGTTTTGAGAGGGTTTTGAGTGCCAGAGGTCGTCGAGACTGCGTTGATGAGTCTGCGGTGCTTCTCGTGTGCTTGAAAGGGGGTGATCCAGATTGGGGTACTTACACCCGTGCAGTCTGGCCAGTTCGAATTGGAATTTGGCGCCAAGGTTACACGGCCGTGCACTTACTGTTACCGGCTGAAAAGGCACCTCTTGAAGACAGCTTTTTGAAGGATCATACCCCTAGCTTAGGATTCCTATTTAAAGGCCCCTTTATATCAGTTTTAAGGATCTAATTTCTACATCTAGAACTGATAGAAAACACACAAAAAGCATACAAATACTCTAGCAATTCATTTATACATCATACTCTAAGATTATTCTTGAAGTTATTATTGAAGATCAAGCAATAAAAGTTCTGAAGTTTGCTCTCAACTCCGTTTCTCTGCAAAAGAATAAGTCTTTCCATTCTTATCTTCTTATTAATTGTGTTTATTTCTATTATGGGTTGTGAGTAATCCCTCTAATTCTTGGGGTTGGAAACTCAACATAATTGTGAATGTGCCTCGTTTTTCTTTTACGAAAAAAGGGCCTGTGAATACCCCGTCCCGATGCAACGCGCATTCAGAAGTTTAAACTAAATAATTGTGAAAGTCGGACCGAAATGGGATATTCATTAAGTGACACTCGATTTAAACCATATTAAAAAATATTAGTTTAATTTTATGAGAGTCGCCACGCCGCTTTGATATAGCCCAAATCATTGAAAAAAGGCTAAACATGTGATTGGGTTCGGGGGTCAAGTTACAACAGGAGAAGAAACGTTATCACTCCTATTGCCCGACGGATCGGTCTTTCTAGCATGTGGGGTGTTGGTTGTGTGCGGTGTTTATAGGAATAGATAGAAGAAACGGGATCATGCATAAGGAGGAGGGGAGAGAAAGAATTAATTGATGATCACAC
This sequence comes from Adenophora triphylla var. japonica, assembly GCA_022495995.1. Classification (NCBI taxonomy): domain Eukaryota; kingdom Viridiplantae; phylum Streptophyta; class Magnoliopsida; order Asterales; family Campanulaceae; genus Adenophora; species Adenophora triphylla. The sequence goes on from JAFEMH010002827.1 coordinate 206,564, forward strand.
CCTAGAACCTTTTGACTTAGGCCCTCGAAAGGTGCACTAATCAACGTTCATCCTTGGGGAATTGTTGATCATGGGATGATTATTATTTAAGGAGGAAAGAAAGAAATAGTTCCTAGATCCATTGGGTTTCTCGGAAAAAACCTTAGATCATCCTCGGCTATGCATACTTAAATACATTAAAATAGTCCTAAATCTAGCATATAGGCACAATTAAAACATATGCAAGCGTAACAATAATGATAATAAAGAATGGAATATTAATAAAAGGCTTACCAATTGTGACAAGGCTTCGGGAGTTGAATCTAGCAAGATTCGAAGAGTATGGGAGAGGCACGGAAGGAAAATCAAGTATAGTCTTGAACTCTCCATGGAAATTGTGTGTGGGATGGGACAAATCAAGTTTAGTCTTGATTTCCCCATTGAGAATCCGTGTCGAAAATGGGGAACGAGTGCACGTATTTATAGTGCTTCGGGAAATGGGCTGGACCAAAGGAAAGGGTCGATCGGCACTATAAGGAAGGGTCGATCGAACCTTTCTAAGAAGGGTCGATTGGATCTTTTGAGAAGGGTCGATCGAACCTAATAGAGAAGGGCCGATCGGCACTTTTTCCCAGCGTGGATTTCACGCCAGCTGCTGACGGCACGAGAAATAAAAATAATTAAAAGATTTTAATTAGGTTTTTTGGTCAACCCTAACCAAACCAGCCCAACATATTAAAAATACCATTTTTAGGACCGGGTACTAACAGTAGCCCCTCGGCGACGCTTCTTGTAAGACAAGTGGGGTCGACGATAAAAATAGGATCCGTCCTGAAAAAAGGGATTTCAAGAGGGGGAATGATGAGCTTGCGGATGTGAAGTTTCAACTCGAGCTGAGTCGCAAATGAAAGGTGACCAGGTAGGTCGAGCAGCTGAACCCTTGTCGGGCTACCTACGTATCCCAAGAGGAATCAAGCCGAATCGTAGTTCAGAAAAGTGGGCGTTTAGTACCCGAGAGTGGAGAACGTGTGGTGTCTCAAACCAAAGATGTGATTGTGTGGGAATCACCCAAGGATGTGGGAGTCACTGAAAGATTTAACTGTCCGGGGAGTCACTGAAAGATTTGATTGTTCGGGGAGTCACCCAAAGATTTGGCTGTTCGGGGAGTCACCCAAAGATTTGACTGTCCGGGGAGTCACCCAAAGATTTGACTGTCCGGGGAGTCACCCAAAGATTTGACTGTCCGGGGAGTCACCCAAAGATTTGACTGTACGGGGAGTCACCCAAAGATTTGACTGTACGGGGAGTCACCCAAAGATTTGACTGTACGGGGAGTCACCCAAAGATTTGACTGTCCGGGGAGTCACCCAAAGATTTGACTGTACGGGGAGTCACCCAAAGATTTGACTGTACGGGGAGTCACCCAAAGATTTGATTGTCCGGGGAGTCACCCAAAGATTTGACTGTACGGGGAGTCACCCAAAGATTTGACTGTACGGGAAGTCACCCAAAGATTTGACTGTTCGGGGAGTCACCAAAAGATTTGACTGTACGGGGAGTCACCCAAAGATTTGACTGTACGGGGAGTCACCCAAAGATTTGACTGTGTGATAGTTACCCGGAAAATAATAAAAAGATAAATTATAAGTAATAGAAAAGGGTAAAGTTGGGAAAATCTGATATTAAGGATAGGGTCGATCGGCCCTTTTCCTGCTTGTTCAAGGGAAGAGGGAAGGGTCGATTGGCCCTTTCCCCTGATTGGCTAGAATATTTTGACGAGGATCAGTGAGGCAACGATGGGATCTGAGCCGTTGAGAGGTAACACAGAAAAAGGTTTGATCGGCCCTTATTAATAAGGGTCGATCGGCACTTTCCTAGGCTAAACAGTATTTCTCGATCGGCCCTTTTTATTCTGCGCCTGTCTTCTTCCCGTTCCTCCATTCTTCTTCTCCGCCGAGCACACGAACTCTGGAGGATTTTGGCCTAAAAATCTTTGAGTGATTTGAGTGATTCTTGTTAATTTTGCAAGAGAATTTTCCATGGATAATCCGAATTGGGTCGACGATGTGGTTTCCTTGATGAATCGCCCAGATTATCAGCCTTTGGGTTCGTACACCGGTGACATGGGTGGCGGTTTCTTTGGCTATGGCGGTGGCTATGACGGCAGTGGTGGAAATACTGGCGGTAGTGGTGGCGGCTATGGTGGCGGCGATATTGGCGGCGTTGGTGTAAGTACCCAAATCTGGCTCATGCCTTCCGGTTAATTTTCCCGACATTTCGGTAAATTTCCCGGTAATTCCCCGGACCTTCCTAGTGTTCCGGAAATGTCCTGGAACAGTCCAAATTTAAATTAGGGCTGTAAGGAGCCTTCCTAATTAAGAAAACACGTTTTTCTTAATTAGGGAGAAGCTTCTAGAATGATGCCACCTTGCATGGTTCTAGAATGCTGAGTCACAATGGATAAGACCGCACGGCCTCATTTGCAAAGAGCCTGCAGCCGCACGGCTTCATTAGCCTTATCCAGACTGCCTATAAATAGAGCTCTCCTCTACCCATTTCAACAACAACAACAACAACAACAACAACAAAAAACAACAACAACAACACCAACAATCACACACACACTCCATAGCAGTCCAGACGTGAAGAAAACCCCTTGAAGGCTCAAGAAGGCGAAGAAGAAGCTCAAGAAGCCATCTCCCTCCTCCTTGAAGACCCAAGAAGAACCTCTCCTCCTAGCTCCGTCCGAAGAAGCGAAGGAAACGATTGGTAACCTCGCACGCCCTAACCTTGCATTTTAATTGATATACTTGCTCATTGCATTCATATATCTTGCTTGGGACTTGGCATTTATTCATAAAGATCATATCTTTATCACCCCCTTTCCCCTTTGCATGCATTAAGACCTCATTTGTCATAAAAATGTAGTCTTTTTCATAAAGGTGCATCCTTTGCACCTAAAATCCCTATTTTCCAATAAAAATGTCATCTTTATGCATCATTTGCATATAAAGATCAAATCTTTTTCAATGAAAACGCATCCTTTGCATCAAAACCCCTTTTTCAATGCATCATTTGCATAAAAATCAAATCTTTATGCATCATTTGCATAAAGATCATTTCTTTAAATCAAAAAGCATCATTTGCAACCTAAAAATGTCATCTTTTCATTAAAGAGTCATTTTTTTTATCATGCATTTCCCCTTTCCCCCAACCTTGGAACGGACCGGTGTAAAAGTTCTCATCTTTGCATCGTTCCTTCCATTAAAGGTTCATGATTTCTTTAGGAAAAGGATAACCTTGAACCCTATATCTCCGATTATCTCTTAAGAATGAGTATGGAGCCTTTATACGAGCTCGACCGTCTTAAAGCGTAGGATTGATGGGCTAAGGACATTCCTTCCTAAAGAACCTCATCTTTGACCCAAAAGAGAGTCATTCTCTCGATCACGCAAGTCCCGAGGGTCCCGAGGCTTAAAAATGCGATGATCATAAGTCATAAGATGAGGACGGGATCATAATCCCAAATACATAAATTCCAAGGAATCCCGAGCGACAACCAACAAATGGTTTGTACGTCCGGAAGATAACTTGGGACATTCCCCCCCCCTTATTTTCAAACACATGCACACAAAGAAAGCACGCAAGCAAACACGATTAATGAAATCTAGGGAGACTTGCTCCGGCAAGGCACTTTGGGTGAACGCCAAACGTTCTTCCCAAGGGGTAACTTAACCTCCGAACCCATAAAACCTTTTTTTCAAAGTTTTGAGGTAATCAAAATGGCGTGGCGACTCCGTTTTTCAAATAACTCGAATGTCTTCAAACTCGCGTGAATTCCAATAAACAAAAATTTTGGGCACACATTCACAGTTTGGCGACTCCGCTGGGGATCATCCCAAAGGAGAAAAGCTTTATTTTCAAAACAAAAGTCGATACTTGGTATATAGGTGGACCCCACTTACCCTTCCTGTATCGCTCCCTAACCCGGGGCTTGGGATAACAAGGTGGTTTAACAATCCCACGTACCAGTATCCCTTTTTGAAAAAAAAAATTTTGAAAAAAAAAATACAAAAAGCTTTTCCCTTTGAGCGGGTTAGACTCCCATCGCCGATTTCATTAATCGTGCTTGCTTTCTTTACCTTGCATTGCATCATTTGCATCTTGGAATCTGTGCATACTTTGAACGGGAAACAACCCGAAAAATAGCAAAAGGAGTGGAACCTGGAAAATTGATCCATGCAGTCGTACGGCTAATCCTCATAGGATTCTGACCATACGACCTCAGTGGCAATTCCACCAGGAAAAATCATGGTTAATCTGGCAGTCCTAGCAGCTTGGGGCTATTCAGCTCCATGGACCGACTGGGGCTCCCGAAAAATTTACGTGCTTATGTGTTGCATTTTCCCGTCCCGAAAATCATTCCTTTAAAACACATTTATGAAAATCTCTGTTTTAACTCAAAAAGGAACAATTTTAGGAGACCGCACACTACGCGCACCTGATATATCCTGTACACTTTTGCACGCACGTCCTTCAAACCCGAGGGTGGTTCCAGCTGCAGTCACGGACAGCCTTACGATGCTCCCGGGCGCGCACGGAATCATCCCAACCTCCCCATGGCAGCCAGTGTCGACCAATGCACAGTCCGTGTCACACGTTTCAAAAATCCGTGACTTTTGGTTGGTTTTTGGTCTAGTCCGTGTCATATAGCCTGGGCTTGCATACCCACGTAAAGGTCAAGCCTTAGCTCATAACGGAAGCCAAGATTTTCGCTCAAGCGAAATTCTGCCGAAATTCCGATAAGGAAAAATCGGTGGGATCTTGACTCCGACATTGACTATTGACCTTGACCCGCACGGAATGCGTAAAAGTCAAGACCAAGTCTTTGCCAAAATAAAAGATCTTTCGCTCAAGCGAAGCTCTGCCAAAATTCCGACAAGGAAAAATTGGCAAGATCTTGACCAGCATTGACTTCGACTCGCGCACTGCGTATGCAACGAAGTTCAATGTGACACTGTGTCATCCGGCTTTTGCCGCCCGACCCATGCCTATTATATTCTCGGACATTACCGAAAGTCAAAAAACCGTCATTCGCTCAAGCGAAACTCTGTCAAAGATCCGTCGAGGCAGAGAGACGAGACTTTCACGGTATTGCCTTGACTATAATCCGCATCGCTCGTGCGTTGAAAGGTCCTATGACCCGCTAGACCCGATAGGAGCGTTCTTTACTCTCGGTCGGTGGGATCCGCGTGCCCTATAGGACCTCGCCCGGGCATCCACCTGGGAGGTCGAAATACGGGTGGAATACGAGGGGCTTATAGACGTAGTGACGGAACCCAGCTGATCCAGATCTAGAGTAGTTGTGAAAAAGAAGGGCGTAACCCCTTTTCCAACCAAATAGATATTAATAAAAGACAACTTTGTTTTAAGTAAACTTGAAGATTCTAATTTGCATATTGCCTGAGCCTTGACCTAAACACCTACCCCGAGTCTAAACCTTTCCTATCCCTTTCCCGCGGCGAGAAAGAAGTGGGTGAGAACACCGGGTCGGCGACTTGTTAGCGCGAGAATCCTCGCAGCAGTTCGCGAGAATCCTCGGTTTCCTCGGTTTCGAGAGTCGAATGGCCGATTTGACGAGAGATCTTTGGTTTAGGTAATCAGATGACCAGGGAAGAAGAGCTAGCCTATAACCAATGCCCTCCCCCATCTTCATATAACCCATTACCAAAGACTGTCCTTTCTCAGTCTTATCCAATACCCCAAGCTGTTAGGGTCCCGACACCCTCGCTTCCTCTAAATCCCTCCATGGGACCCTTTTCCTCCTTTCAGCCAGAGCCAAATTTCCCTACCTTGGAATCCCAGTGCCAGTTTGACCTTTCCAATTTTGTCAACGCCTGTGAATTTGCCTACCTCTCAGATAGCTACAGCGAAGAGTCGGTCGGGAATGAGAATAGGAATGGGTGGATTTACAGTGATGATGACAGTTCAGTAGAAGGAATGGACTTGGAGCCTACGGAAGTGAAACCCGAAGGGCAAGATGAGGCGAAAGCCACGGACCAGGAACAGGGATGAAATCACTTCAAAGTGTGTCTCAGCGGCCTATGCAAAGGCTCGGAGAAGGATGAGGTAGTGTATGAGTCCTATATCCTAGAGTTCAATACTCCGTACAAGGACTTGGTAGGTGAATGGAGAGACTTGATCGAAGCTTTAGCCAAAAGAGGGAAGTGGGCTCCTCCCACCGATCTAGAACATGTAAGTGTCGCCGAGGCCAAACTCTCATCAGGAAGGGTAGACTCTATCACAGTGTTAGTAGTCACTCCTGAAACTTGGTCTGAAGAAGAATGTATGGATGCCTTGGAAAGAGTCCTGAGTTTAGAGGCGACCCCAGTCCCTTTATGTCCTACGATGATAATGATGTCTTCCTGGTAATCCCTAAGCCCGAGGAAGAGTCCTGAGATACCCCTCATATGGCGTCAAGTATCCCGACCTGCTTTTGCCCTCATTGGTCATAAGAGCCAAGACGAAAGTTCCCACGAGAGCTACCTGTAGTGACACTGATGAAGACACGGTCGAAGTGCCGGAAGGGACAATAGAGGAGTGGTTAGCCCGAAGCCAGAAAGCCCGGAAAATATCTCGACGGTAAGGAAAAGGAACCCGCCATGAGGTTTGACCCCTTAAATCCTTATTGATGATGGAATTTCCCATTTCAGAAAGTGTTTAGCCAATGTCCAAAATGCCGTCGAAAGGTTGACCCCGTGGAAAGAAAAGACATGCTTGACGGTGATGAGGAATGTGATCCTACTCTGTTAAAGAAGTTGCTAGGATCGGATGAGAAAGCCATTTGCCAAGCTCCAAAATCCGGAAGTGATAATTCTTGTTGCATGCCGACTTTGAAAAGTTTGAATGAGGCGTGAAAGCTTTAAACGGAGAATGTGAAAAGGTCAAAAAGCCGGTAACACAGGACCAGATTCGGGAAGCCGCCTATGCTTCCGACAGCGCCGTCAATCGAGATCAATCGCCAGAATTGGCCATACGCCAGAAGAATCCGCCTCGACTTTGAAAGAATTGACAGAATCCTCCGGTAGGAATGATGACCAAGGAAAATCCAATGTCTATGTGATGACTCGATGCAGACGAGATGAGTATTGAGCAGCCTAGGGGTGACAAAAGGAATGCCGTCTCGGAACCAAACACAGATAAAAGACCTTATAAGCTAGAAGCGAGAAAAGCGACTCGATAAGGAGGATCCGGTCCTAACTTCGGTTGAAGTGTACCCAAGCCAATATCTCCTTATGGTCCCTGTTAACCTCTTCATACCCTCATAAGTTGAAACTAGAAGAAAGTTTGGCCAAGACCATGGTGCCCATAGATGTCACCCCTGATGAGGTCGTCCAAATGATTGGAAATATCCACTATGGAAACATCATTACCTTCACTGAATTGGACTTGCCAAAGTACGGGGCTAGTCATAACGAACCTCTTTACATCACAGTCCAGTTAGAAGAGCGTCGATTGCCACGAGTACTAGTTGACGAAGTGCAATGAATGTCTTGCCGGCTAAGATGATGGATTTATTGGATGCGAAGCCAACGGACTTAAAGCCTTCTAGTCGGACTATTAAGGCCTATGACTCCACTTTGCACGGTCGGTTTTGGGGATCGCCACTCTCAAGATGTGGTTCGGAAAAAGGTCATGGATGTTGATTTTCAAGTTATTGACATTCCAATTTCATTTCTTGCCTTCTTTGGGACGGCCTTGGATCCACCGGATAAACGGGGTAGCCTCTACTTTACATCGGTGCGTCAAATTTCGGTCGAGTGATGGAACTATCACCACCATTTATGGGGACAGTGTCACAGTAGAAGGAACCGGCAGGGGACATCCCGATATTGGAAATCAAGCATGATGATGAAGGGTTAGCATTGGCCAGGATTCTCATCTTAGCTTCTTCCAAGGCACAAGTGTGTTGCAGCGACCTCACCACTACTTCCGATAAAATCCCTCCTGCCATGAGAATGATGCGAAAAATGAGCTATCTTCGGAGGACTTGGATTGGGTAGAAGACTTCAAGGTCGTAACACCATCATTGATGTGAAGGAGCGAGACTACCAGATATGGCTTGGGGTACAAACCAAACTCTCGGGATGCCGGAAAAGCTAAAGGCAAGAAAGATGAAGGGATCCAGCTCCATCCTTACAGTCTGTCTCTGACCCATTACTTTATAAAAGGAGGGACACAATATGATGAAAGTGATCGCCGTATCTCCTTGCGTAAAACCCTTCTAGAGAACCTTGAGAAAGTTAGGGAAAGCCGGCCAATCCCGTTCGAAGAATGTTCCTTGATTTGCCGGATATCCACAGGGCTACCACTACCGTTCGAGAATGAGTACGTCTTGAAGGAAATCCGAGCCGGTGTCAAAAGGTCGGCATCAGGGACAATGGACTTCTCCGCCTTTGAGTTAGCTCTTCCAAAGATCAGCCGAGATAGAAGGCCGCCCGGCGGTGAAGACGGTCGATGGGGTTTGCAAGAGTTGTTTGACGAAGAAGCACAAATCCCGGACTTGATCGACTTCATTCGAGATGATGAGATAGTTGCCGTTATTGGAGACGATGGTGAATGTCATTTTGATCCTCGCACTTTGGTGACTAAGACAGAAATGCCATTGAAGAATTGGGAGACATTCTCGGGGCCGATAGCCGGTCGGCAGCAAATGATCACGGAGCTTGGATTGGTGCCCCGTCCTCCTCAACCCGGTCGTGTCAAACACCCTATTGTCTATTCGGTTGAGTCGGGAATCTTCGAATTCCGGTCCTCGTAGTCATCCGAAGGCCTCACGCCCGAGGATTATGAAAATGTAATCGATGTCATCTTTCCCCTTATCTTGAATGAAATGACAAATCTTTCGATTATCCTCTTATTGCCAACTTAACAAATGATAAATTAACTCAAAACTTAACAACAGCTTAATAATGAATCATTTGAACAAGATGCAAACACACTAAACGAACAATACATTAAAGAAATCTTTAAGCGGGTTTCGTAAAAGAGGAAAACCGGGCCCAAGGCCGAGGAGGTTTTGATAAGTGTGAACTTGGGTACTATTGAGGAACCTAAAGAGACACGATTGGAAGCTTCTTCCAGGGGTTGAAAGGGACAGATTGATCGAGCCGCTCGTAGAATACGTCGACGTGTTTGCATGGTCATACAAAGATATGCCGGGGCTAGACAAGCTCGATAGTAGAGCACGTAATCCCTTTAGCACCGATGCCAAGCCGGCAAAGCAAAACCGAGAAAGATCAAGCCGGAATGGTCCCTGACAGTCAAAGAAGAAATTGAGAAGCTACCGCGGGTAGGATTCATCGAGTTATTGAATACCCGACATGGTTGTCCAACATCGTGACCGTAACCAAGGCCAATGGGAAGGTGCGGCTGCCGTGTGGATTTCTCGAGATCGAAACAAGGCCAGCCCCCCAAAGACGACTACCCTTTGCCAAACATAGACATCCCGTGGACTCCCGAGCTTTTGCCAACTACGAAGTCAAATCCTTCGTTGATGGTTTTGCGTGCTACAACCGCATCAAGATGGCCGAGGAAGACCAAGAAAAGACAGCCTTCACCACACCGTGGGGAACCTACTGTTATACGGTAATGCCATTCGGGCTCAAGAATGCTTTGGGGCTACTTACCAAAGGGCGACCGCACTTTTTCATGACATGATCCACAAGGAGATTGAGGTCTCACGTAGACGACATGATAATCCACTCCAAAGGAGAAGGTGGGCGGCACTTTGTTGACCTACGAAAATTCTTTGAGAGGTCGAGACAAAGATTCCATGAGACTAAACCCCGCCAAATGCACCTTCGGAGTGACAAGGGGAAAAGTGCTCGGGTACATGGTCACTGAGCGAGGTATAGAAGTTGACCCCGAAAGATCAAAGCTATCATGGATATGAGGCCACCTCAAACCCGCATGTAAGTCAAAAGCTTCATGGGAAAATTGCAAGACATCGCCCGTTTTTGTCAATCGGTTGACCACTATGTGCGAGCCCATCTTCAAGCTCATGAAGAAGAATGTGGACACGTAATGGACCGAAGAATGCCAAGACGCCTTTGACCAGATCAAGGCATACTTAGTGCATCCCCGTACTATGCCCCCACATAGACAGAAGCCTCTTCGCTCTATCTAACCGTCGCTGCATACGGCAGCTTGGGGCTATGCTTGCTCAAGAGAAGAAAGACTTCCTCGGGTAGAGAATGCCATTTACTTTGTCGCCGGAAGCTACAAGGGAGTGAGCTCAATTACTCGCCGTGTGAAAAGACTGTGCAGGATCGGTCCGGGTAGTCGGCAAGTTGAAGCATTATATGCAAGCCCACCCCGTGAACTTGGTCTCGAAAATGGACCCCATCAAGTACATCTTTGACAAGCCTTCCCTATCGATGCGTCTAGCGAAGTGGTCCTTCTTCTTGGCAGAATCACGACATCAACTATGTGACCGTAAAGGCCATCAAGGGTCAAGCATTGTCGATCACCTAGCGAATTTCCCCAAGAATGAAGACAGAGGGCCCGAACCCCAATTTCCAGATGAAGGGATCTTTGCAGTTGAGCCTCGAAAATAGATGGCGCTGTTCTTTGACGGAGCCGCTAACAAAAGAGGAAATGGTGTAGGAATGCTATTGGTCGATCCGAAAGATGAGCATACCCCCATAGCCCTCAAGTTGAACTTTCTGCCCACGAACAATGCCGCCGAGTATGAAGCCCGCATTGCTGGTTTGGAGGCCACCTTAGAAAGAAATGTCAAGGAGCTCGAAGTTTACTGAGACTCGGCCACTGATCATCAACCAAGTCTCCAACAAGTGGAAGACTCAGACCCTAATCCGCAACGGTATCATGCCCATACGGGAGGAGTTGACCTGGACGGCTCCCGAGAAGTGACTTTCCCACTACTTGCCGAGGGAAAAGAACAGATTCGCAGATGCTCTAGCTACTCTAGCCTCCTTGGTAGAGATCCCCGAGGAAAAGCCATAAAGCCCTTCAGAGTGGGTAGAAGAGAAGCCCCAGCCTTTACTGTTGTGAAGTGGACACGGGACCCGAGCCTATAAAGGAACCTTGAGGTACAATCGTATTTACCAATTCCTCAAAGACGGAGAGTCGGCTTTCGAGAGACGAAGAAGGTAGACCAAAAGAAGGAGTCGAGCCAAAAGCTTGCAAGCCCCGAAAAGGTTGGCTTCTCGGACATGTCATTCTAGGAGGCAACCTATACAAGAAGCGGTATCAAGGACCACTCCTCTTATGTGTCACTCAAGAAAGAGCCAGAGAGTTGATGGACCGAAATCCACAATGGTCCACTGCGGTCCTCACATGAATGCCGAGCCACGATGCAAGTGATCCTCGAGAATGGGTTACTCTTGGATCTCCATGGAAACAGTGCGTTCGGCACGTCCGAACTGCGACAAATGCCGGCGGTTTGCCAACCTCAACCATCTCCCACCTCATGACACATGCTGCATGACGACTCCTTGGCCGTTTGCAACTTGGGGCATTGACGTGATAGGGAAAATATCCCGGCGAGGAAGCAATGGGCACGAGTTCGTGTTGGTGGCCATTGACTACTTCACCAAGTGGGTAGAGGCCAAGTCCTACAAGGTCCTCACTTCCGAAAAGTGGCCCGGTTCATCAAAGAAAACATAATGTGCGAGATATGGGGTGCCCAACGAGATCATTTCTGATAATGGGTCACACTTCGAAGGAGGCTGCGATAGGCTAGCTGTCGAGAATTCGAGTTACTCGCCACAAGTCGTCCCCGTACGGACCTCAAACCAATGGAGCCGTGGAAGGCATAATAAGACACTCGAGCGGATCATCAGGAAGATGGCCACCCGTGGTCGTGATTGGCCCGAAAAGCTGCACCTAGCACTCGGGGCTGCAGAGCGTCTGTCGGAAACGGCCACGGGAGAAACTCCTTTTGCCCTAACTTACGGGATGGAAGCGGTGTTACCGGTGGAGTTGGAAATCCCGTCATTAAGGGTCCTCTGGAAAAGCAGTGTCAATGAAGTGGAATGGTTGCGCGGCCGGCATGATGAATTAGCCACCTTGACGAGAGAAGGCTAAAAGCCATGGAACACACCCGAGCCTACCGGAGGCGAATGGCCGGGCGTTTGATAAAAGGTCAAGGCCGAGAGACATCAAAGAGGGCGACTTGGTCTTTGAAAGTAAAGCCCCCTACCAAGACAACCCCACAGGAAAATGGGAACCCGTGCGGATCGGCCCTTATGTGGTGCGAGAAAATGCGTCGGGAGGAGCAATGAAGCTTGCGAGACTTGGATGGCAATCCCTTTGTCCACCCGGTCAACGGTGATAAACTCCGAAGATACTATGTACGATAAAAAAAAAATAAAAAAAAAAAATAAAAAAAAAAAGAAGAAAAAAAAAGTGCAAAAAGAGTAATGCCCTTAGAATTTGAAGACCCCAAAAAGGGCGGTCTAGGCAAAAGACGAGTGCACATATAAAAAAAAAAAAAAAAAAAAAAAAAAAAAGAAAAAAATCTTAGTGCAAAAAGAGTAATGCCCAGCTAATTTGAAAACCCCAAAAAGGGCGGTCTAGGCAAAAGACGAGTGCACATAAAAATTTTTAGTTCACCAGAATGAACTACGAAGACCTGAGCCCCTTAGCCTTTCTTGTAAAAGGGGAACGTGGCGGCCATATATGGTTCGGTCTAAACAATAAAAAGGACGATTAAGTTTCCATGAAATGTGTCCTAAACAATAAAAAGGACAATCAAGCTTCCATGAAGTGCGTCTAAAAAATAGTAAAGGGTATTTCGGTTTTCATAAAACGGGTCCCAATCAATAAAGGCATTTGAATTTCCATGAAATGTGTCTTGATTAATTTTAAAATAATATTTCTTGTTCATTACAAGTTAAAAACTTCTTGATGAGTTCAAGCACGGTCTACCTCTTAACTCTGCTAACCCGCTAAAAAGATCTAAAATACAACAAAATGCCTAAATAAACTAATGTGTTTGCAAATGGCAATAAGAGGATCTTGAGAAAAGACTTGTCGATCGTCATTCGCTGAGTCTTCTTCGGTCTTCTTCCCTTTTCCTCGGCCTCGTCGAGTCTTCTTCCTTTTCTTCTCAATAATGTCGGTATCCCTCATCCCGACCTCTGGTATCCTCACTTGGAGCCTCTACCAACCCCGTGTCAATGAGCGCTCTCTCTATACGAGCACGAGTCCGCACCTCCTCCCTCTGAGCCTCGGTCGAAGGAGCGACCTCGGACAATCTCTTGTGCAGAGCCTCCATATCCCCGACCAAGTCACACGATTGGTTATGGCAACTCGCCTTAGCCTCGGTCTCCCTCGAGTCCTACTCGAGTCACGATCGGCTCCCAGTAAAGCTCGACGTCTATCCTCCAAGATAACTTTGAGTCGCTCCCATCTCCCTCTCATACCGGTCCAAGTAGACGGTGGTCAAGATGGTGCTCTTCTGCTCCTGAAGATAGCCACAGGTGGGAAAGCGGTATGTGTCCAAGCCCTCGAGAAGAAAGAGAAGGCGGATCTCTCATGTCCAATGACACCACCTCCATGGTCCGGATGTCCTCCCAATCACTCAATGGCTCTGTAAAGCCCCAAGCTTGCTGGATACCAAGCGGGGTATGTAGAAGGACGACCGGCGAGAATCACGGAACCCTCACGGCATAAGACTCCTGAAATATCCTCCTGATGCGCAACCTCCAATGTGGTATCCACCAACGGATGTCCGAAGTGGATAGCCTAGCCATCATCGGCTCCCGGCTACCACTGTTCTGTTGCCTAGGTGCACCTCTCAGAAATCACCCAAGGGCACAGGTCGGCAAAGCCCCGAGGCAAAGCCCGAGCCTCTCCTGCGGCCACAAAGTCAACATAGCCGGACTCCCGGACCTCATGAAACGGTCTCCCGAGCCATCCTATCAATCCCATGAAATGTCTCTCCCAAAACCGGCGGGACAATATCCTTCCCGGCCACCTGCGGTCTCGACCATGTCCAAGAGACCACTATGTGAGATCCCCACGGACTCGGCGGTGAACAAAATAGAGAATACGCGAGAGAATGAAAGCATCCATAGCCACAGTGGTCGCAGCCATATCTGGAGACCCAAACACCGCCGGGATATCGAAAGGTCAATCCTATCCGGGGCTACCATCATCCTCTCGGCCTCTCCCAAAGGAATGCGAGAAAAGATGCAAGCTTTACCGTCACCGGCACGTCTCCGATCAGCGGAATAGATATAGCCTCAATCTCGGGACCCCCAATCAAGGCTCACGAAGTCTTCGTGCGTTGGGACGATTTCGTTGTAAGAGAAAAGATAAACATGTCTCCGGACATCCCAGGAACTTTCTTTGCGGCTCTCAACGAGATCCCAATCGGGCGGGAGATCCCTCAAATGCCATAAAGACTTGATCTTGAAGGAAGAATCAAGCGGCCCCTTGTGATTTTGGAAGTTATATCTCGCCCAAGATTGAAGACCGGATAGAAAATGGTCTCGTCTCCCCTTTGCAATCTAACGGGATTCTCCATCGCAAAATGATCAAAGATGGTGCTTTTAGGTCCAAAATATGCTCTGGGAACAATTGGGGCAAGTCTAGAGTGAAAATGAAATGAAATGGCCAAGCCTTGCTTTTATTCGAGGAAAATAACCGGCTCGAGACAGGCGTAAGCCGCACGGCTTCATTTGCCCTCAAGGCCATGCCGCACGGCTACATTAGCCCTCTGCGAGAAAAATTCTGCGGCAACCAAAGATTGCTGCCCAAGGGAGTTTTCACCCCACTTTTTCAACCAAAACCTGTACAAAAACATATCCAGAAGCCATTCAAGCATTTATACACCATTATAAATCATTTTGGCCCATTTTCAGCCCCAATTCCAAGCAAAAAAGTCGCCCCAAGGCTCAGATAATATGCAAATTGAAAAAGCATGAATTAGAAAAGCAATTAAAACATAAATACAATGTTTTCGCCCCATCGGCGCCCAAATAAAGCAAAAAATAAACAAAGTGTGCATAAAAATTGTAAATTGTTTGTTTTTGTTCCAAATCTACTCTAGAGACCTCCTAGGCCTCCGATTCTTCTTCATCTTCATCGCTGCTCAGCTCGTAAATGCTAGCCTCCCTCATCGGAGTCCTCACAGTCGCTCACATCGAGATAGATGGACATTATCGTGCCCATACTCGGCCAGTGCTCCGGAATGTCGGCGTTGGGTCCCCGCCCGAGGCATAGCCTTTGGAAGAGTACTCAGAGGCCGATGAGGTAGACGCTGTGCCCCAGACGTGCCGTCTCTTGCGCCCGAGCTCCTGTGCATCCAGCTGCCGCCTTCGAAGCGCGAGCCGGCTTCCTCGAAGAGAGACCGGCACATGTCCTTCCGGCCCTATTACGCACGACCGGCCCTATCGTAAGTGCGAGCCGGAACACAAGAGAAAAAAAAAAAAAAAAAGAAAAATCTCGAAAATCTCGAGAAAATAGCAAAAAAGCGAGAAAATCGAAAGCTAAAAAGGGAATAAGACCCTAAGAGTACACTTACGGTGCTATCGGGCGGCAAGGTGTGCGGGGCTCCCTAGCATCGGGGACGGTATCCTCATCCTCCTCGGCACTCCATGGACCACGTAGGACAAATGTGCGGGAGGGATCGGCGGGTCGATAGGCTCATCCTCCCCATATCCACAGTGACCGCCGGCTTCACAAGCTTCGTGGCGTCCTCGGGCGCTGCTCCACAAACACGGCGTAGGGGTGTCCATGTCGAAGTACTCCTCCGCGGCCACGCACCACAGTACCTAGCAATCTCATCCGCCGGCCGGTCCACAGGCTGCGGCATCCGTCTTTGGAGGGTCGGAAGGAGTAATGGCATCTAGTGGGGAACATGACCATGCTTTGTCTCGAAGCGGTCCCAGTAAATGACATCACATGTCGGCCCGGTGAGCCACCTCCTCTGCCTCGTCACCTCTATAGCATCTCCCAGCCAAGATCTCTGGATACACGCCCCGGGTAGAAGTCCACTCCGTCGTGCCCATCCACATTTGATGATGACCGGCCTCACCATTTTGTAGTCGAAGGTAATCCGGGTCTTCCCAGTGAATTTATCTCTCGCATCTCCCCTCCGGCGAACCATAGCGGGGAAGATGGTGACATCACTCTGCTGGTTCCAAGGGAAGAACCCGATCACCTCGCAAAACCAGGCTGCATGTTCAAAACATCAAAGGTCATTTTCTCTCTCATAAAAGTCTCAAGACGGGGAAAAGAAAGAAAAAAAAAAGGAGACTACCTCAAGGGCAAAAGAAAAGCGATCCATCGAAGCGGCCTTGTTCCATTGTACATGTCCAACGGAAGTAGAGCTCCGCCAATCCGGCCTCTCCCCGAGACCGTCCCTATCCCATCAACATCCTCCAGGAGAGTCGAGGAGGCAAGTCATAGCTATCGTCCCAGAATTGGCAAAGATGGTGACCGATAGCATCAACCATATGAATGCTCTAGCCGGTGGCAGGCGGTCACATCATTAAGCGGCAAAATTACGCATGCTAGTACAGAACGCCACCTCGACATTCCGTGTCTCCATCCCCGGCCCCTTCGGAATCGGCTCAAACCCGACCAAAGCCTGAAACTCCTCGGCGGTAATATGGTCCCTCCAAGTCACGGGCCTCCCGGTGAGCTGTAAGCCCGTAATAGCGGTGAAATCGGCGAGTCACTTGTCGGCTCTCCCGGCTCGGGTGAAAGCTATGTGTCTTGTCCCACGAGAACTCGAGATAGGGCTGGACCAAGCCCTTGCTCTTAGAGGTGATGTGGACACCCCTACCAATGGCCTCTACAAATGCATCCAAGCCGGTAGCCCTCACGTTGCTTGGGATTTGCCCCATCCTTCTCAAAATCGGCATCCTCTGCGCAGCTTGACCGCTATCTCCGACGGTCCTCTAGACTTGTTCTCCTGTAGACAAGCACATCAAAAGAAGCGTCAGTCCTTCATATCATTTCAAAAAGCATGCATATATTCAAAAGTGCACATATTTTCAAAAGAAAAGCATTCATAAAAGTTTTTCTAGCATGACTTTTGCATCAAAAACGTGTCTTTCATCACTTGAAACGCGTCATTGCTTTCCTAAAGCACAAAATCACAATTTTTTGCACATAAGCATTATTTTTCAAAAAAAAATGGCATGCATGAATCATTTTCATCTTCCAAAATCATGTTTTCTCATTGAAAATCAGAATTTTGACCTAGTTCTAGCACAAGGCAAGAACTCCGTCTCATATTTTGAAAAATTCTCATTCTTACTTCATTTTGCGAGAAAAAAGTGAGTCATTCTCATATTTTTCATCAAATAAAATTGCACATTGCATATTCTTAGCCTCATAGGTTGTTCATGCATCTCAAAATCATTCAAAAAAAAAAAATCATTCAAAAATCCTAAAATTCGGGTCAAGCCCTAAATCATTCAAAAATTCAAGCAAAATCATCGGATTTGAGCAAAATGAGAATGCTTACCCCAACTGATCGCGGGTTCGTTGATTTGTGCTCCCTTCTCCCCGGATAAAGCTCCGATGGAGGCGTAAGGAAGTCATACTTCCTCTCCGTCCTCACGAGCTCCTTCCTCCTCCTTCTCGCGGCCGCCGAGATGTTTCTCCTCGCTTGCCTTGGTATGGGATTGCCCTCCGGATCCATTTCAAATCAAAGGGAAGCAAAAGGGTTGAAGAATTTCGAAATTCTCTCTCTCTTCTCTCTCTCTCGGCTGAAGTGGGCGGCAATGGTGCCCAGTCCCCGTTCAAAACCTGATTTTAAATAATCTGGAAAAAACAGGCTTCTAGCCGTACGGCTTCTTTTTCTCCATCTCATGCCGGGCGGCTTCATTCGCTCTGAGCATAAATTACAATCCTGCCCCTGGACCTTCCACTTGGGCATGCAATTTCCGTTATCTTTTAACCAAGATAACATCTTTTCAGAAAATATCCCTTATCTCTTTAGCAATCAAGCTTTATTCCCAGTCGCCTCCGTTAATTCCGTTATAACGGGATAACACTAGGTGACAACCTCCGAATTGTCAGAACTCTAAACTTGTGCTACCTCTATCCGCGAATAGTGACGTATGCCCAAGTCATTCCAACTTGTGCTACCTCTATCCGCGAATAGTGACGTATGCCCAAGTCATTCCAACTTGTGCTACCTCTATCCGCGAATAGTGACGTATGCCCAAGTCATTCCAACTTGTGCTACCTCTATCCGCGAATAGTGACGTATGCCCAAGTCATTCCAACTTGTGCTACCTCTATCCGCGAATAGTGACGTATGCCCAAGTCATTCCAACTTGTGCTACCTCTATCCGCGAATAGTGACGTATGCCCAAGTCATTTCAACTTGTGATACCTCTATCCGCGAATAGTGACGTACGCTCAAGTTTCCCAACTTAAGTTACCTCTATCCCCGTCATAAAGAGATAGTGCCGTAAGCTCTAGCTTCCTCAGGTGACAGCCTCCGAATTGTCAAAATCTCAAGGATCCTAGACATCGTTCCTAACTATCTAGTGATGCTTGAACTACGATCAAGGCTTGATTCCTCCGGGATACGTAGGTAGCCTTTTATAAAAGGTCCAGCCATTCGACCACTTTGGTCACCCTGTTTCTTTGTCACTCCTCAGTGATAAAGCGCCCCCTCATAAAAGTTCAAATATTCGACCACCTGGGTCACTCCTAGCATGTCCCCAGTAGGATCAATTGCTTGACCTCCTAGGTCATTTTCTCTTCTATGTCCCCAGCAAGAGACCAGTTTCTCTTCTTCCTCCCCCAGCGGATCCTAATTCCGAACTACGGCCTGGCTTGATTCCTCCGGGATACGTAGGTAGCCTTCCAAAAGGTTCAGCCACTCGACCACCTTGGTCTCCCAATCCGTCTCGGCATTCGCCAGATCGGATCCTTTTCTATCGACAACCCCACTCGCCTTGCAAGTGACGTTGCCGAGGGGCTTCTGTAAGTACCCAAATCTGGCTCATGCCTTCCGGTTAATTTTCCCGACATTTCGGTAAATTTCCCGGTAATTCCCCGGACCTTCCTAGTGTTCCGGAAATGTCCTGGAACAGTCCAAATTTAAAATTAGGGCTGTAAGGAGCCTTCCTAATTAAGAAAACACGTTTTTCTTAATTAGGGAGAAGCTTCTAGAATGATGCCACCTTGCATGGTTCTAGAATGCTGAGTCACAATGGATAAGACCGCACGGCCTCATTTGCAAAGAGCCTGCAGCCGCACGGCTTCATTAGCCTTATCCAGACTGCCTATAAATAGAGCCCTCCTCTACCCATTTTGATCATCAACAATGAGCATAATACTCTCATAATACGAAGAAGATCCCCCAAGGAGCTGCTGGAAGTCCAAGAAGGTGAAGAAGAAGCTCAAGAAGCCATCTCCCTCCTCCTTGAAGACCCAAGAAGAACCTCTCCTCCTAGCTCCGTCCGAAGAAGCGAAGGAAACGATTGGTAACCTCGCACGCCCTAACCTTGCATTTTAATTGATATACTTGCTCATTGCATTCATATATCTTGCTTGGGACTTGGCATTTATTCATAAAGATCATATCTTTATCACCCCCTTTCCCCTTTGCATGCATTAAGACCTCATTTGTCATAAAAATGTAGTCTTTTTCATAAAGGTGCATCCTTTGCACCTAAAATCCCTATTTTCCAATAAAAATGTCATCTTTATGCATCATTTGCATATAAAGATCAAATCTTTTTCAATGAAAACGCATCCTTTGCATCAAAACCCCTTTTTCAATGCATCATTTGCATAAAAATCAAATCTTTATGCATCATTTGCATAAAGATCATTTCTTTAAATCAAAAAGCATCATTTGCAACCTAAAAATGTCATCTTTTCATTAAAGAGTCATTTTTTATCATGCATTTCCCTTTCCCCCAACCTTGGAACGGACCGGTGTAAAAGTTCTCATCTTTGCATCGTTTCTTCCATTAAAGGTTCATGATTTCTTTAGGAAAAGGATAACCTTGAACCCTATATCTCCGATTATCGCTTAAGAATGAGTATGAAGCCTTTATACGAGCTCGACCGTCTTAAAGCGTAGGATTGATGGGCTAAGGACATTCCTTCCTAAAGAACCTCATCTTTGACCCAAAAGAGAGTCATTCTCTCGATCACGCAAGTCCCGAGGGTCCCGAGGCTTAAAAATGCAATGATCATAAGTCATAAGATGAGGACGGGATCATAATCCCAAATACATAAATTCCAAGGAATCCCGAGCGACAACCAACAAATGGTTTGTACGTCCGGAAGATAACTTGGGACATTCCCCCCTTTTTTTTTCAAACACATGCACACAAAGAAAGCACGCAAGCAAACACGATTAATGAAATCTAGGGAGACTTGCTCCGGCAAGGCACTTTGGGTGAACGCCAAACGTTCTTCCCAAGGGGTAACTTAACCTCCGAACCCATAAAACCTTTTTTTCAAAGTTTTGAGGTAATCAAAATGGCGTGGCGACTCCGTTTTTCAAATAACTCGGATGTCTTCAAACTCGCGTGAATTCCAATAAACAAAAATTTTGGGCACACATTCACAACCCCATTCTTCTCGAAATCCGGCATCCTCTGCCAAAGCCTGACCGCTATCTCAGATGGTCCTCTAGACTTGTTCTCCTGTAGAGAAGCACAACAAAGAAGTGTGTCAATCATTCATCATTTTCAAAAGCATGCATATATTCACAAAAGTGCACATGTTTTCAAAAGAAAAGCATTCACAAAAGTTTTTCTAGCATTATTTGCATCAAAAAAAAAAAAAAGCGTCTTTCATCATTTGAAACGCGTCATGTCAAGTCCCATTGCTTTCCTAAAGCACAAAATCACAATTTTCACAATTCTTTGCACATAAGCATTATTCTTTCAAAAAATGGCATGCATGAATCCTTTTCATCTTCCAAAATCATGTTTTCTCAAAATTTTGACCTAGTTCTAGCACATGCAAGAACTCCGTCTCATTTTTGACAATTTTTTCATTCTTACTTTAATTGCGAGAAAAAAGTGGGTCATTCCCATTATTTTTGTCAAACAAATTGCACATTGCATATTCTTAGCCTCATAGGTTATTCATCAATGTCTCAAAGTCATTCAAAAAATCCTAGAAAATTCCTAAAATTCGGGTCAAGCCCTAAATCATTCCAAAATTCAATCAAAATCGACGGATTTGAGCAAAATGAGAATGCTTACCCCAACCGATCGAGGGTTCGTTGATTTATGCTCCCTTCTCCCCGGATAGAGCTCCGATGGAGGCGTAAGGAAGTCATACTTTCTCTCCGTCCGAACAAGCTCCTTCCTCCTCCTTCTCGCAGCCGCGGAGATGTTCCTTCTAGCTTGCCTCGGCATTGGGTTCCCCTCCGGATCCATTCCAAATCAGTAGAGCCAAAGGGAATTGAAAGAATTTCAAAATTTCTCTCCCTTCTCCTCTCTCTTCCTCGGCAGTTCTTGGGCGGCAATAATGCCCAATGCCCGTTCAAACCTGTTTTAAATAATCTGGAAAAAACAGGTCTCTAGCCGTACGGCTCCTTTTTCTCCATCTCATGCCGGGCGGCTTCATTCGCTCTGAGCAGAAATTACAATCCTGCCCCTGGACCTTCCACTTGGGCATGCAATTTCCGTTATCTTTTAACCAAGATAACATCTTTTTCAGAAAATATCCCTTATCTCTGAAGCAATTAAGCTTTCTTCCCAGTCGCCTCCGTTAATTCCGTTATAACGGGATAACGCTAGGTGACAACCTCCGAATTGTCAAAACTCTAAACTTAAGCTACCTCTATCCCGAATAGTGACGTATGCTAAGTTCTCTTAACTTAAGCTACCTCTATCCCGAATAGTGACGTACGCTCAAGTTTCTCTTAACTTAAGCTACTTCTATCCCGAATAGTGACGTACGCTCAAGTTTCTCTCAACTTAAGCTACTTCTATCCCGAATAGTGACGTATGCTAAGTTTCTATCAACTTAAGCTACCTCTATCCCGAATAGTGACGTACGCTCAAGTTTCTCTCAACTTAAGCTACCTCTATCCCGAATAGTGACGTATGCTAAGTTTCTATCAACTTAAGCTACCACTATCCCGAATAGTGACGTACGCTCAAGTTTCTCTCAACTTAAGCTACCTCTATCCCGAATAGTGACGTATGCTAAGTTTCTATCAACTTAAGCTACCTCTATCCCGAATAGTGACGTACGCTCAAGTTTCTCTCAACTTAAGCTACCTCTATCCCGAATAGTGACGTATGCTAAGTTTCTATCAACTTAAGCTACCTCTATCCCGAATAGTGACGTACGCTCAAGTTTCTCTCAACTTAAGCTACCTCTATCCCGAATAGTGACGTACGCTCAAGTTTCTCTCAACTTAAGCTACCTCTATCCCGAATAGTGACGTACGCTCAAGTTTCTCTCAACTTAAGCTACCTCTATCCCGAATAGTGACGTACGCTTAAGTTTCTCTCAACTTTAGCTACCTCTATCTTCTTGATAGTGACGTAAGCTCCAGTTGTCAATCAGGTGACATCCTCCATTAATTGTCAAACCCTCGAGGATCCTAGACATCGTTCCTACCTATCTAGTGATGCTCGAACTACGATCAAGGCTTGATTCCTCCGGGATACGTAGGTAGCCTTTTATAAAAGGTCCAGCCATCCGACCACTTTGGTCACCCTTTTTCCTCCGTCACTCCTCAGTGATGAAGTAGTCTCTCATAAAAGACTTTGTTATCTGACCACCTTGGTCACTCCTAGCATATCCCCAGTAGGATCAATTGCTTGACCTCCTAGGTCATTTTCCATTCTATTTCCCCAGCAAGAGACCAGTTTCTCTTCTCCATTCCCCAGCGGATCCTAATTCCGAACTACGGCCTGGCTTGATTCCTCCGGGATACGTAGGTAGCCTTTCATAAGAGGTTCAGCCACTCGACCACCTTGGTCACCCAATCCGTCTCGGCATTCGCCAGATCGGATCCTTTTCTATCGACAACCCCACTCGCCTTGCAAGTGACGTTGCCGAGGGGCTTCTGTAAGTACCCAAATCTGGCTCATGCCTTTCGGTTAAATTTCCCGGCAATTTCGGTAAGTTTTCCGGTAATTCCCCAGACCTTCCTAGTGTTCCGGAAACATTCCGGAACTGTTTTTAATTAAATAAGGGCTGAAGGGAATCCTTCCTAATTAAGAAACACGTTTTTCTTAATTAGGAGGGAAGGTTCTAGAATTTGCCACCTTGCATGGTTCTAGAATGCTGAGTCATTGTGGATAATGCCGCACGGCTGCATTAGCTCGCTGCCCCTAGCCGCACGGCTTCATTAGCCTTATCCAGACTGCCTATAAATAGAGCCCTCCTCTACCCATAAGCAACAATCAACACACAAATCACTCACAAACACTCCAAAGACGTGAAGAACACTGCTGGAAGATTCAAGAAGGTGAAGAAGAAGGCCAAGAAGCTCCCTCCCTCCTCCTTGAAGATCCAAGACACCCCTCTCCTCCTAGCTCCGCCCGACGAAAAAGAAGGAAGCCATTGGTAACCTCGCACGCCCTAACCTCGCATCCTAATTGCTTTATAAATTGCTCATTGCATTACCTTTATATTGCTTGGGACTTGGTAGATTAAAGATCATATCTTCATATTCCCCCTTTCCCTTTTGCATGCATTAGACATCATTTGTCATAAAAATGTAGTCTTTTCCCATAAAGGTGCATTCTTTGCACCTAAAACCCCCATTTTCAAATAAATATGTCATCTTTATGCATCCTTTGCATATAAAAATCAAATCTTTTCAATCAAAATGCATCATTTGCATCCAAAATCATCTTTCCAAGCATCATTTGCTTTAAAGACCATGTCTTTACCATAAACTAGCATCATATGCTTTTCAAAATGCAATCTTTATGCATCATTTGCATAATGAATGCCAATTTCTTCAACAAAAATGCATCATTTGCATAAAAATCAAATCTTTATGCATCATTTGCAATAAAGATCATTTCTTTAAACTAAGTGCATCATTTGCAACCCAAAAATGTCATCTTTTCATTAAAGTGTCATTTTTACATACATTTCCCCCATTCCCCCATTAGCAACCTAGGAACGGACCGGTGTAAAAGATCCTATCTTTACATCGTTCCTTCCATTAAAGGTTCCATAATCTCTTTAGAAAGGGACACCTTGAACCCTATATCTCCAATTATCGCTTAAGAAAGAGTATGAAGCATCTATACGAGCTCGACCGTCTTAAAGCGTAGGATTGATGGGCTAAGGACCTTCCTTTTCTAAAGAACCTCATCTTTGACCATAAAGAGAGTCATTCTCTCGATCACGCAAGTCCCGAGGGTCCCGAGGTTAAAATGCGATGATCATAAGTCACAAGATGAGGGCGGGATCATAATCCCAAATACATAAATACCAAGAAATCCCGAGCGACAACCAACAAATGGTTTGTACGTCCGGAAGACGACTTGGGACATTTCCTCCTTATTTTCAAACACATGCACACAAGAAAGCACACAAGCAAGCACGATTAATGAAATCATGGGAGACTTGCTCCGGCAAGGCACTTTGGGTGAACGCCAAACGTTCTTCCCAAGGGGTAACTTAACCTCCGAACCCATAAAACCTTTTTTTCAAAGTTTTGAGGTAATCAAAATGGCGTGGCGACTCCGTTTTTCAAATTAAACCGGATGTCTTCAAACTCGCGTGAATCCAACAAAAACAAAATTTGGGCACACATTCACAAGTATGTAGTACCGTTTGAAAAATAATTGTTGGGACGCTGACACTTATTTATCAAACGAATGCTTCTTACACACTCAAATCAATTGAAAAAGGAAGATAGAACTTTTAAGGAGATGGTGAACTCCTTATTGATAAGTTCCGTCTTATGTGGGTATACCTAGCAAAGGTAGAAATATCTAAACCTAAAGAGGTTAAGATAGGACCCAAAAACCATGGATTACGTTTCCATTGGCAATGCAGTATTCTTCAACCAAGGAAAATGGTTGAAGAGACCTCTCTTAAAACATAGTTATGACTATGTCATCGGTTCATCTCAAGGAGATGAAATACATTGTAGATAACATGGTTATTACAATTAAATGACTTCACATAAAAGGAAAATATTAAATATGAATTAGGATATTCATAAAATATTTGATATGTGGAGGTACACCTCAAGTGTGGGGGTACAAGCTAAATACATAAGTTCTATTTGATATGAACTTCTAGTATTAACATAAACTGTTAAAATGTTAACAGTTAAAAGAATGGATCATTATATATCTGGAAGTTATTTGATCTTCCTCCATAATGCTAACCATTGGGTTACAAATGGATCCTTAGAAAGGAAATATTCAATGATGACGAATTATGAAATATTCATAAGCCGTTTTATAAATACCTCAAATGTGGGGGTATTTGGCTAAAGTAGAAATACTTAAGCAAGACACGTTATATTCTTTAAAGAATATACTTCCTTGAAATGATAGGAAATGTATAAAAGAAAATTTATAGAAACTGTAAGTGATTTTCTTAATAAGAAGAAGAAAACAAGATACAGTTGAAGGACAAATTCATCCTACTCTACTAGGAAGATGGTTGATCTTCCTTATGCAAACCGTTGGATTGCAAAAACTAGATGTACCAAGGATGAAACCTTCAAATATTAGACTACAAACGGTCCATCTCAAGTGGAAGATAAAGGACCTAGACGTAGTAAAAGGGCAAGAGTGGAAAAGTCTTTTGGTCCTGATTTTCTATCATTTATGTTGGAAAACGAATCAGCAACTGTTAAGGAAGCGTTATCTGGTCCGGATAGTTCGTTCTGGAAAGAGGCTATTAACAGTGAGATAAAAATTCATAATGCTTAATAATACTTGGGAATTGGTAGATCTCCCTTCAAGTTGCAAACCATTAGGTTGCAATTGGATTCTCAAAAGAAAGTATAAAGCTTATGGATCTGTTGATAAGTATAAAGCCAGGATTGTTGTCAAAAGGACATGATGATTTATGCAAGATTATCCCATTGACACAACAGAGCGTTCTATGTCGCACAACCGTGTTGGATCTACTTGTGTATTCATATGGACTAAAACAAGCAACTAAACAGTGGCATGAGAAGTTCGATAGAACTATGTTATCAAATGAATTCAAGATTAATAAATGTGACAAATGTGTCTACATACATTAAAGGAACATCTGAATCATTTGTTAATAGTCTGTCCTTACAATGGTAGTCATGAATTGATCATGAATACCAAAGACATGTTAAAGAAGAACTTTGACATGAAAGATATGGGATTAGCCGATGTCCGATGTCATATTAGAAATAAAGATTTCTATAACGTCAGAAGGAATAGTCCTATCACAATTCCATTATCTTGAAAAGAAAGTACTTCGAAAGTTCAAATAGATTCTTGAGAGGTATTCTCTGTAAAGTAGATTCCTGGAAAGTAGACTCTAAGGAGGTCAAACCACTTAGAGATACTAATTTTGGGAAGTCGAAACGGTACAGAGATAATAACCACTTGAAGAAACTGACCGATAGAAGAATTTGATCACTCGAAGGGACTGATCATTCTAGATAGACTAAAGGTCTAATTGTAATTGTAATCAATCACCGGAATAGTATAATCATAAGTACTTGGTGTACTTAAAGATATACTTATGATTAACGATTACAATTCCTATAAGTTGAATGGTCTTGGAAGATATTCCTTTGTGGAATAAGTCTGTATCTACATGACCTAAGACATTGTGACGACAATGAGAAATAGGAAAAGGTGTAGAACATCATGGTAAGTCTAGACATAATGGTCTTAGACACACTACCATAGTACAATTGATCTCAAATGCGACCGTCACAACTAGCCATGTGAAGTCAAATTCGGATCCGTCTACCTAAGGGTAATAATAAAGATCAAGCTGTATAAAGCTGTTAAGGGAATGGGTTTAAAAACCCACAACAAAAGAACTTATAGCGGACACTCAACCTTGAGAAATGGAGATCCCAGGCCCTTGGTTCAATGAGACAACCAAGTTATAAGTTCTAGTAGAGTTACTTGGAAACAACAACTCGGTTTATTAACCTAGAGATGTTGAATACTCATTCCCCGAACGTCCAAGTACTAGCACATGCGGCGGTGGTGAGGATAAGTTGAGAAAACTTTTAATGATTTCTATACCTACGGGTGGAGTAGTGCATGATACTCCTTATAGTGAGAATCACCTATATAAAGCGAGAGGTAATAAGGCCGCCTCTAAATGAATGCTTATGAATGAGATACGGTCCAGGGCCAAAATGGACAAAAACGTGAGAACAACAATTGTTAGAGCTATTATTATGTGAGTATTATTGTCTTGGTATACATCCGAAATGATCCCGGCTGGTTCAAAGCGACTCGCTACCAAATGGCTAGTATATCCGATAATATTTCACTAGGGAAGATTCAAGGCCACAAGCTATCTATCCCGATGTAATAATAGTTCGCCGGAACTTTGGACGAAATTGCATACATGCATTAATTGTCATTCATGTGGGGGATTGTTGAAAATGGGTAACGGAAAGTTAAGTTTGACTTAACGTTGACCTAGATTTCTAACGGAAGTTCGTTATGTGTTAACTGAACTAGTTACAAAATGTATTCTACATTTGTTGTAGATTATTAAACTCATTTAATGTCTCAAAACCATTTAGGGTGAATGAGAATTAATGACAATGGTCTTTTGTAACTTAACGAGAGTTAATTAAAGGGTGTTTAGTTTTTTTTGATGTGCTCGGCCGAGCAGAGTCCTTGACTCGACCGAGCAGAGCACAGAAATAGGCCAAAAGTCTCTGGACTAGCTTGCTCGGGCGAGGCACAAGTATGCTCGGCCGAGCAGTATGATTTGCACGACCGTGCAAGTCTCTTGACTCGGCCGTGCAGCCTGGTGCTTTCGGCGGCGAGTTCCTTGACTCGGTCGAGCAGATCCTGAACAGGCACTATTTCAAACAGAAAGTTGTGTCTCTTCGTGGGAAAAGACACAAACCCCTTGACTCTCTATATATACCTCCTCCTCCGAATTTCAATTAACATATACAGTATTTTGACCCTTCCTACCCTCTAGTAAGATAGATTAACATATCCAAATCATTGCATATTGTTGCATTAAATCCTTCAAAGTCCAAAGTTTCAAACATTGTGTTGTTCGCTAGAGTATTTGATTTGGAGTGCTCCTATCATTTACTTATAAGTCGTTTTATCTTACTAGAAGATTGCCATATAAACCGTAAGCACCTGTGCGGGGCAATAACTTCTTACGGAGATTGTATTAAATACAAGACTCGACTTGAATTCTTTTGTTTCCAATCTCCGTTATCTTTTTCTGTTAAGTTTCTAGTTAAGTTCTTGAGAAGCCTACACAATTGTCCAACATCACAAAGGGGCAACATTTGAGTATTTTTTTTTTTTTTTTTTTTTGCAATTTTTCCTATCATATTAAAAATATTAATAAATTTACTAACTATAAAAAATTAATTAGATATCAAATTTTTGATATATAATTGGAGATGATTTTTTTGATAGTCATGCTCATGAATATTAAAATTTTATTTTGATAGCCATGAAACAGGGTTGCCCGAGTAGTGACCACGACTTTACCAAAGCAAAAAGCTATTGGGCTGCAGCAGTAAGCAAAGATCGGAGACACAAACACAACTCCTTCTCCAGTTGAGAAAGCAAAAGGCGACAACATGACAGCGAATGTTGACGCCGACGATCATCCGTCATGGTTCCAAGCCACCGTCGGCGATGTTGATGACTTTTATGCTAAAGCGTTCGTAAAAGTAGAAATATCCCAACAATATTCTCCCCAAAATGCCGCCGCCGGCGACAGTGAAGAAGAAAAAGAAGATGATGATGATGTGACGACGAGCTACGGTGGAGGAGGTGGGAAAATAGAGAAATGGAAGGAGCAGTATTCGTCTTCTCAGAGGATACTGTTGGTTGGGGAAGGAGATTTTTCCTTCTCCCTGTGTTTGGCTAAGGCATTTCCTTCTGCCGCCAACATCATCTCCACTTCAATTGATACCCTCCGTATGTTTTTTTTTTTTTTTTTTTAAACTTTCTCACATGCGCGCGCACACACACACACACACACATACACACCCCATTTGGAATCAAAGTAATATATTAGCATCACTCCTATGTCAGCCAATGATGGTTTACAAATATGAATTTAGTAATTTCACAAGATAATGGATATTCTTTTGGGACTGAAGGATTATCATTTTTGTAGTTGTTTGTGTAAAAGCGGAATGAACTAATAAGGTGGCATTGATTTGTTTTGTGTATGGACTAAATAATGGAGTACAGAGGATTTGGCTAAGAAATACAGTAATGGGATTGAGAATGTAAGGGAGTTGGAGGAGAGGGGATGCGTTGTGCTTTTCGGAGTGGATGCTACCAATATGAGCCAACATTTCTTTCTCAGGACCCAGAGGTTCGATCGTATTGTCTACAACTTCCCACATGTCGGTTTCCAATTTCCTGAAGCTAATGCTTGCCAGATCAAGTAGGTGCATTCTCTGTCTCATTCATTATGTGCCATTATAAACTCCTTTTTTTGATAATGTTATCCAGAGTGACCTTCTTCCTTGTTGGTGTCTAGTTTATTTGATCTAGTACTAGATTGGTCGACATGCATACCTTACTTTTGTTGCAAGCACAGCTTTTGAAAATTAATTTTACTGTCTTAGTCGCAAATTAGCTTTTCCTTTCACAATGCTGCATTGCACATTTACATTATAAAGGTGAACATAGCAATCAGATACTCCCTCTGTCCCAATGATCTTCCCACTTTTATTGACGTTACTATGAATGAACTTTGAGCAATAATCTTAGATTGATTTAATTATCCTAATAAAAAACTAAAACTTGTTTTTGATATTATTGTTGATGGTGTATCAATTACATGTTTGGATTTTCATTTGTATAATTCAATCAACCTAAAATTATTGCTCAAAGTTTCTTCGTAGTAATGGCAAAATAAGTGGGAAGATCATTTTGGGACAAAGGGAGTATTGCGCTATTGAAACCGCAATATTGCAAGGAGCCATCTTGGCATTGGAATTGAAGTAAGCTGTATCAGCATTTGTTGGATGAAAAATTCCTTAGAAGGCAAATCCATCAATCACCTGAACGTCGACTTGATGTCCAATAAGTGGTTTTCACCTCCTCCTTTGTTGTCAGTTGGTACACCTGATTCAGATGACATTAGTATGAAGAACATTACACATTTACACTATTATAGACAATTTACTTTAATGATAGTCACCTGCAGATGTCAGCCTGCTGGAATTTGTTTTTCCAGTCTGCGACTTGTTTTCCAGTCTAGTCCTTGTTTCTTTTTCCACTCTTCTACGGACAAATCCATTCACTGAAATTCTAGGCTGTGCAACTTCTTGCAAATTCATTCTTGACAACAACCCCAAGACTGAAAGTAAGCAACAACAGAGGAAAATGATTTAAGAAATTGACTTTCGATGAAAAGAATGTAAACACAGAGTGAGAAGAAGATTTAGTCAACATATACAACCATGTAATTCGCTTAATGTCCAGAAAAAACTACAATTAGATTGACTCTTTGTCCATCTGATTGTAGATTCTTTACTTATCAAATAAAATTTTGATAGTATTGACTTATGCTATTTGAAGTTTTGTTCTTGATTTATTGTAAAATCTGTCCTAATGAGTCTGTCTTTCTTAACTTATTAAATACATGAAGTTTCCTCTTGTTCAAATCAATTATAAGTTTCTTATACGTGTAGCATAGAGCTGCGATGAGGGCATGTGATAGTTCAAGCTGATTAAATTATAGTGGCTAACATAAAACAGAAACAGCTAGTTAGCGATAAGCACAAAGTGCTATTGGTGACAGTGATAAGGGCATGTAATGGATGAAAACACCATTTGAAGCAGATCAAACTGTAGGTGGCTAACATAGACAGCTAGTTAGCAATAAGCACAAAGTGCTATTGGCGACAGTGATGAGGGCGTCCGATAGTTGAAGAGAACTGTTCAAAGGGGTTGGAGGCTGAAAAGCTGAGGAAACCACTGGTCGAGAGGGGTAGAGACAGGAAGAAGAGAGTGCTCTGTGTTAGGAAGCTGCAGATGTCGAAGGTGAAAGGTGGGTTCTGCGGGTAATAATGAAGTATGGCATGAACCAGCCTTTTACTCACAGAACACCCTAAATTACTACCTCAATACCCTCAATAGGACCTTTAAGAATAAAGAAGTAACAAGAATAAAGTAGTAACAGAAAGCTATAAAAGAAAAAAAAGAAGGAAAATAGATTCAAACCCATTCATCCCCTTCTTTGAACCAACATTGTAAGCCATGTGCTTACAATTAATATGCATGTAACCCTCTTCAAGGTCATACTATTCTTTTTGCCGTGGAATCCATTTCCTTCTGGGAGCCCGAGGTGAGACAGGTGCCCCATCTACAATGCCTCTAGGCCTGACAATTGTGCGGGTTGGGTTGAAACGGGTCGGGTGCGGGTTGAAACGGGTCACCCCGCTACAACACGTTTAAGTTAACGAGTCAAATGAGTCGGGTCGGTGGGGTGAGACGGGTCGACCAATTATTTTTTCATCCTGGATACCTTGGATTAATTAATTCTGGCTATTTATGTTTGTGGGTTAAAACGGGTTGGAATGAGTCGGGTTGGGTCGCCCCGTTGAGCTTGGCGGGTTGAGACGGGTGACTCGTTTCAACCCGCTAACTTAAACGGGTTGGGTTGGGTAATTAGTGGGTTGGGTCGTGAGGGTTAGTGGGTAACGGGTCAAAATTGTCAGTCCTAAGTGCCTCCAAATTCTTCTGACACTAAAGGGGGAACAAGACATCAGATTTTGAGCCACATTTTTCTTGAAAAGGCTTGGTACGAGCACTATATTTGAGCGGAATTGAAGTATTTGAGATTTGGCTTCCGGGATTTAGGAGGTCGTAATTAAGGATCAGTGAGGTGAGTTAGAACATCAGATTGTGTCGTAGGAAGATCAAGTCCGTTTCTTACGTCTTACTCTTATGTGTTTTGAGGCAGCTTCTGGCTTAAAAATTAACTCAAGGAAAAGTGAGATTATTCCAGTTGGGCTGGTGAGCAATCTGCTATCCTTGGCTAGAGTTCCTTCCCTTCTACTTACCTTGGGTTACCGTTGGGAGCTTCATTTAAGTCAAGAGCCATTTGGGATCCAGTAATAGAACGCTTTGAGCGAAGACTTTCAGGGTGAAAGACGGGATATTACTTATCTATCCTCCTTCCTTGCTCGATAAAGAAGAAGCTATAGAGTTTAATGCGAAATTTCCTTTGGAGAGGTAATGATCAATATTTTAATTTTCCCTTGGTCAAATGGAAATCAGTTTGCAAGCCAATTGCCCATGGTGGTTTGGGTATCAAGGATCTCCCACTTATTCAATCAAGCCTTGTTAGGTAAGTGGTTGTGGAGATTTTCTCAAGATCAACACGAGTTATGGAAACATGTTGTAATAAGCAGATTTGGTATTCGTGATCATGGGTGGTTGACCAAATAGTGGCGTTTTCCTTATGGAGTGGGAATATGGTAATATATAGTTAAGGGGTGGGATAACTTTCAAAATTGTGTTCAATTCAAGGTTGGTGATGGACGTAAAATTAGTTTTTGGACAGACGTTTGGTGTGGAGACTCTTCCCTAAGCGTAATCTTCCCAGAGTTGTACCAAATCTCGACAGACAAAGCTGTTACGGTGGCTGATTCTGTGACTATCTTGAATGGTCAGCATGTTTGGAATCCCTACTTTCGTCGAAATTTTCATGATTGGGAATTGGAGCAGGTAGACAATTTTTCGGGTGTTTTGCCAAGTGCTTCCAAGCCTAGCGAAGGAGGAGATTACTTAAAATGGACTGGAAGCTTTAATGTGAAGTTTACAGTGAAGTCTTTTTATAAAATTGTAGTTGGGGACCCACCTGCCTTTTAATGGAAGCGTATCTGGAGGCCAGTAGCCCCGTTCTCTCTTTCTTTGGTCAGCAACTCAACTCAAGAGAGAAATCTTACTGGGGACAATCTAAGGAAAAGAGGAATAATTTTGGTAAATCATTGTTGTATGTGTATGAAGAGCGATGAGTCAGTCAACCATCTTTTGCTGCATTGTGATGTTGATAGGGGTCCATGGAGTATTGTTCTATCCTTGTTTTGGATCTCATGGACTATGCCCAATTCAGTGAAGAGTTTTTTAGATGCTTGATATGGCGTTCGAATACTAAAGGGAATTGTGGTCTCTTTGGCGAGAGAGGAACAGGAGAAGCTTCCAAGGAATCGTGGTGTCTATTCATAAGCTATCTTTTTTGACGATTAGCTCTCTGTTTTTTTGGATGAATGAATTTTTACCCAACACCCTCATCCCTTTTATGGATTTTTTTGTTGAGATGGGGATGGGTAGATAGTTTTTTTTTTTTTTGGGGGGGGGGGCTTTTAAGTGTGCAGTTTTGGTTCTTGGCCTCTTTCTTGTAAGGCCTTTGGCCTTCTTTGTAAGGCTTTGCCCTCTTGGCATTTTTTTCAATGCACATATTTACTTATCAAAAAAAAAGAAAATCCAAACAGTAATTTAAATGTATTTGGTCTAACGATGTATGTGCTGGAATTGAAATCAGACATGTATCTGCTGAGGCCATGTAACTGTTGGAAGCTATACCAATAATGCTTTATTAAACGAATTTGTTAGAATTCAAACCAGCTCCACATCAGAAGGAGACCATAAGAAAGTTTGCATTGGGAATTTAGTCACATACCAGACTAACTTGATCCATAATCGTTGGAAATCTGCTTCATTAGAGAGTTGAATCAACATATGATGTGCATCAATATGTCCCAATCTATAGGCCCCCTTCAATTGGAACTTTGCAAATGCCATGCGTGCAGCCTCCATGGTAGGTCTTCCATGAGAAAATTTGCCAATTGATGTCCAAGCAAAAGGTTTGGCAAAGACATCAATGGCTTCCTTCGAAAGCTTGAGAGATGGGGTTCCTGTGTGTATAGCCGTAAGCAACACACAGATTGCTGCAATAGCTTGGGCTGGATCGGATACTACGACCATGGCAGCCATAGCAGATTGCTGTGAGGAACTGAGCATGAGAGGAGGGAATGGGTCGGCCATCCCCGACAAGGAGTAGGAGCTCAATAGAACCTTCAGCTGGACCTCATATATATTTTTTCCAGCATGCAACCCAAATCAAATTCCTCCATTTACTCCAACAACCATACCCACTCAGTTACATGCTGCCAAGGGCCAACCCCAACCAACTACTACCACACACCCAAAATTGATTTCTCAAAGTTCATTAGAGTAAAACTTCATTATAGATGAGTAAGTAGTTAGTGCTCATTTGGTACAAATGAATCATGACTCATCGCCTTGTTGTTTGCACCATTATAGAATAAAATTTACTCCCTTCGTCCCGAAATGATCTTCCTACTTTTTTTATGTTACTATGAATGAACTTTGAACATTAATGTTAGGTTATTTTAATTATCATGATGAAAATCTAAAACTTGTTATTGATACACCATTATAAATGACCATTTTTAGATTTTCATTAGGATAATTAAATTAACCTAAAATTTTTGTTCAAAGTTCGTTCAAGGTAACAAAAAAAAAATTAGGAAGATCATTCTGGGACAGAGGGAGTATGCTGAAACATCATGAAATGGGATGGGCATTGTTGCGAGTAAAACAAACACTTTGGGTATATTTCTTTCCAACCCTCTAGGATACCAAAAAGTTGTTGTAGTATGGAACCATTTGGAATGGTGAAGAGCACACTAAATAGCAAACCCCAACTACCTTGGAAAGCTTTACTCCCTCTGGCCTCAAATATAAGCAAAAAAGACAAAATAAATTGTCCTTAAATATAAGCAAATATTATCAATTTCAATGCACAACTTATTAAATGCAGCAGTATTTAATGTTATCTTAACAAAAATACCCCTAATCAATTGTTAATTTTCAAAAAACAAGTGTACATTTAATACACATTTATATGAAACATATTAGTAATTTTAACATGTTTTTGTTATAGAATCAAGACAATTAAACTACTTCCACTACTTTCTTAATCTGTGTAAAAGTAGTATTTTTTGCTTATAATTGATGCCAAGGGAGTATGTGGGATAAATGTGCAAGATTTAGGGCCATAAGTCATGAGGTTTTACTATGGTGTTAAAGGAGCTAGGTAGCATTTTATAAGAAATTTACTACACTGACTACATCTTAGGGAGGATCTTAGGGAGGCCTCTTGGAGGATACTCGTTCAATCAGCAAAGTGAACCACAACCACATAATCCCGCTTCAATTTTGTGTCGGTTGCTCACATGAGCTAAGGCCAGTTGATACAAGAAAACCACTCTAGTACCATCAACGGCAAGGCACTAGCTCAAAACAAACTAAAATTATGGGCCTTGTCCACCTACAGAAAAGGAGATAATGCTTGCTATCATACATTAAAGAGGTGAAGATAGTACTTGATGGTTAAAAATTTTGAGATCAAATTCAAGGCCGAACATCACAACCAGTAAAACCTGGAGTACTTGTTGTACCAGTAGGTTACATCATTGTGGTGATAGAAGTAGCCTACTCAAATGTTGGGCCTCAAATAGCCTATATTCTATTTATAAAGAAAAAAATTAAATATTGGTTCCCAAATGCACTCTCGAAAAGGATGATTGAATGTGAAAAACTTGAAAACACCCATCTGCAGCTTCCGTAGATGCAAGATATCAACCTTGTAAAGAGACCCTAAGGTGTCACCCAATTAACATTTATCTGAGCTATCTGATTATTATATATACAAGGATGGTTGGTAATGACAAGAAGATATATATAGGTAAGAAGGGGGAAATCAGAAGGATGAGCTTGTGGTGTCCATTGACGAAATAAATGTTTCTCTTTGTCAGGGTTACTCCAAGCGCTTCTCAGTTCTCATGCCTTTAGGTCTACAAAAAGATATTACAATGGATTTATTCAGGAATTGCCAACTCGAAAGGTTGCATTTGAGTTATTGTTGCTTTCTTTACTCATTTCATAACTCTAGAAGACATTTATGGCCAAGATTGGTCACAAGCCTGATTTGACGATCTTATTGACCTCAACAGTCCAAAGCATAGTTTTTCCAATTGGAATCCACTTTTTCTCAGGACTGAACTTTTTCATTTGTTGGGCATCCACTTGCTAACAACTTTAAACGCCACTCATGAACAGACAGTCACTCCATACGATTTGAATGTTAGTATATAAAAATATGCTTGTGTGGCTATATAGACGTTTATGATCGTGTCAACTGAGCAACGGAAAAACATCTTCTACGGAGGATGGATGCCGCCAGAATCGCGTTTCGGGAAGAGTTTTTTGCCGGAGGTGGAGAATGAGTATGGATAGGGGCGTAGTCAGAGGGGTCTCCCGCTAGGCAACTTTTGTGGTTTTGACTTGTTCTACACGTCAAAACCACAAGTTTACTCCAACCATTTGACTTGTTCTGCACGTGCTCCATTTGATCCTCAACTATTTAAAAATGTACCATAGATCGTCCCGGATCACGTCTCCCCTTCGCAGTAGGAAGAGGAGCAGCTCCTGCTGGTCCTAAAACTTCAAATGAGGAAATTGAGTTTCCCCAACTTCCTTCGAGTACCATTTTACCGTGCAGGGTCGCTGTCCGTTAAGTCCAATTCAGAAGGACTGTTTTTCCCCACGTCGTGTCGAACTCGACTTCCTTTCAACAATAGTATCTTTTGCCAATAGCACTTCTTGTTCAGTCACCAAGTCATCAACCGTGGGCAACGATTCTCCAAGCTCTTCATCATGCATTGACGATTCGAATGACTTTAACTTGTCAATGTTAACTACATAATATATATCTATGTATGTCGGTAATTCTAGTTGACATGCATTCTCCCCGACCTTCTTCAAGATTCTGAACGGACCATAACAAATGGGTGTAAGCTTTTTTCCTTCACCTTTTAACCTATCATTTCCAATATCCAACCAAACAAGTTCACCCTCCTGGAAATTGCCTTAAACTCTATGCCGATCATAACACTCCTTATATTTTTGTTGGGACCTTGATAGCTGTTGCTCAACCTCACGGTGTACCTTTCTTATGTTGTCAATGAACCTTTGTGCTCTTTCGACGTTGCCATCTTTCTTTACCGATGGTGTAGGCTCAATCATGAATTCAAGATCAAAAGGACTTTGAGGTAGAAATCCCAAATAAACTTTTAGGTGGTCTGGTGCTTTGTTAGTGGAACTATGCACAATATGATTAATAGCAATTTGAAGAATAAGAATGCTTTCATCCTTTGTCTTAGGATGCCTTGCGTTGTACACTCGAAGAAGATGTTCAACCGCCTCGATTAACCACGCCATCGGTTTGCAGATGGAAAGTGGTACTTCGTTTCAGCTTTGTGTCCATCTTGGACCAGAGTGAACACCAAAATTTGCTTAAAAACCGACTGTCCCGATCAGATATGATGGAGCTAGGTAGGCCGAAGAACTTCAAACATTTTCAAAAAAACAATTTTGTTGCTTCTTCGCCATTGATCGTCTTTTTCATGGAATAAGAACACCATTTTTGAAAATCTATCAACCACCATGAACAGGTAGCCATTTCCTCTCCTTGTCCTTGGAAGGCCACCCCATAAATCCATGGAAATGCTTTCCCATGGCCGGGCCGGAACCGAGAGCGGGGTGTACAATCCTATCTTTCGATTTGCAGGCTTGGTTGTGCAACACAACACACAACCTTTCACGAACCGGGCAACATTATGATGCATTTGAGGCCAAAATACATATCGTTGTATGTTTTGGAGGGTCTTAGTTACACCAAAATGTCCTACTACTTTTGAAGCGTGTGCCTCTCTTATCCATTTAACCCGTTCTTCAGACCTCGAAACACATAACTATGTGCCCTTGTATAGAAGTCCATCCCGCTACACGAACTGGTTGGTCGTTTGCATTCTAGGTCTTCTATTGCTCGTTTAAAATCTGAATCTCGTACATGTTCTTCGCCATAATCTTCATGACAAAAAGGTTGTACCTGTTGGGATTGGATCCTAAACTACAAGGAAGAGGAGGAGCCTAAGTCGGAGGTGATGAATCAAGAGGGAAAAACTCGTCGGGATCTTCTGTCAAGGAGAGCGGCCGCGCTCGTGGTGGAGGGCGACCGCGCTGGAGGTTAAACGAGGGTGTATAAGTTTCTGCTGGTTGAGGCGGCCGCTGGCCTTGAGAGCGGCCGCGCTCGGTCCGAATCTGCAGCAGATTTTTATTTTGTTTCCTATTTTGATTAGATCTCTTCTTAAACTGAGTTAGGGATTCCTTGTATAACTATATAAGCATAATTTCGGCCTAGAACATATTGTAGCAACATATTAGAATACATATTGGCTTGGCAATTGCCCCCGGACGTAGTTCACGAGTTGGTGAATGAACCGGGTAAGCAACTCTTGTGTTCTTGTGTGTGATTGTTTCTTTCTTGTACGTGTGGGTGTGTTGTTTTCTTTGTGTTGATTGCAACGGGGGAGCACCAATTTCACAACAACTGGTATCAGAGCCTTGGTTCGGTGGATTCAAAATTCTTTCATTAGTTGATTAATTTTGAATCGCGTTCTTGGGGATTTTGGTGAAGCAGTCAAGATGAAGAACCATATCGAGAAATTCAGCGGTGTGAATTTCACGTTTTGGAAGACAAGGATTGAAGACTACCTTTATTGTAAGGATCTTCATAAGCCCTTGAAGGAGAAGCCCGAAGACATGTCACAAGGAGATTGGGAGACGTTGGATCGGAAGGCGTTAGGAGCGGTAAGGAGTGCCCTAACCGACGACGTTGCACGGAACGCCATGGAGGCCAAGACAACGGTGGAGTTGCTACAAACGCTCGTCTGGACATGTATGAGAAGCCGTCGAATATCAATAAGGTGCATTTGATAAAGAGGTTTGCGAATGCGAAGATGTCGAAGGGCGCAGCGGCAAGTCATATCGGCAATTTCAAAGGTATGGTGGACCAATTGAAAAGTGTTGATTTACTTTCTCCGATGAAGTGCTAGCTTGTTTTCTTCTAAAATCATTGCATGATAGTTGGGAGGTTACTGTCACAACGATTAGTACGTCGAAAACGGCATTGGTGTATACGGAGGTTAGAGATCTCGTCCTGCAAGAGGAGTTGCGAAGGAAAGAGAAAAGGGGAGAATCGTCCGTAGATGGGGCTGCACTTAGGGTGGAGAGAAAAAGGGGTGGACCTAAGGGGAAAAAGGTCAAGTGCTACAATTGTGGTGAATTGGGGCACATCAGTTATGACTGTCCGGGAAAAGGTGGTTGTGCTAACGTGGTGAATGATGGTGGTGATGTATTAATCCTAGGGGAGGAGCAGTCGGGTGAAGATTGGGTGTTGGATTCTGGAGCTTCTTGTCATGCTAGTGGGGATGCAGAATCAATGAGGCGGTACAAAACCGGAGATTTTGGGGTTCTCTATCTTGGTGATGGTCAACCATTGAAGATCAAAGGTAAGGGGGATGTAATGATGAAGACACCTAATGGGGCTGTTTTACAACTACACGACGTGATGCATGTTCGGATTTGAGGAGGAGGGTGATTTACGTGGGACAACTTGACAGTGAAGGATACGGTGTTTCTTTCATTGGTGGGTCTCTGGGAAGTCACAAAAGGGGCTAAGGTGTTGGCTCGTGGGGTTAAGGGGAAGATGTTGTATTCTACCTACAATGTCGATGTTCGTTCCGTGGGAGCAAGAGGCTTAAGAACCGGCCTGTTGGTGTAAAAAGGGGAGACATCAAGAAACGGTATGTTTGGGAGGACACAAAGTTGATCAACGCGGTGTGGATGTCCAAGGGCCCTAACAGAGAGCGGTTTCGGATCAAGAAGCCGATGCAAGAAACAAGGTGTGTCCCAAGTTTCAAGGGGAGGCATTGCGAGGAAGGAGGGTCTGGAGGGAGAAGGCGAAGTTAGACTTGCGGGAGAAATCAAGGTAGAAGCCGATTTGGGGAGGCAAGAACGATCTAACACGGAGAGGTTGAAACGTCGCTTGGTTTCAACTCGCCTTAGTACTTGAGGAGAGGTGCGGTAGTGTCGAAGCCAATATGGAGGGGGAATGTGTTCGAAGGTCTTTACTCCGTGGTGGGAGTTGATGGGTGTCTTATGTTTGTTAGTTTAGTCTCGGTGGGAGATTGTTGGGATTGGATCCTAAACTACAAGGAAGAGGAGGAGCCTAAGTCGGAGGTGATGAATCAAGAGGGAAAACTTCGTCGGGATCTTACCGCCGAGAGAGCGGCCGCGCTCGTGGTGGAGGGCGACCGCGCTGGAGGTTAAACGAGGGTGTATAAGTTTACTGCGTTGAGGGCGGCCGCGCTCGCCTTGAGAGCGCGCGCTTACGTCCGAATCTGCGACGAGATTTTATTTTGTTTCCTATTTTGATTAGATCTCTTCTTAAACTGAGTTAGGGCTTCCTTGTATAACTATATAAGCATAATTTCGGCCTAGAACATATTGTAGCAACATATTAGAATACATATTGGCTTAGCACCGCCGGACGTAGTTCACGAGTTGGTGAATGAACCGGGTAAACAACTCTTGTGTTCTTGTGTGTGATTGTTTCTTTCTTGTACGTGTGGGTGTGTTGTTTTCTTTGTGTTGATTGCAACGGGGGAGCACCAATTTCACAACAGTACCTGCATAAACACCGACAAGCAAATTGTTAGCTTGTTTTGGACCACCTTCTTGTACTTGATGATGAGATTAAAATGCTGCAAGCACGCCATCCATTTCATGTGGCGTGATTGCTGCAATCTCACTTGGGTTTGCAAGTACTGTAATAGTTAGTGATCGTTGTGGATGACAGTCTCCTTTCTATTATGTTTTGTCAAGGCATGTAATAGTGACGCCAAGACAGAGAAATGCCCAATGAACTTTCGGTGATATTGGCATGCCCCCACTAAGCTTCGAACGTCAGTGACTGACCACGGTCGTGGCATTCCTTGATTGCCTTCACTTTCTCTGGATCAACGTGTAATTCACTACCACCGACTACAAAACCCAAGTACATTAATTTGTCTTTACATAACTCACATTCTTTTAATTCAAACATAGTTGGTTCTGCTCAAGTAATTGAAAAACCTTTTTGTACATGCTCCGCGTGTTCTTCCCGTGTTCGACTGTAAATAAGAATGTCGTCAAGGTAACAAAATCATTTAGGTATGGTCGTATAATGTCATTCATCAGCCTCATGAAAGTTGTTGGCGCATTACGAAGTCCGAATAGCATCACCAACCACTCATACAATCCTTGTCGTGTCTTGAATGTTGTTTTCCATGTATCTTCCTCGCGAACACGAACTTGGTGATATCCCAATTTTAAATCGAGTTTGGTATAGATGATTGCATCCTTCAGTAGGTCGTCTATTCGTGGAAGAGGGTATCGATTCTTGATCATGATTTTATTGAGAGCACGATAGTCAATACACATGCGCCAACTTCCATCTTTCTTTTGAACTAATATGACCGGTGAACCGCAAGGAGAACTGCTCGATTTAATGACACCCATTTTGACAAGTTCTTCGACTTGTCTTCAAATCTCGTCATATTCTAGCACAGAGTTCCGGTACATGGCAACATTAGGCAATGTTGAGTCTGACACGAGTTGGATTTCAATCTCCACAACTCGTTTCGGGGGTAAGACGTACACATCTTCAAACAATGAAGCATATTCTGCAATAACATTACCAAGTAGGCTATATCATACTCTTTACAAGAACGAGTTAATGTGGGTACCTTAGTTTTACAATCAGCAGCACGTATGAATGGCAGAACGAAACTTTGAGAGGTATGCACCATCCTTCTTGCTTGACATGTCGTCACCAGCTCAATGCCTTGCATTTCCTTGCCTTTATTGACGAGATATTTTTTCCCATCCTTCTCTAGGTACATATGCGCTCGACGAAAATAAATAGCATTTCGCTCCCAAAGATATGGACTTCCAAAAATTACTTGGGCAAATGTCCATCGGAACTACCTCGCATGTAACATCTCGATTAGTGATAGCGAAGCGAAACTTACATTGCTGAGTAATCTGCATATCGGTGTCCTTTTGAATCCAGCCTTATGCATAAGGTCGAGGGTGTGCTGTTGTCTACAGCCCTAACTTTTTGTTGAGAAGAGCTGAAATCAGATAGCTACCCGTGTCAATGATAGCCTGGGACTACTTCATGTTTCACTTGAATCTTCAACGTAAACAACTCCTCTTTTTAATCAGCTACGTCAGCTGTTTTTGAAGGCTCATTCTTTGGTCTCGCCATTAACGTCAAGCTCTTGTCAGCTACCTCGACTTCCTCAAGCTCGATTGGCTCACCTTGGATGGTGGTGGCCGCTGTACGCTTCCCCCAATCATCCTTCTTCCACTTCTTTGGAAACA
This sequence comes from Adenophora triphylla var. japonica, assembly GCA_022495995.1. Taxonomy (NCBI): domain Eukaryota; kingdom Viridiplantae; phylum Streptophyta; class Magnoliopsida; order Asterales; family Campanulaceae; genus Adenophora; species Adenophora triphylla. Next base: position 249,049 of record JAFEMH010002827.1, read on the forward strand.
AATCTGAATTTACCATTTCTCCTTTACATGACCTGCAATCTACAATGTTCACAAAATTTGTTTGCATTGACAGACTTCAACCCCTTTTTCTTTGAGTCTCTCTTGGAATAATGTTGGCTAGACGTTCCTTCCTTTGTACCATCGTTTGTCTTTTGACTCCCACCTCCATTTTTCAATTCAATAGCCATTGCAATGCAACTTGCACTTGAAATATCCTTCAATGCATAAAGCCGCAACTCATTCTGAATTTGCCGATATAATCCAGTCACATATTTGGTGAAGACATCCTCATTATTTGTTGAAATTCCAAGTGTCACGGCAAGACGTCGAAATTCAGTTGTATACTTCTGAATTGTTTGCCCTTGTCGTTGTCGAAGATTATGCCATCGTGACCATCGTTCCTGCGAGTACCCTATTGGGTAGAATTCATGATGTAGGAGTCGAGTGAATTCTCCCCAAGTTACCTCCTCATTACCGAGGGTCTTTAGGTAAGAATTCCACCAAAGCCAATGTGTGGCTCGTTAGTTTTAGTCGGGCGAAAGAAACCTTTTCCCTGGTACTAAACCCGTAAAGGGTGAAGTAGGTCTCCAACCGATCAATCCAAGAATCCAACTTTTCAGCATCGACGGTGCCATCAAAGGTTGGAATGTCGATTCTTGCTTCAACCTTGAATGGCTGATGGGAGCTTCGGGACTTCAATCTGCTCGTCTCACATGACTATCTTTCTCATCTTCATTTGTGCTTGAAGTGTCCTCGTGTCCTTCAATGGTGTCTCGGGAGACTTTAAATCTATTGAGAGATTGTGTTTGGATCCAAGAAAGGACAGATTCCAGTTGATTGGTCAGCTTATCCACCTTGGTAGTCAAGTCGGCTTGACCCTCTGCCTCACTTGACTCCGCTGCCATGGTTGACAACTTGTTCGGTAGTCGTCGATGTCGCTGCAGCTCGGTAGCGGGTTCTCCCTATGCTTTGTAACCAGACTTGGTTTGCACCATACACAGGTTGGAACAGTGCTCTGATACCTGAACCCAAGCACTCTCTATTGTAATATAATAAGCTCACACCAATAAAAATGATAGAAAAATTTTAAAGTGAGGAACATCCAGGCACAAACAATATGGGAACTTTGTTGTTTGTATTTATTGATCTCTCTCTTTCTCGCTCAGCACTTTTCACACTCAGTACAATACAAAAGTATAAGAGGCTAAACAAAGATCCCTGTCCCTTGCTTTTACCCCTCTACCTATTTATAGATAAAATGGTTTACAAGGGCTCTCCCACGTAGCAACATGGGGATAATGTTACACCTAAATGGCCTGGAATCTCGGAACAGAAATATAACTGCTCCGGCATTTTTTGTGGTGGACGTCCTAACAAACTTGGGTACCCTGCAAGTCTACGCCAACCATTTGACTTGGTCTACATGTGCTCCATTTGACCCTCGGCTATTTTAGAATGTACCAAAGATCGTCCCGGATAAGGTTTGGAGGTTTGGCAGACAACTGTTACTATTGAAGTAAGCTATACCTTTTATATAACGACTCTAAACGTGGATTTCTTATTATATGGAGTCAACAAGTTGCTCTTAGGTCATCGTGGTATGCCACCTCTCCCATGATGCTCCTTCCCTTAACAAGCACGGGAGTCAGATGAGATTAATTTGGTTTCTTGATCTCTGGCAGTGGCAGATCAAGGAATTTCTTTTTTATCAGGCAATATGTATATTATCCCAAATAAAACCGCAAACAAGGAATAATCTAAAAAAAAGAGAGCTAAAATTATGATTTTCTGTAAATTTTGTGAATGCATACTTTTCTTCTAAGAAATTCAAAAGGCTATCTTGAAAACAGACTACTTGGAAGCTACTTCTACCATTTGCCTATGTGATTTGATTGCCTCAACAATCTAATGTGCTAGTTTTAGTGCTGATAAACTTTAAGCACTTCTGTCCCTTTCTCTTACTGTCTTATATATATATATGTGTGTGTGTATGTATGTATGTATATATACTTATATTAGAATTTGGTGATGCATGTTTTAATCTTGAATATACGAGCGTCTTATTCTTATGCTTTTTCTTAATTTTCTTTTTTTTCTTCTCTAGAATATAAGATAAGAGATTCTGCCTGGGGAATCGTCAAGCGTGCTGATCGTTTGTGTGTGTGATTGAAATGAATATAGGTTAAACAAGAGGTTGGTCAAAGGGTTTCTGAGGAATGCTAAACTTTTGTTAAAGAAGGACAAAGGAGAGATTCATTTAAGTCACAAAGATGGAGACCCTTACGACAGGTGGGACGTGGTGAAAAAAGCAGAGAAAGTAGGGCTGATTCTACATGAGAGCATACCCTTCTACAAGAACAAGTATGTTGGATATGAGCCGAAAAGAGCTCATGGTAGATACTCTGATGCCTCCTTCGGTCTAGGGAAATGCACTACATTCATGTTCAGGCATGGCATTGGCCACCCAGAAGCTATGTCCTGAAATCAAACATCTTCACATGTCTGAATGTTTTCGTTTTCCCTAAAAAATTGCATTCTTGTAAAATATCGACTTTCTTCTATGTGTGTTTGCGTGTAGACTGATTGTGTAGAAAAGCAATTGCTTATCATGATGGCTTTTAGTGGTCATTGGCCTTCTACCGGTTCTGGACTTGCCTCTGTTTGAGGCTGAACTTGTACTAGAAAGAGCATTTGGTCAGCTGTCCTGCTTCAACTTTTTATGCCTAAATTATCTCAACTAACTCAATTAAATACTCCGGTCCCTTGCACTCTTCCCTTTTTGTTTCATCATAAAATAAAATATACAAATATACTGTCTCTAAAAGTTTGACCCACTTGACTTTTATAATCAACTCAAATAAACTATATAATTGTAATTTTATAAAAGTTGTTATTGATGATATTTCTAATAAGCAATTAATAATAACTTTTAGATTTATATAGGGATAGCTAGATTTTCATAAAGTTATGGTCAAAGATTCATTGAGTTGACTATAAAATTAAAGGGGGAAAACTTTTCATGACTATAAAATTAAAGTGGGGGAAACTTTTCGGAACGGAGGAAGTAGGGGGAAACTTTTTGAGACGGAGGAAGTAGTTTCTGAATAAGAAAATAGTTATAGTTAATTTTATCAACGTAGGAATAACACTTTCCTTTTTGTATCATCTCCAAAAAAAAAAAAAAAAAAAAATCATATTTCTAAATAAGGAAATATTTTAGCAATGTAATTTTTATTTTATTTTTTTTGCAGAGGAGGGTAACTTGACCCCCTATATTTTATACAAATATCACATCTACTCTTATAAAGTCAATAAATGCCTTCTTTTTATAAAATTGTGTATACTCTTGACCCCCTGAATTATTTTATAAAATAGTACCTTTTGCCTTTAAATATCATGAAACAATATCTAAGTTATTTAAAAATTGAAATATTTAAACTGAAAGGACTTAATGTGTATTTAAAAATTGTTATTTATTCTTGGTTAGGGATGGATATGAAGAATAAGAATGAATGCCAATCTTCAAAACTTAATTAATAATCAAGATGTATTATAGCATTGTCACAAGTAATATTTTTTAATAAGTTTGAAATTTTCATTAGGGTGATTAGATTAAACTAATTTTATTGTATTCATAGAATTTCCGGGTAAATTAGCTTGAAAAATAAGATGCAATACCATACCATCTTTGTTTAGATGAAAAAGTCTACACCTAATCAACATTTCTTTTCTGAGGAAGTTATAAGAAGTTTCCTGCGTACCTTCCTAAGCTAATTTCTTTTAATTCCCTTTGCATTTTATTCTAAATAAATAAGACCCACCCACAGTGCACAAGATCAAGCTCATCCCTACTGATCTGTTTCCTTCAACACACTTCCCTTCTTTACAAAGGCTTGAGCTTGAAAATAATAAATAAATTAATGGTAAGTAAATACTGGGCTCCTTTTTGTTTTGGATACAGAAAACTGGCTCCATCTTTTGGGCAGGAACCTCTTCTGCTGGATATGGGTAACGATCACTCCGAGGTATGCATACACACTTATCCTCTATGTATCACCCCTACAGTTATATCTTTATATACTTACTGCCTCTGATCTGATCTCTGTGTTGTCAAGTGCATGCAAGTGTTGAAATCTGAAATGGATTCTATCATGAAGAAGAGAAATGAGTCGATGGAGAGAAGGAACATGGCTGTCGATAGTGACATACGTGATCTGAGGTCTGCCATATCCGGGCTAAAGCAGTCTAAGTCAAAAGCTTCTGTTGTTCAGGAAAAGAATATCGAGAAACAAGTTGGTGAATTAAGGTCTGCTGTTTCGAGGGTAGAGTCCATGGTTAATCCAAAGAGAACATTAGCTGTAAGTCCCATCCCATCCCATATAATTATCCCTGCCTGCTTAATCCTGGTGGAGTCTGTGCTTAAATTTTGTGAAATGCTTAATGTAATTATAGGACAAAGAAGATATTGTAAAATTGTTGAAGAACAACAGTGAGTTAGAAAAGAGGATTATGGAGATGGCAACAACCATTAAGGAATTGAAGGCTGCGTCTTCCCATTTCAAAGTAAGTTTCTCTGACTAATTATACCTTGAAAATATCATCGCTTTGTCTTTTTTAATTTATCGCCTCATCATGAATATATAATAAGGATGCCACAGCAAAGTTAGTCTGGGAGAAGGCTGAATTAGAGAAAAGAGTTAAGGGGATAGAATCCACAGTTGACCAAGTGAAGGCTGCATTATCTGATTTCCATGTAAGTTTTCAACAATCTATTTTCTTTTCTCTTATGTTCTTTTGTGGTTACAATGAAGGCTAACTTGACATATATAGTTTCAGGGAACAACACAATCAATAGGTGTCCTATGGCCTGATCCTCGAAGCCAAGATCCTGGAATGAGCGATCTTATCAGATGCCTCGTTGTGTTGATATTTCTTACATGTGTTGTTATTGGCATCAATCTGCGGTCATTGTAAAATGTCATATGGGCCTGATCAAACCAAGACCTTCCCCGTAAATAAAAATAGCTCTTTGATAATAAGTACGGAGCATATCTTATATGTGAATTAGATGCTGCTCTTGTAGATGCGATTAAAGGTTAAAAAGAAAGAAAGAAATGAAGGTATTTGTTTGTTTTACAATTATATCCTAATGCAATGACTCAATATGTGATTAATTTTGTTACAAAACAACGATCAGGCTCTTCAGTCATCGGACCACATCGATCAACTTTCCAAAACTAGTATAGTTTTGGCTTGGGGCAAAAAACACAGAGGAAGGCACCATTTTGTGGAATTAATTCATAAAACTAGAAAGAAATTTACCGTTCTGTACTAAAATAAATCTACTAAACAAATTCACTTTGTTGCTACCAGCTGCTACTCTACTCATTATAACTGGGACTTATTCTAGGAGGCATTGACAGTAACGACGATGGGACTTCTCACATAGTGCTTGCCATCAGACCACAATATCCCTCCAAAGGTGTAATCTTGGCTCACTTTAGGATTCTTGGCTTTAATTGTCAACTCAAAGCTCTTTTCTTGGCCCAAAGTCTCAAACTTCAGAGTGGAGGGGTGCACCGAGACCAAAGTCCCTGGCGGTGAATGAATCCGAGCTGCGTAGATGCCTGGGGAGCCGACATTCTTCAGTGTTCTGGTCACTGTGGCAGAACCATTCAGTTTATGGACTGTGATGGAAGGGTAGTTGAAGTTGAGAATGCTGTAGTTTTTAGGACATTCATAAGGCCCCTCTGCAACCTGCTCTATCAAGGTGGAGTTGTAGCCAGATCCACAGAGGAAGTCCATATAGTCCCTCACGCTCAAGTCGTAGACCAATCCAGGGTCTGCAGCACGGTTTGGCCTTATATGTCCAGCACCATAGTTGAGTGGTGTTGCCTTAATTTGAGACCCATCCACCATTGGATGCACAATGTTGTCTCTTGTTCTGGCTGCACAAACATAAAGAATGAAACAATGATCTTTATTCAGTACACCGTCCATTTTATTTGAAATGAGTCTAGAATACGTAAAAAGTATTGAATTAATGAAATGGTTAATTACCAGTGGTCATGATGGCAGATTTTATGGCAGCGGGACTCCATTGAGGGTGAATTGCTTTGAGAAGGCCAACAATCCCAGAAACGTGAGGGCACGACATGGATGTCCCTGACATGACATTGAATGGCATCTTTGTCGGGCCTTGCTCTTCAGATTCGGTGAAGGCAGCAACAATATTTACACCAGGTGCAGTTATATCAGGCTAAATACACAGTACGTGACACAAATTCAGCACACTTATAACAGTAACAAGAAAAATGCAATATGTAAAAGTAAAATGAAGAATACAGAAAAGTTTACTGCATTGATAGAACAGGCAGACCTTTAGAATCTCAGGGTTGACTGTGTTTGGACCCTTGGAAGAAAAGGCAGCCATAAAAGGAGCCGGCTGTGTACCTAATTTTGCTACCGGCTCAGTGATAAACGCCAACGGATCACTGAAGGGCCAAATGGATGATTGTTCAGACTACTAATGGACTATTGATTCAAGAAGAAGAAATCAGAGAATAGGTACGTACGTAGTGGAGTTGATATAGGCGTAAACTGCAAGTCCATCGGTATAGGTGATATGGGATGCAGGGAGAACGTGTGGATCAGAAATGATTTCATCCCCACTGGCTTCGTCATTGGCAAGAATCAAGCCCACAGCACCAGCCAGAGCCGCCTGCTTCCCTTTGTCAACTCTCGCACTCTTTCCTCTCGTGCATAACAATATCTTACCCTCCACCTTCTTGCGGTCGAGTGTTCCTTCCAGACAAATGTTCCTGAAAAAACAAACAAATAGTTAAGCTTTTCAATGACTGGAAATTGCTTGCATATATCTCAACTAATTAGTTAGTTAGAATTCTTACGCGTCTTCAATTGATGCATTTGCAGATTTTGCCTCTATTGAACTGATAAGGGGATAAAACTTGTCCTCTGCCAATGGTTTAGACAGACTCACACCCTGATAACAAGTATAAGGCCACAGTTAAAATTTATGCACAGCATATATAGGAGGAAAATATTTAAGCAAATCGGAGTTTTAAAAGTTTTAACCTTTATTCTCTGTCCATCGCGGAGTTCTACAAAAGCTTGAAACTCTCGATCAATCGTACTTGCTCCTACAGTTATGATCCATGGGGCAACATTTGTGACAGTTCCCTCTCCAGGTCCATCATTCCCAGCTGAGGATACTACAACTATGCCATTCTTGACTGCATGGAATGACCCAATGGCTTGACCATCATAGAAGTAGTCAGCAGGGGAGCCACCCAGAGAGACAGAAAGCACGTCAACACCATCGTGTATGGCCATTTCAAATGCTTTCAGGATGTCAGAATCAGAGCATTCTACACCATTGATTTGAGGCCAGCAGACTTTGTAAGCAACCACTCGTGCCCTAGGTGAACCTCCCTTGGCAGTTGCATTCCCAACTCCATTGATATTAGCTCCTGGAACAAAGTTTCCACCAGCTGTAGATAGCGTGTGGGTCCCGTGTCCATCGTGGTCACGAGGTGACATCATAAAAGGGCCGAGGGTAGTGCCACTATCGGCTAGGTACCCTTTCTCAAAGTACCTAGCTCCGATAAGTTTCCTGCATGCAAAAGTTTCAGTTATAATTACATCAACCTTAATTCTAAAACCAGCAAACGCCCTGCCACGGGTCCTTAATTTATATGTTGCAAGTAAAAAGGCCAAAACAAAGAGGGCAACAGCTTAACCAACTCAACTAGGTCCCAAATTTGTTTAATTAAATTGTTTGAAATGCTTGTGCAAGATACATACTTGTTGCAAGTGAAATTGGCATCAGTTTGATTCTGACATATTCCATTCCACTTTGCCGGGATGGCAGTATAGTCTTTGTCGTTGAAGCTTTTAGAGTCGGGCCAAACACCTAGAAGAGCAAGTAGGAAGGGAAGTTAAGAAATTGCATAATTTGGAAAAGAAGAGAAGATAAGTAGTTTAATTACCAGAATCAAGGTTGCCAATAATGACATCTTCACCATATCTGGCCTTCAACCACAAAGAATGAGGAATGGCTAAACCATTCTTTTCGAGGTTAAGGAAATCCCACGAGTGAGTTGTATGTAAATGTTTCCCCCCTTTGTTCAAGAAAATAGATATCACCTGCGGATCCTCTACGTATTCACAGTACAGTACACCATTAAAACCATGCATGCATTTATACAACAAGCTAGGATGGAGTATATATTATGAATGAAATTAACATTATAGTATATATATATATATATATATATATATATATATATATATATATATATATATATATATATATATATAGAGAGAGAGAGAGAGAGAGAGAGAGAGAGAATATGTTATACGTACTTGCTAGGTCAGAGGCAACTTGGTCATCTATGTGAGCAGCGAATCCATGAATATTTTTGGAGTAGGAGTAGATTATGGAATCACTTGCTTCTTCTTTGCTGCAAAACTCAACCATGCATCAAATAGTTTATCAAAGTGTATATATGCGTACATAGATAAGTGATCATACCTCCCTAGAAAAGAAGCAAGAAAATTGGTGTGAGATTCATGAGGTGTTGCGGCAGACGCTAGTTTTTGGCCATCGAAACTAGAAGGTGCTCTCAGATACACTATATAAGACTGTTGGCAATTCACATACAATCAAAATCAACCAAAAAAGAAAAGAAATGGCCGGGTGGCATATATATATTGTTCATGATCAATAATGGCAAGAAGATTGATTTACGGACGTTACGTACCCGTTTGAGAGCAAAAGCTGGAGAAGCTGCAAGAAGGATGATGAGAAGAACATGTAGCATGTATGGAAAATTGATCTTCCTCATCTTCACAATTTCTTGTTAAAGATAACCTTTTTTTTTTTTTTTTGAAGATGAGAAGAACATATATACAGTATCTCTCAACTTATAAGAACATGCATGTATGGAGAAGTTCTATCCTAATTAATATTTACATTTGAATTTTAAAGGGGACTTGTTATTCAATCCTATCTCCATCTCTACAAACTAAAACACCTAATTAACTAAAATATAGTTAATTCAAAAAAAAAATTAAAAAAAATTCAATAGGCTTAATTGACTATTTCTTTTTAATGACTGAGATTCTATATTCTATAATGGGTGGAAATTAATTAAGAGGATCCTTAATTTAATCGGGATATGAGTATCATGAATATATACAACTCTCCATTTTCATTATATTTTATCTTCAATGAAAATATTCCAATGTAACGAAATTATTTAATATGAGAATATTCGGATGTAACAAAAATTATTTAATTAACCTTTTACAAACATGCAGTTTCTTTGTAGACTAGTAAATGATGAATTTATGCCTTTATCATGCTCAAATATACCTCCTAGCTTCATGTAGCATACTCCCTCCGTCCCAAAATGTTTATCTCATTTGACTTTTTTGTTAAACTTTGACCACAAATTTATAAGATATTAATCATGTTCATGAAATTCTAAAAGTTGTTGTTGATAATATTATTAATGGTGAATCAATAGGAATTTTTAGAATTTCATGAACATAATTAAATTGTCATATATTTGTGGTCAAAGTTAAACAAAAAAATCAAATGAGACAAATATTTTGAAACGGAGGGAGTACTTTTTTAAGTACTTAAAATTGCTATGTAAATGGAAATGGGAAGTATCGTCCAAAATGATTGACCGAGATTAAAATTTTGCAAATCGGATGACTCTTGTTGATGAGATTGATAAGGTTAAATTAAATTCAATGACTGACTGCGTCTCAAGAGCAAGTTTTGGGAGAAATCAGTTTCTTCATAAATTATAAAAAGTCCAATTTTTTTCAACTTGCAAGTATTTGACGAATATAGGAACAGTTTAAAAAAACAGGACTTTTTATAATTTAGGGAGAAACTAGTTTCCCCCAAAATATTGTGGCGTCTCAATTGCTATCGGATTCTTTAACTAGACAATTTAGTTTTTGGTACATGGATTCTTTCCATATCACGCTTATTTTTCTAATAAAAAAACTATAAAAATGTATCAAATGACGTTTTTTTTTTTTTTTTAGTACCGATCAGTAATCTATAGTATAAATCACACCTCCACTATCTACAGTACTATGAACAGTTTCATCTGTCGAATTTTCCATTTTGCCCTCATACATTTGTCCCTTTCCCATTTTGCCCTTAAAAATTTTTTTTTTTAAATAATAAAAAAAAAAAACAATCACGTGTCCTTGGACATCGGCATGTAGTATTTATCATATCTAAACTATCTAAGCTATTATCGTTGCACATGGTCTCTATTTTTTTTAACCCAATCATCGCACATGTCTCTTTTTTCTTTCCTTTTTTTTTAAAGCAAAACCGCACGTCTCTTGAAAAGTAACGAAATCGCCAGTTCTTTTTTGAAGTAAATAAAATTGAAAGAGTTCAACCTTCAATTAAATTGGGAGTTTTTATAAGTGTCTAGCCATATTGGGCTCTTCTTTTTTTCTTTTTTTTAAATGGAAAAGGGTTTCAAAAGGTTCCTAAATTTTATTAAAATATTTAAATAAAATGTGGTGAATGACTAGATCAAAACTATCACGAAACAAAAAACAAGCAAAAATAAGTAAAATAAATTCATATAAATAAAATCTATCTCCAATGTCTTTTATTGCCTTCCCAGTATCTTTTGAATCCTCGACCTTTAGTCTTACCCGCGCCCTGACCATGTTTTTTTTTTTTTTTCCTCAGCTAAATCTATCTTGTTTATATAGTAATCATAAAAAAGATTGACTCTGTTCTTTATGCCCCATAGGTACATTCACACCTTTTACCATCCCTCCATATTGTCGCGTCATTTCATACTCAATTGAGAAATTTCAGAATTATAGACTTATGGTAAATAGCTACATTTGTTCCGGATAAGAAAGTAACCGAAAGATTAGTTTGATATGAAATATTAAAATACTTAGTGCTGGGACAACGAGCTTTAGGGGGTCGCAAAGTAGCAGTCGATGTTTTTCTTGAATTAAATTTGAATGGAATAAATGTGACGGGCTAGACCCAGTATACGAAGCCCAATTAATCATTTATTATTGCCACCGCGTTCTTAGTGGGTTGACCCAAATATCATCAGGCCCAAGGCCCATCGTTAGTGATCTGTCGACTTAGCTCATCGTCTGACCTACTTGGTCCCGACCTAGCTTTGTTCGATATACGATCCACCTCTTATACGTGTTCTATCCAGCGGGTTCATCCAGTCAGGTCGACCTAGATCTCAAGCAGGCGACCTCGACCTACAAGGCGTACGTCGACCTACAGAGTCTTAATACGTACACAATTCTTTCCATAAAAGGAGTCCTACAAATCAGGAGTTATAATGGACACGATCTCTTATGCTAATTTGATCCATGATTCTAGGGATCTGATGCAATCCTAATACAATTACAACTCTCATCAACAACTATAAATACTTCACAATATCAACCGTTCCAAGGTAAATGTTATTTGTTATTCTGAGTACATTATTCTTTATAACTTATAAGCTCTCCGTACACCATAATTACTCTCACGCCCGAGGGTCTTTGCCGGAGACCATTCTGGCTAGTCGTGGGTTTCGTGTTTCAGGTCAAAGAAGCCAGGTGATCAATCTTGCGGCTGGACGGAGATTGATAAGCACGATTCTTGCAGCATCAGTTTGGTTCCATTGCCGGGAATTGTTGCTTTTTGACCTCGAAACTTTTCTCACACCATTGCAATGACTTCAGACGGTCATGTTTCAGAGGCCTCGGATGAGATTAATCAAGGAAACGCCGGTGGTAATATGGACACCGGTGCTGGAAATCGCAATATTAACCTGCCTCCTCCTTCTCTTCCGCAGCGTCATGCCAGGAGGGCGACACGTTCGAACAGCGTTGTTGATGGCAGAGGCTTGCCAGATGGAAGAAGAGAAAAAAGGCCTATGGTCGAACCAGAAGCACAGCCCCCTCCAAAGCGTCAACAAGCAGGTCGAACGGTTGCAAGCGACAAGCCAGGTCCCTCAACCAATCCCCTCAGTAGGAAGGAGATGTTGCTGGAGCGGGCTAGAATTTTGGCGAAATTAATTGCTTGATATGCCAGACTCACCTAATCAAGACGAGAGGAGATCAGAAAGAGCAGCTCCCTCCCAAACCTCTCACAGGCAGCCTAATGGGAGTTCTAGGCAAAACGGGAGTGCTAGGCAAAACGGAAGTGCTAGACAGAATGGAAGTGCTTGCCAGAATGACGAGCAGCAGAGGATTGTACAGCATGTTCGTTCCCACATATCTATCCCAAGTAACGACCTGAGGAGTCATCTCAATCGTAATAGAGAGCAGGAGGCGGAATCTGACCTGAGGCGACAACTGGAGGCCAACAGAAATGGGCGCAGGTCACCGGTAAGAGGAGGTAGGCGCAGGTCGCCTGTAAAGTCAGTAAGGTTTCCCTCCCACAGGGATAGAAGGGGTAGAGAAATTACTCCTCCTAGAAGTGAAAGGCATAGGGCCTACTCTAGGGGGAGCCCCATCGTGAAGAACGACAGAGATCCAACGACATCTCACACTCAAAGAGCGACCATCCAGATGAGAAGGAGTGGCTAAGTTTGAAGAAGAGGTTGGAGAAGATGGAAGCCGACAGGAAGGAGGATAATGGAAAGGGCGAACGAAATGATCATACTCTTTGACCCTTATCCAGAAAATTGCTCGAGCGATGACCTCCTGCTGGCTTCAATCTGCCCAATCTTGACAAGTATTTGGGTGCAACCAATGCCCTGAACCATATGCAACATTTGGAGGCCGCCATGTGCTTGGTCTCTTTTGAGGATGATGTGATGTGCAAGGCACTAACCAGCACCCTCACGGGTGAAGCACTGACTTGGTTTCGTGGATTGACGTCGGGCTGTATTACCTCGTGGGAGTACATGAGGAGGAAATTCCTAGATCGCTTCTCGACAGCTGGAGCCAGAAAGAAGACGGTCACTGAATTGAACAATTTGACGCAGGGAAAAACTGAGAGCTCCATGAGCTACTTCACTAAGTTCAAGGAGATGGTCGACCAGATCGAAGAGGACCTAACAGACAGGGAGGTAATAAACTGCTTTCGGAATGGGGTATCTTCTCCTGATCTAGAGTACGAGCTGCAGGTCAGGAAGGTAAATACCAGGCATGAACTGTTTGAGAGGGCCTATGATGTGGCCATGGCTGTTAAAGAAGAAGGAAAATGGTTTGAAGCAGCCCGAAGCTGGAGAATCCAACAAAGGAGACCAAACAAAGAATGGTAGAAACAACAAGAACGGGAAAAATAGGACAAGGGCGACTGAGAAAGTGCCTGAGACTTTTACCTCGTTGATAGTAAGTCGCACTGAAGTAATGAACTCTGTCGAGCTAGGTCCACCTGCCCCGATGAACCCAGGAAATAAGTTCAGAAGGGACAACGGCAAGTATTATGATTACCACAAGGATATGGGTCATACTACAGATGAGTACTGCTTTAGTTTAAAACGTATCATTCAGAAGTGGGTCGATAGTGGAAAGCTGGACATGTATGTGAAGGGAGCTCGACCTAGTGGAGGCGAGCGTACTGCAGAAGGTGTAGTTCAGCCAAGGCAACCTCGATTAAATTTGGGAGTTATCACCGAGCAAGCCAGCAACACGGCTTTGAAGCACAAGATTTTTCTGCTCAACAAAACTCCTCATGTGCCACCTATAAGCTACATCAGGGATGAAGTCATCAGTTTTTATCCAGACGAGCTAGCTACTAACTTGGCTGCAAGGGAGCAGGTTCTGGTAATTCTGGGTTTGATAGACGGTTGTACAACTAGCAGGATTCTGATTGACACGGGGGCCTGCAAGGATATCCTCTTCTATGGAACTTTCAAAGAGATGGGATTGACGAAGGAAAGATTGTTGCCCTACGATGGTTGACTGGAGGGCTTTACCAATCATAGAGTGGATGCCAAGGGGCAGATCGAACTGGAAGTCTGTAAGTACCCAAATCTGGCTCATGCCTTCCGGTTAAACTTTTCGGCAATTTCGACAAGTTTTCCGGTAATTCCCCGGACCTTCCTAGTGTTCCGGAAATATTCCGGAACTGTTTCAAATTAATTAAGGGCTGAAAGGAAGGCTTATCCATTAAGAAACACGTTTTTCTTAATTGGGAGAAAGGTTCTAGAATTTAACACCTTGCATGATTCTAGAAGTGCTGAGTCATTGTGGATAATGTCGCACGGCTGCATTAGCCAAGGACCTCCAGCCGCACGGCTTCATTCGCTCTTCCCAGACTGCCTATAAATAGAGCCCTCCTCTACCCATTTAAAAAAAAACATAAGCAAAATACAACACCACAATACGAAAAACACTCTCCCAAAGGCTGCTGGAAGTCCAAGAAGGTGAAGAAGAAAGCCAAGAAGCCTCCTCCCTCCTCCTTGAAGATCCAAGATCGATCCTTCCTCCTAGCTCCATCCAAAGAAGAAGAGGAAACCATTAGTAACCTCTCACTCCCTAACCTTGCATCCTAATTGCTCTATATGAATTAAAATTGCTCATTGCATTCATATATTGTTATTATCTTTGCTTGGGACTTGGTAGTTTAAAGATCATATCTTTATCATCCCCTTCCCCTTTGCATGCATTAGGCATCCCTTGCCATTAAAAATGTAATCTTTATATATAAAGGTGCATCCTTTGCACCTAAAAACCCCATTTTTTACATAAAAATGTCATCGTAATGCATCCTTTGCATATAAAGATCAAGTCTTTATCATAAAAATGCATCATTTGCACATAAAATCCTTTTTCATGCATCCTTTGCATTAAAGATCATATCTTTATCCTAAATTAGCATCCTATGCTTTTCAAAATGCAATCTTTATGCATCCCTTACATATTGACTCCCAATTTCTTCATAAAAATGCATCCTTTGCATAAAAATCATGTCTTTACATTCAAAAATGCATCCTTTGCAATAAAGATCACTTCTTTAAATCAAAATGCATCCTTTGCAACCCAAAAATGTCATCTTTTCACTAAAAATGTCATTTTTATATTAAATCATGCATTTCCCCCGTATCCCCATTAGCAACCTTGGAACGGACCGGTGTAAAGATCCTATCTTTACATCGTTTCTTCCATAAAGGTTTCATGATCTCTTTAGAAAGGGACAACCTTGAACCCTATATCTCTAATTAACGCTTAAGACGAGTATGAAGCATCTATATGAGCTCGACCGTCTTAAAGCGTAGGATTGATGGGCTAAGGACCCTCCTTTTCTAAAGAACCTCATCTTTGACTATAAAGGGAGTCATTCTCTCGATCACGCAAGTCCCGAGGTTTAAAAAGCGATGATCACAAGTCCAAGATGAGGACGGGATCAAAATCCCGAATACATAAAATCCAAGAAATCCCGAGCGACAACCAATAAATGGTTTATACGTCCGGAAGACAACTTGGGACATTCCCCCCTCTTTTCAAACACATGCACACAAGAAAGCATGCAAGCAAGCAAGATAAACGGAATCTAGGGAGACTTGCTACGGCAAGGCACCTTGGGTAAACGACGATCCGTTCTTCCCAAGGGGTAACTTAACCTCCGAACCCATAAAACCTTTTTTTCAAAGTTTTGAGGTAATCAAAATGGCGTGGCGACTCCGTTTTTCAAATTAAACCGGATGTCTTCAAACTCGCATTTATCCAACACACAAAATTTGGGCACACATTCACAGTTTGGCGACTCTGCTGGGGACTTCCCAAAGGAGAAAAGCTTTATTTTCAAAAAAAAAAAATTGATACTCGGTATATAGGTGGACACCACTTAACCTTCCTGTATCGCTCCCTAACCCGGGGCTTGGGATAAACGGTGGTTTAACAATCCCACGTACCGGTATCACTTTTCAAAAAAAATAAAAATAAAAGAAAGCTTTTCCCTTTGAGCGGGTTAGACTCCCATCGCGGATTCCATTTATCTTGCTTGCTTTCTTTACCATGCATTGCATCATTTGCATCTTGGGATTTGTGCATACTTTGAGCGGGAAACAACCCGAAAAAAAAATAGCAAAGGAGTGGAACCTGGAAAATTGATCCATGCAGTCGTACGGCTCAATCCTCCTTGGATTCTGACCGGGCGACCTCAGTGGCAATTCCACCAGGAAAAATTATGGTTAATCTGGCAGTCCTGGCAGCTTGGGGCTATTCAGTTCCAAGACTGACTGGGGCTCCCAGAAAATTTACGTGCTTATCTGTTGCATTCTCCCCCGTCCCGAAAATCATTCCTTTAAAACACATTTATGAAAATCTCTATTTTAACTCAAAAAGGAACATTTTTAGGATACCGCACACTACGCGCACCTGATATATCCTGTACACTTTGCACGCATGTCCTTCAAACCCGGGGTGGTTCCAATTGCAGTCACGGACAGCCTTACGATGCTCCCGGGCACGCACGGAATCATTCCAACCTTCCCATGGCAGCCAGTGTCGACCAATGCACAGTCCGCGTCACACGTTTCAAAAAACCGTGACTTTTTGGTTGGTTTTTGGTCTAGTCCGTGTCATATAGCCCAGTTGCATACCCTCGTAAAGGTCAAGCCTTAGTTCATAACGGAAGTCAAGATCTTTCGCTCAAGCGAAACTCTGCTGAAATTCCGACAAGGAAAAAAAATCAATGGGATCTTGACTCCGACATTAACTTTGACCTTGACCTGCACGGAACGCGTAAGAGTCGAGACCGAGTCTTTGCCAAAAAAAAAATCCAAAGATCTTTCGCTCAAGCGAAGCTCTGCCAAAATTCCGACAAGGAAAAATTGGCAAGATCTTGACCCGGCATTGACTTCGATTCTGACTTACGCCCGGCGTATGCAACGAAGTTCAATGTGACATCGCGTCATCCGGTTTTTGCCGCCCGACCCATGCCTATTATCTTCTCGGACATTACCGAAAGTCAAAACGTCATTCGCTCAAGCGAAACTCTGCCAAAATTTCGTTAAGGCAGAAAGACGAGACTTTCCCGGTATTGCCTTGACCATAATTCGCATCGCTCGTGCGTTGAAAGCTCCTATGACCCGCTAGACCCGTTAGGAGCGTTCTTTACTCTCGGTCGGTGGGATCCGCGTGCCCTATAGGACCCTCGCCCGGGGGGTCCACCCTGGGAGGTCGAAATACAGGTGGAATACGAGGGGCTTATAGACGTAGTGACGGAACCCACTGATCCAGGATCTAGAGTAGTTGCGAAAAAGAAGGGCAAATCCCCTTTTCCAACCAAATAGAAATTAATAAAAGACGCTGTTTTAAGTAAACTGGAAGATTCTTAATTTGCATATTGCTTGAGCCTTCAGCCTAAACACCTACCCCGAGTCTAAACCTCTCCTATCCCTTTCCCGCAGCGAGAAAGAAGTGGGTGAGAACACCGGGACGCCGACTTGTTAGCGCAGAATTCTCGAAGCCCGCCGTAATCCTCGCTTTGTCGCCCGTAGAGTCGAATGTCCGATTCGACAGAGAACAAGATCGTTTGGGTAACCGGATGACTAGGGAAGAAGAGCTAGCCTATAGCCAATGCCCTCCCCATCCTCTTATAATCCATTGCCAAAGACTGTCCCTTTTCGCCTTCCCCAATATCCCAAGTCGTCGTGTCCCGACACCCTCGCAGCCTTTGCATTCCCCATGGGACTCTTTCCCTCCTTTCACCCGATCCAAATCTCCTTACCCTGGAATCTCGCATCACCGACCTCTCTAATTTCGTCAACGCCTGTGAATTTGCCTATCTCCCGACAGTGGTAGTGAAGAATCACCGGAAATGAGAATAGGAATGGATGGATTTACAAATGATGATGACAGCCAAGAGGAAGGAATGGACTTGGAGTCGGCCGGAAGTGAAACCCAAAGGGCAAGATGAGGTAGAAAACCACAAACCTGGAATAGGGGATGGAATTACTTCAAAGTGTATCTGCAGCCTGTGTGAAGGCTTGGGAAAGGAAAAGGATGCTAGCTCAGATGAGGCAGCATATGAATCTTACATCCTAGAGTTCAATACTCCTTACAAAGACTTGGTTGGTGAATGGAGGAACTTGATCGAAGCTTTAGCTGAAAGAGGGAAGTGGGCTCCACCCGCCGATCTGGAACACGTAAGCGTCGCTGAAGCCAAACCCTCATCGGTAAGAGTAGACTCCGTTACAGTGTTAATCGTCACTCCTGAAACCTGGTCTGAAGAAGAGTGTATGGATGCCCTGGAAAGAGTCTTAAGTTTCGAGGCGACCCCGGTCCCCTTTATGTCCTATGATGACAATGATGTTTTCTTGGTAATCCCCAAGTCAGAGGAAGAGTCCAAGATACCTCTTATATGGCGTCAAGTATCCCGACCTGCTTTTGCCCTCATTGGTCATCAAAGTCAAGATGAAAGTTCTCACGAGAGTTACTGTAGTGATACCGAGGAAGACACGGTCGAAGTGCCGGAAAGGAACAAAGAGAGGAATGGTTAGCCCGTAAGACGAAAAGCCCGTAAAACCTTCCCGACAAGAAAGAACAGGGAACCCGCCATGAGGTTTGACCCCGCAGAAATCCTTATTGATGATGGAATTTCCCACTTCAGAAAGTGTTTGGCCAACGTCAAAGATGCCGTCAGAAGGTTGACCCCTAGAGAAAGAAGGGACATGCTTTACAGCGATGAGGAATGTGATCCCACTCTGTTGAAAAAGTTGCTAAGTCCGGATGAGAAAGCCATTTGCCAGGCTCCAAACCCTGAAAGTGATAATTCCTATTGCATGCTGACTTTGAAAAGTTTGAATGAGACTGTGAAGGCTTTAAACGGAGAAGGTGAAGTTGAAACCAGTCGGCTGTTGAGCCAACTAGAGATTCAGAACTCAGAAAAGGTCAGAAAGCCAGTAACCTGGGATCAGATTCGGGATGCCGCTTATGCCTCTAGTAGTGCGATTAATCAGATTAATCAACAAAGTTGGCCATACGCCAGCAAGAGCCCGCCTCTCACTTTGAAAGAGCTGACAGAATCCTCCATTAGGAATGATGACCCGGAGAAGTCTAAAGTCTATGTGATGACTCGATCTGGACAGATGAGTATTGAACAGCCTAAGGGTGATAAAAGGAATACCGTCTCTGAGCCGAAAACAGACAAAAGACCCTATAAGCTAGAAGCAGAAAAGCCAGACTCTGACAAGGAGGATCCAGTGCGGCTTCCGGTTGAAGTGTACTCGAAACCAATATCTCCTTGTGGTCCTTATTAACTTCTTCATACCCTCATAAGCTGAAGCTAGAAGAAAGTTTGGCCAAGACCATGGTGCCCATAGATGTCACCCCAGATGAGGTCGTCCAGATGATTGGAAGTATCCACTATGGAAACATCATTACCTTCACCGACTTGGACCTGCCAAAGTATGGGGCTAGTCATAACGAACCCCTTTACATCACAGTCCGGTTGGAAGAACGTCGGTTGCCCCGGGTATTAGTTGATGGAGGGTCTGCAATGAACGTCCTGCCAGCAAAGATGATGGACTTACTGGATCTGAAGCCTACAGATTTGAAGCCTTCTAGTCAAACTATTAAAGCCTATGACTCCACTGCACGATCAGTTTTGGGGATTGCTACTCTCAAGTTGTGGTTCGAGAAAAAGGTCATGGACGTTGACTTCCAAGTGATTGACATTCCAATCTCGTTTACTGCGTTGCTAGGGCGACCTTGGATCCACCAGATAAACGGAGTGGCCTCTACTCTGCACCAATGTGTCAAATTTCAGTCTAGTGATGGGACTATCACTACCATCTACGGAGACAGTGTCACGGTAGAAGGAACCAGCCTGGAGGTATCCCGATATTGGAGATTAAGCATGATGATGAAGGGTTCGCCTTGACCGGATTCTCTGTAGCTTCGTCCAAGGCACAAGTGTGTTGCACCGACCTCACCACTACTTCCGATAAAATTCCTCCGGCCATGAGAATGATGAGAAAAATGGGTTATCTTCCGGGCTTGGATTGGCGTAAGACTCTGTGGTCGTAATACCATCATTGATGTAAAGGAACAAACTACCGCATATGGATTGGGATACAAACCGAACTCTCGGGATGGCAGAAAAGCTAAAGGGGTCCAAACTCTATCCCTACAGCTTGTCTCTCGACCCATTACTTCACAAAAGGCGGGACACAATACGATGAAAATGACCATCGACCTCCCCGAGGAGAACCCTTCCGGAAAACCTTGAGAAGGTTAGGGAAACCAGCAAATCCTGTTCGAAGGATGTTCCTTGACTTGCCGACATTCACAGGGCTACCACTACCGTTCGTAATCGAGTATGTCTTCAAAGAAAATTCGACACAGTTGTCAAAGAATCAAAGCATCCTGGTAATGGACTTCTCCGCCTTTGAGTTAGCTCTTCCGAAGATCAGTCAGTTAGAAGCTGCCAGCAGTGAAGACAATGAGTGGGGGTTGCAAAAGTTGTTTGATGAAGAAGCACAGATCCCAGATTTGATTGACTTCAGCTCAGATGATGAGATAGTTGCTGTAATTGGAAACGGTGGTGAAAATCCTTTTGATCCCCGCACTTTGGTGACTAAGACAGAGATGCCGTTGAAGAATTGGGAGACGTTCTCAGGACCGATAGCCAGCCGACAGCAAATGATCACGGAGCTTGGATTGGTACCCCGTCCCTCTCAACCCGGGCCGTGTCAAACACCCTGTCGTCTATTCAGTCGAGTCAGGAATCTTTGAATTCCAGTCCTCTGAGTCATCCGAAGGCCTCACACCTGAGGACTATGAAAATGTAATCGATGTCATCTTTCCCCTTATTTTGAATGAAATGACAAATCTTTCTGAGTATCCTCTTATTGCCAACTTAACAAATGATAAATTAACTCAAAACTTAACAACAGTTAATAATGAATCATTTGAACAAGATGCAAACACACTAAATGAACAATACATTAAAGAAATCTTTAAGCAGGTTACAGAAAAAGAGGAAAACCGGGCCCAAGCTGTCGAGGAGGTTTTGACAAGTGTGAACTTGGGTACTGTCGAGGAACCTAAAGAGACACAGATCGGAAGCTTCTTCCAGGGGGTTGAACGGGACAGACTGGTTGATCTTCTCAGAGAATACATGGACGTCTTTGCGTGGTCGTACAAGGATATGCCGGGGCTAGACAGTTCAATAGTGGAGCACAGAATCCCTTTAGCACCAGATGCTAAGCCAGTAAAGCAAAAATTGAGGAAAATCAAGCCAGAGTGGTCTCTACAGGTCAAAGAAGAAATTGAGAAGCTACTGCGGGTAGGATTCGTCAGAGTCATTGAATATCCGACATGGTTGTCCAATATTGTGACCGTCACCAAGGCCAATGGGAAGGTGCGCTGCTGTGTAGATTTCCGGGATCTGAACAAGGCCAGCCCCAAAGATGATTACCCCTTGCCAAACATAGACATCCTGGTGGACTCCACTGCCAACTACGAAGTCAAATCCTTCGTTGATGGCTTTGCAGGCTACAACCAGATCAAGATGGCCGAAGAAGACCAAGAAAAGAAAGCCTTCACCACACCGTGGGGAACTTACTGCTATACAGTAATGCCATTTGGGCTCAAGAACGCTAGGGCTACTTATCAAAGGGCATCGACCGCGCTTTTCCATGACATGATCCACTAGGAGATTGAGGTCTACGTCGACGACATGATAATCCACTCCAAAGGCGATGACGGACAGCACTTTGTTGACCTGCGGAAGTTCTTTGAGAGGCTGAGACAGCATTCCATGAGACTAAACCCTGCCAAATGCACCTTCGGAGTGACAAGGGGAAAAGTGCTTGGGTATATAGTCACGGAGCGAGGTATCGAAATCGACCCCCGAAAGATCAAAGCCATTATGGATATGAGGCCACCTCAAACCCAGACGGAAGTCAAGAGCTTTATGGGTAAACTGCAGTACATCAGCCGTTTCGTCAATCAATTGACCACTATGTGCGAGCCCATCTTCAAGCTCATGAAGAAGAATGTAGATACAGAGTAGACCGAAGAATGCCAGGATGCCTTTGACCAGATCAAAGCATACTTAGTACATCCTCCAGTACTATGCCCCCCACATAGACAGAAACCTCTTCCGCTCTATCTTGTCACTGATACGGCGAGTTGGGGCTATGCTTGCTCAGAGAAGAAAGACTCTCGGGTAGAGAATGCCATTTACTTTGTCACCGAAAGGCTGCAGGGAAGTGAGCTCAATTACTCGAATGTGAAAAGACTTGTGCAGGATCGGTGCAGGTAGTCGGCAAGTTGAAGCATTATATGCAAGCCCACCCGTGAATTTGGTCTCAAAAATGGACCCCATCAAGTACATCTTTGATAAGCCTTCCCTCTCGATGTGTCTGGCAAAGTGGTCCTTCTTCTTGGCGTAGTACGACATCAACTATGTGACCGAAAGGCCATCAAGGGTCAAGCATTGTCGGACCACTGGCGAACTTCCCCAGTAATGAAGACAGAGGGCCTGAACCCCAATTCCCAGATGAAGGGATCTTTACAGTTGAGCTTGAGAATCGATGGCAGTTATTCTTTGACGGAGCTGCTAACAAAAGAGGAAATGGCGTAGGGATGCTGCTGGTCGATCCGAAAGATGAGCATACACCCATAGCCCTCAAGTTGAACTTCCCTGCTACGAACAATGTCGCCGAGTACGAAGCTTTTGCATTGCTTTGGTTTGGAAGCTGCCTTAGAAAGGAATGTCAAGGAGCTCGAAGTTTATGGAGACTCGGCCACGATCATCAACCAGGTCTCCAACAAATGGAAGGCTGTGGACCCTAATCTTCGCCGGTATCATGCCCATATGGAGGAGTTGACTGGACAGTTCAGAGAGGTGACTTTCCACTACTTGCCAAGGGAAAAGAACAGATTCGCAGATGCCCTAGCTACTCTAGCCTCACTGGTAGAGATTCCCGAGGGAAAAGCCATAAAACCCTTCAGAGTGGGTAGAAGAGAAGCCCCAGCTTTCTGTTGTGAAGTAGACCTGGGACCCGAGCCTATAAAGGAACCTTGGTACAATCAAATTTACCAGTTCCTCAAAGATGGAGAGTCAGCTTTCAAAGACAAAGGAGGTAGACCAAAAGAAGGTGTCAAAGCCAAGAGCTTGCAAGCCTTGAAAAGGTTGGCCTCCCATTATGTCATTCTAGGAGGCAACCTATACAAGAAGCGATATCAAGGACCACTCCTCTTATGCGTCACTCAAGAAAGGGCCAAAGAGTTGATGACTGAAGTCCACAATGGTCCCTGCGGTCCTCATATGAATGCGAGCCACGATGCAAGTGATCCTCGAGAATGGGTTACTCTTGGATTTCCATGGAAACAGACTTTGTCCAGCACGTCCGAGCATGCGACAAGTGCCAGCGGTTTGCCAACCTCAACCATCTCCCGCCTCATGACCTGTACTGCATGACGACTCCTTGGCCGTTCGCAACTTGGGGTATTGATGTGATAGGGAAAATAGCCCCGACAGGAAGCAATGGGCATGAATTTGTGCTAGTAGCCATCGACTACTTCACCAAGTGGGTAGAGGCTAAGTCCTACAAGGTCCTCACTTCCAAGAAGGTTGCTCAGTTTATCAAAGAAAACATAATGTGTAGATATGGGGTGCCCAATGAGATCATTTCTGATAATGGGTCACACTTTGAAGGGGCTGCAGATTCTTTGTCGGAGTTCGGGATCACTCGCCACAAGTCGTCCCCGTACGGACCTCGGACTAATGGAGCCGTGGAAGCCGCTAATAAGACGCTCGAACGGATCATCCGGAAAATGGCCACCGTGGTCGTCATTGGCTCGAAAAGCCGCACCGGCACTATGGGGCTACGTAACGTCTGTCGAGAATGCCCACAAGAGAAACTCCCTTTGCCCTAACCTACGGGATGGAAGCAGTGTTACCAGTGGAGTTGGAAATCCCGTCATTAAGGGTCCTCCTGGAAAACAGTGTCAACGAAGTAGAATGGCTACGTAGCCGGCATGACGAATTGGCCTTGCTCGATGAAAGAAGGCTCAAAGCCATGGAGCACACCCGAGCCTATCAGAGGCAAATGGCCAGAGCATTTGACAAAAAGGTCAAGGCCAGAGACATCAAAGAGGGTGACTTAGTGCTAAAAGTAAAGCCCCCTACCAGAGACAACCCCCTGGGAAAATTGGAACCCATTTGGATCGGCCCTTATGTGGTGCAGAAGATACTATCGGGAGGAGCCATGAAGCTTGCAGACCTGGACGGCAATCCCTTTGTCCACCCAGTCAACGGTGATAAGCTCCGAAGGTACTATGTCTAAGAAATAAAAAAAAAGAAAAAAAAGAGAAAATAAAGAAAATAATAAAAAAAATTAGTGCAAAAAGAGTAATGCCCAGCTAGGCTGAAAACCCAAAAAAGGGCGGTCTAGGCAAAAAACAGGGCTGCACATAAAAAAAAATAGAAAAAGGAGTTCACCAGAATGAACTACGGAGACCTGAGCCCCTTAGTCTTTCTTATAAAAGGAGAACGTAGGCAGTCATATATGGTTCGGTCTAAACAATAAATAAAAATAAAGGGCATTTCAGTTTTCATAAAACGGGTCCCAAGCAATAAGACATTTGAAATTTCCATGAAATTGTGTCTTGATTAATTTCTAAGATAATATCTCTTGTTCATTACAAGTTAAAAACTTCTTAATGAGTTCAAGCACGGTCTACTCTTGACTCTGCTAACCTGCTACAAAGATCTAAAATACAAAAAAATGCCTAAATAAACTAATGTGTTTTCAAAATGGCAATAAGGGAATCCTAAGAAAAGATCTGTCAGTCGTCATTCGCTGAGTCTTCTTTGGTCTTCTTCCCTTTACCTCGACCCCATCGAGTTTTCTTTCTCTTCTTCTTTATAATGTCGGTATCCCTCATTCCGATCTCCGGTATCCTCACTGGAGCCTCCATCAAACCCGTGTCAATAAGTGCCCTCTCAACTCGAGCACGAGTCCGCACTTCCTCCCTCTGAGCCTCAGTCAAAGGAGCGACCTCGGACAATCTCTTGTATCGAGCCTCCATATCTCTGATCAGGTCACCCGACTGGTTATGGCGACTCGCCTTAGCCTCAGTCTCCCTCATAGTCCTACTCGAGTTGTGGTCAGCCCCCAATAAAGCTTGACGTCTCTCCCCCAGAACGACCTGAGTCGCTCCCATCTCCTTCTCGTACCAATCCAAGTAGACAATGGTCAAGATGGTACTCTTCCTGCTCCTGAAGATAGCCCTGGGTGGGAAAGCAGTGTATGTCCAAGCCCTCGAGAAAAATAAGAAGCTGGCCGGATCCCTCATATCCAATGGCATCACCTCCATGGTCCGGATGTCCTCCCAATCGCCCAACGACTCCTGTAAGGCCCCGAACTGCCTGGATACCATGCAGGGAATGTAGAAGGACGACCAGCAGAACCCTGGAACCCTCACTATATAGGACTCCTGAAATATCCTCCTGGTCTGCAACCTCCAATGAGGTATCCACCAACGGATGTCCGAAGTGGATAGCCTAGCCATCATCGGCCCTCCCGGCCTACCCTGGTCCTGTTGCCTCGGTGCACCTCTCCGAGAAATCACCCAAGGGCACTGAGTCGGCAAAGCCCCTGGCAAAGCCCCGAGCCTCTCCTGCAGCCACAAAGTCAGTACAGCTGGACTCCCAGACCTCATGAAATGGTCTCCCCTAGCCATCCTGTCAATGCCATGAAAGGTCTCACCCAAAACCAGTGGGACAATGTCCTTCCCAGCCCTGCAATCTCTGACCATGTCTAAGAGACCACCATGACAGATTCCCACGGACTCAGCGGTGAACAGAGAAGAGAATATGCAGAGGATAAATGCATCTATAGCCACCGTGGTCGCAGCCATAGCCGGAGACCCAAACCTGCCCGGGATATCAGAAAGGTCAATCCTGTCCGGGGCTATCATCATCCCCTCAGCCTCTCCTAGAGAAATTTGCAGAAAAGATGCAAGCTTTGCCGCCACCGGCACGTCTTCAATCAACGGAATCGATATAGCCTCAATTTCTGGACCCCCAATCAAGGCTCGGAAGTCTTCATGCGTTGGGACAATCTCATTGTAAGAAAAGCAGTAAACGTGTCTCCGGACGTCCCAAAACTTTGCTGCTGCTCTCAAAAGGTCCCAATCGGGCGGGAGATCCCTCAAATGCCATAAAGACTTGATCTTGAAGGAAGAATCAAGCAGCCCCTTGTGAAATTGGGAGTTGTGTTTCACCCAAGATTGAAGATCAGACAGAAAACAGTCTCGCTTCCCCTTTTGCAATCTGACGAGCTTCTCCATTGCAAAATGATCAAAGGTGGTGTCTTTAGGTCCAATATGTGCTCTGGGAACAATTGGGACAAGTCTAAGTTGAAAATGAAATGAAATGTCCAAGCCTTGCTTTTATTCAGAAAATGACCAGTCCAGACAGAACTGTGAGCCGCACGGCTTCATTTGCCCCAGAGACCAGACCGCACGGCTACATTTGCCATCTGCAGAAAAAAATCTGCAGCAACCAAAGTTGCTGCCCAAGGGAGTTTTCACCCCACTTTCTCAACCAAGACCCGTACAAAAACATGTTCAAAGGTCACCCAAGCAGTTATATATCATTATATATCATTTTGGTCCCGTTTCAGCCCCGATTCCAAGCAAAAAATCGCCCCAAGGCTCAAGTAATATGCAAATTAATAAAGCATAAATAGAAAAAGCAAATAAAACAGTATTACATTGTTTTTGCCCCGTTGGCGCCCAAATAAAGCAAAAAATAAACAAAATGTGCATAAAACTTGTCCATTGTTTGTTTTTGTTCCTAATCCACTCTAGAGACCTCCTAGGCCTCCGATTCTTCTTCTTCTTCATCGCTGCTTAGCTCATAGACGCTAGCCTCCCTCATCAAATCCTCCGCGTCGCTCACATCAGACAGATGGACATTATCGTGCTCGTACTCAGCCAGCTGCTCCAAGATGTCAGCATTGGGTCCTCGTCCCCGAGGCATGGCACTGGAAGAGTACTCCGAAGCCGATGAGGTGGATGCTGCGCCCTCGACATGCCTTCTCTTGCGCCCGGGCTCCTGTGCGTCCGCCGCCGCCTTTGAAGTGCAGGCCAGCTTCCTCAGAAGAGACCGGCACATGTCCTTCCAGCCCCTATTTTGCCTAACCAGTCTGTCATAGGTGCGAGCTGGAACCTGAGAAAAAGAGGAGAAAAATCTCAAAAAAATCTCAGAATTGCAAAAAAGCAAAAAATCTGAAAAGAAAAGGGGAAAAGATCCTAAAAGTATACTTACAGTGCTGTCAGGCGGTAAGGTATACTGGGGCTCCCTAGTATCGGGGACAGGAATCCTCATCCTCCTTGGAACTCCGTGGACTACGTATGAAATGTGCACAGGAGGGATCGGCGGGTCAGAAGGCTCGTCCTCCCCATATCCCTGAGTGACCGCCGCCTTCATCGCCCGTGGCGTCTCGTGCACCCTTTGCTCCACAAACACAGCGTAGGGGGTATCCATGTCAAAATACTCCTCTGCGGCTATACCTCCCTGGTACCTAGCTATCTCATCTGCCTGCCAATCCCTGGGCTGTAGCATCCGTGCTGGAGGATCATGGGGAGTAATGGCATCCAATGGAGGGACATAGCCATGCTGCCTCGAGAAACGGTCCCCCAAATAGATGACATCACATGTCAGCCCAGTCAGCCATCTCCTCTGCCTCGTCGCCTCAATGGCCTCTCCTAGCAAAATCTCCGGATACCTGCCCCACGGGTAGAAGTCCACCCCATCATGTCCATCCCTGTTGATGACTGGCCTCACCATCTTGTAATCAAAGGTGATCCGGGTCTTCCCCGTGAACTTATCCCTCGCATCTCCCCTCCAGCGAACCATAGCAGGGAAGATGGTGATATCGCTCTGTTGGTTCCACGGAAAGAACCCAATCACCTCACAGAACCAGACCTGCATGTTCAAAACATCAGAAGACTCATTTCTCTTTCATAAAAAGTCTCAAAGGCAAAAAGTAAAAGAGAAAAGAAAGAGGGACTACCTCAAGGGCAAAAGAGAAGCAATCCATGGAGGCAGCCTTGTTACGGCTGTACATATCCAGAGAGAAGTAGAGCTCCGCCAATCCGGCCTCGCCCCACGAGACCGTCCCAATCCCGCCAACATCCTCCAGAGAGTCGAGAAGACAAGTCATGGCCAGAGTCCCAGAATTTGCAAAGATGGTGACTGACAGCATCAACCACACAAAAGCTCTAGCAAGCTGGTGGGCAGTCACCTCACTCGCAGCAAAGTCCCGTATGCAGTTCTGGACTGCCACCTCGACGTTCCTCGTCTCCATTCCGAGCCCCTTGGGAATGAGCTCAAACCCAACCAGATTCTGAAATTCCTCCGCTGTGATGTGGTCCCTCCAAGTCACAGGCCTCCCGGTGAACTGTAAGCCGATGATAGCTGTAAAATCAGCCGGAGTCACCATCAGCTCCCCCCAGCTAAGATGAAAGTTGTGGGTGGTGTCCCACCAGAACTCTGAAAGGGCCTGGACCAAGCCCTTGCTCTTAGAGGTAATGTGAATCCCCCTGTCGATCGCCTCAATGAATAAATCCAGGCTGGTAGCCCACACCAGCTGCTTGGGGTTCGCCCCATTCTTCTCAAAATCGGGCATCCTCTCCCATAGCCTCACAGCAATCTCAGATGGCCCTCTAGATTTGTTCTCCTGTAGACAAGTACAGCAAAGAAATGTGTCAGTCCTTTTCAAAAGCATGCATATCTTCAAAAGTGCACATATTTTCAAAAGAAAAGCATTCATAAAAATCTTTCTAGCATCCTTTGCATAGAAAACACGTCTTTCATCACTTGAAACACGTCATGTCAAATCATATTGCTTTCCTAAAGCACAAAATCACAATTTTCAAAATTCTTTGCATATAAGCATTATTTTTCAACAAAGTGGCATGCATGAATCCTTTTCATCTTCCAAAATCCTGTTTTCTCATTGATAATCAAAATTTTGACCTAGTTCTAGCACATGCAAGGGCTTCGTCTCACTTTAGACAATTATCATTCTTACTTTACTTTCGAGAAAAAAGTGGGTCATTCCCATTATTTTTGTTAAATAAATTCCATATGCATGTTCTTAGCCTCATAGGTTATTCATCAATGTCTCAAAATCATTCAAAAAATCCTAGGAAAATCCTAGAAAATTCTTAAAATTCGGGTCAAGCCCTAAATCAATCAAAATCCAATCAAAATCGACGGAATCGAGCCAAATAAGAATGCTTACCCCAACCGATCGCGGGTTCGTCAATTTGTGCTCCCTTCTCCCCGGATAGAGCTCTGATGGAGGTGTAAGAAAGTCGTACCTCCTATCCGTACGAACGAGCTCCTTCCTCCTCCTCTGAGCAGCCGCGGAGATATTCCTCCTCGCTTGCCTTGGCACCGGATCCATTCTTGATCAAAGGAAGCAAGGAAATTGAAAGAATTTCGAATTTTCTTCCTCTCTTCTCTCTCTCTCCCTCGGCTGGAATGGGCGGCAATAATGCCCAATAGCCCGTTCAAATCTGATTTTAAATAATCTGGAAAAATTAATCTCCAGCCGTACGGCTTCTTTTGCCTCCCTCTCATGCCGGGCGACTTCTTTCGCTCTGAGCAGAAATTACAATTTTGCCCCTGGCCTTTCCACTTGGGCATCCAATTCCCGTTATCCTTTAACTAAGATAACATCTTTTTTAGAAGATATCCCTTATCTCCTAAGCAATTAAGCTTTCTTCCCAGTCGCCTCCGTTAATTCCGTTATAACGGGGTAACGCTAGGTGACAACCTCCGAATTGTCGAAATCCGAACTTTAGCTACCTCTATCACGAATAGTGAAGTATGCTCAAGTTCTTCTAAACTTCAGCTACCTCTATCACGAATAGTGAAGTATGCTCAAGTTCTTCTAAACTTTAGCTACCTCTATCACGAATAGTGAAGTATGCTCGAGTTCTTCTAAACTTAAGCTACCTCTATCACGAAGAGTGAAGTATGCTCAAGTTCTTCTAAACTTCAGCTGCCTCTATCACGAATAGTGAAGTATGCTAAGTTCTCCTAACTTAAGCTACCTCTATCACAGATAGTGAAGTATGCTAAGTTCTCCTAACTTCAGCTACCTCTATCACGAATAGTGAAGTATGCTCAAGTTCTTCTAAACTTCAGCTACCGCTATCATGAATAGTGAAGTATGCTCAAGTTATCCAAACTCTAGCTACCTATATCTCCTCGATAGTGACGTAAGCTCTAGTTTCCTCAGGTGACAACCTCCATTAATTGTCAATCAGGTGACAACCTCCATTAATTGTCAAAACCTCGAGGATCCTAGACATCGTTATTAACCTATCTAGTGATGCTTGAACTACGATCAAGGCTTGATTCCTCCGGGATACGTAGGTAGCCTTTTATAAAAGGTCCAGCCATTCGACCACTTTGGTCACCCTGTTTCTTCGTTACTCCTCAAGTGATGAAGTAGTCCCTCATAGAGACTTTGTTATCTGACCACCTAGGTCATTTTTAGCATATCCCAGTAGGATCAATTGCCTGACCTCCTAGGTCATTTCCCCTTTTATTTTCCCAGCAAGAGACCAGTTTTCTCTTCTCCATTCCTCAGCGGATCTTTTCCGAACTACGGCCTGGCTTGATTCCCACTCGGGATACGTAGGTAGCCTTCCGAAGGTTCAGCCACTCGACCACCTCGATCTCTCGATCCGTCTCGGCATTCACCAGATTGGATCCTTTTCTATCGACAACCCCACTCGCCTTGCAAGTGACGTTGCCAAGGGGCTTCTGTAAGTACCCAAATCTGGCTCATGCCTTCCGGTTAAACTTTCCGGCAATTTCGGTAAGTTTTCCGGTAATTCCCCGGACCTTCCTAGTGTTCCGGAAATATTTCGGAACTGTTTGAAATTAATTAAGGGCTGAAAGGAAGGCTTATCCATTAAGAAACACGTTTTTCTTAATTGGGAGAAAGGTTCTAGAATTTGCCACCTTGCATGATTCTAGAAGTGCTGAGTCATTGTGGATAATGCCGCACGGCTGCATTAGCCATGGACCTCCAGCCGCACGGCTTCATTCGCTCTTCCCAGACTGCCTATAAATAGAGCCCTCCTCTACCCATTTTAAAAAAAAAACATAAGCAAAATACAACACCACAATACGAAAAACACTCTCCCAAAGGCTGCTGGAAGTCCAAGAAGGTGAAGAAGAAAGCCAAGAAGCCTCCTCCCTCCTCCTTGAAGATCCAAGATCGATCCTTCCTCCTAGCTCCATCCAAAGAAGAAGAGGAAACCATTGGTAACCTCTCACTCCTTAACCTTGCATCCTAATTGCTCTATATGAATTAAAATTGCTCATTGCATTCATATATTGTTATTATCTTTGTTTGGGACTTGGTAGTTTAAAGATCATATCTTTATCATCCCCTTCCCCTTTGCATGCATTAGGCATCCCTTGCCATTAAAAATGTAATCTTTATATATAAAGGTGCATCCTTTGCACCTAAAAACCCCATTTTTTACATAAAAATGTCATCGTAATGCATCCTTTGCATATAAAGATCAAGTCTTTATCATAAAAATGCATCCTTTGCACATAAAATCCTTTTTCATGCATCCTTTGCATTAAAGATCATATCTTTATCCTAAATTAGCATCCTATGCTTTTCAAAATGCAATCTTTATGCATCCCTTACATATTGACTCCCAATTTCTTCGTAAAAATGAATCCTTTGTATAAAAATCATGTCTTTACATTCAAAAATGCATCCTTTGCAATAAATATCACTTCTTTAAATCAAAATGCATCCTTTGCAACCCAAAAATGTCATCTTTTCACTAAAAATGTCATTTTTATATTAAATCATGCATTTCCCCCGTATCCCCATTAGCAACCTTGGAACGGACCGGTGTAAAGATCCTATCTTTACATCGTTTCTTCCATAAAGGTTTCATGATCTCTTTAGAAAGGGACAACCTTGAACCCTATATCTCTAATTATCGCTTAAGACGAGTATGAAGCATCTATATGAGCTCGACCGTCTTAAAGCGTAGGATTGATGGGCTAAGGACCCTCCTTTTCTAAAGAACCTCATCTTTGACTATAAAGGGAGTCATTCTCTCGATCACGCAAGTCCCGAGGTTAAAAAGCGATGATCACAAGTCCAAGATGAGGACGGGATCAAAATCCCGAATACATAAAATCCAAGAAATCCCGAGCGACAACCAATAAATGGTTTGTACGTCCGGAAGACAACTTGGGACATTCCCCCCTCTTTTCAAACACATGCACACAAGAAAGCACGCAAGCAAGCAAGATAAATGGAATCTAGGGAGACTTGCTACGGCAAGGCACCTTGGGTGAACGACGATCCGTTCTTCCCAAGGGGTAACTTAACCTCCGAACCCATAAAACCTTTTTTTCAAAGTTTTGAGGTAATCAAAATGGCGTGGCGACTCCGTTTTTCAAATTAAACCGGATGTCTTCAAACTCGCGTGAATCCAACACACAAATTTTGGGCACACATTCACAAGGTCGACATTGGCCAACACCCTTTCAGGGTCATAACTAAGGTAACATTTATTGTTATTGATGTAGTAAGTGATTATGCTGCTATATTGGGTATTCCTGGCCAGGTCTCACTTGGAATGGTGGCCTCTATCCCCCATTAGTGAGTTAAGTTCCCTACGTTAGCTGGAGTAGGCTGCGTGCAGAGTACAGCTCGGGCTTACCTTGATCACGTCCTTCAAACAAGGAAGAAGAGGGAGCTAGTAGTTGATACTCCTGAAGGATACTGGAAGCTCTCCAAATCGGTCACCACAACTTCACGACTATCTACAATCACCTGTGTCGATGAGGCGACCTATCACTCACATGATCAAGTCATAATTGAGCCGACACGTCCCTCCTCAAGAACTATGGTCGATTCTGATGCAGTTATGGTCGACCAAGTCACCATAAGCGATCTATGCCTTTAGATCGACCAAAACTCGGGGGCCACCAGCGATGAGATTGCAGCTGATCTAGATGGTATGAATGTTGAAGAAGCTCCCCACTTGGGGGCCGAAGAAAGAAAAAGGGTTCGTGAGATTATTATTGAGACCCTGCAGTTCAGAGATGGTCCGGAGCTAGAACCAGTGGATGAGTTAGAAGCAGTGATAACTAATCCCTCCTTTCCTGATCAAAAAATTTAAATTGGTAGACAACTGTCAGTTGAGGAAAGAGCAGAGATTGTCGAGCTACTGAAGGAAAGCAACGATGTTTTTGCTTAGCGTGTGGAAGACATGAAAGGGATCAAGGAGGAGGTCGCTGTCCACAGGCTGGAAGTCAATTCGACCATGAAATATAAGGAGCAGAAGCTGCGAAGTTTTGCTCGTGATAAAGAAGAGGCAATCAAACTTGAGGTACAAAAACTTTTGAGTGCATGTATCATCAAGGAGGCTTCGTATACCACCTGGCTAGCAAATGTGGTGATGGTAAAGAAATCTAATGGCAAATGGCGTATGTGTGTCGACTTCACCAACCTCAATCTGGCCTGCCCAAAAGATAGCTACCCACTGCCCAGGATCGACAAGCTGGTAGACTCTATAGCTGGGCATACTACTTTAAGCTTCCTCGACGCCTATTCAGGCTACCACCAGATCAAGATGTATAAGGATGACATGGTGAAGACATCCTTTCAAGCTGCTGGGGGTATTTACTGATACAATATGATGCCGTTCGGATTGAAGAATGCAGGAGCAACCTACCAGAGGATGGTCAACAAAGTCTTTGCCTCACAAATTGGCCGAAACATGGAGGCCTACGTCGATGATATGGTCATCAAAATAAAGGTCGAACGTCACGTGGTCGACCTAAGGGAAACGTTCGCCAATTTGCGGGCAAACGACATGAAGCTTAATCCAAGCAAGTGTGTATTTGGGGTAGCAGTTGGAAAATTTCTTGGTTTTATGGTCTCTCATCGGGGTATTGAAGCTAATCCTGAAAAGATCAAGGCTTTGGTTGACATGAAGGAGCCTACATGTATTAAGGAGATGCAGCGACTCAATGGTAGGGTGGCAGCCCTAGGTCGCTTTATTGCTAAGTCGAAAGAAAGGTCTCTCCCCTTCTTTAATCTTTAAGGGGGACAAAAATTTTTGAGTGGACGGCCAAATGTTCCTCGTCGTTCCAACAGCTTAAGTAGTATCTCGCCTCTCCACCATTATTGAGCAGCCCAATTATGGGGGAGACTTTGTTCGTTTATCTGTCTGTGGGCGACCAAGTTGTGGCCGCTGTTCTAGTTCGAGAAGAAGGAGGGCTTCAGAAGCCAGTGTACTATGTAAGAAAGGCCCTGTATGATGTAGAGGGCAGGTATTATAATGCAGAGAAAGTGTCCTACACCTTGGTCGTAGCTTCCAGAAAGTTGCGAGCCTATTTTCTGGATCACCCTATTGTCGTGCTAACTAATGCACCTCTGAGGAAGATCCTGCATAAGCCAGAAAGTTCAGGCCAATTACTCAACTGGTCAATTGCTCTCACATAATTCTACATCTAGTATAAGCCTCGAAAGTCGTTGAAAGCTCAAGCTTTGACAGACTTCTTGGTCGAGCTTACGTTCACCAAGGAAGATAGCGAAGTTAGAGCTCGAAAGAAAAATACAAAGGGAAAGGAGCCCGCAACTCAGCCTGCCGCAAGTTTGCCCGACAATTGCTGGAAAATCTACTCTAATGGGTTGGCAACAAAGAGCGTTAGTGGGGCCGAAATTGTTTTGGTCGAGCCAGAATCAGGGACAGCCTACGAGGAAGCACTAAGATTCAAGTTTGAAGCTTCTAACAACCAAACCGAGTATGAAGCATTGGTCACGGCTATCGAGTATGCCGAGTGTTTTGGGGCAACCAAGATCGTGGCCTACTGTGACTCGTAGTTAATAGTAAATCAAGTTAGAGGTGAGTACGAGGTCCTGAATCCCACCTTGGTCAAGTACCGCGACCTAGTGAAAGAACTGATCAAAGACTTAGAATTCTGGGAGATACAGAGGGTTGGTCGAGATGATAATGAATGGCCGATCTACTCTCGAAACTGGCCACACCGGACGAACAGCATGGGGAGCCTATCTCTTACCTCAAGCATCCAGCTTATGAAAGGGTTCAGATTCAATGCCTGGAGGATACTACTAGATAATGGGTTTACACCAAGTGCTAGATTGAAGAAATACGAGCTTATCTTGACAGGCGAGCTACCTGATGACGAGAAAGTAGCTCGAGCTATCAAGAAAAAGGCCCTGAGGTATGTTATTCAAGGAGACACGTTATTCAGAAGGTAGTACACTAAACCTCTATTGAGATGTGTTCACCCTCAAGAGGTTACTCAGCTGATGTACGAGGTACATATTGGGGTTTGTGGTGGACACCCGGGAGCCAGAACTTTGGCCGATAAATTGATCACGTTGGGTTATTATTGGCCTCACATAAGAGCGGACGCTCACGAATTTGTTCAGGGGTGCGACCAGTGCCAAAGATTTGCCGACCTACCTAAACTGCTTACGACCGAGCAAACTCCAGTGGTCGCAACTTGGCCTTTCGATATGTGGGGAGTCGATTTGATTGGTCCCTTCCCGCCCGCCCGAGGAAATTACAAGTATGTGATCGTTGCTATTGATTACTTTACAAAGTGGGTCGAGACCAAGCCGTTAGACAGAATTACCGAGGAAAATGCCATCAATTTTATTCATGACTTCATTTGGTGCCGTTTTGGGATTCTCGAGCTATAGTATCGGACAACGGGCTACAGTTCTCCATGGCTTTCGAAGAAGAAATGACCATAGTAGGAGTCAAACACCGGAAGTCATCAGTCGCCTATCCTCAAGGTAATGGGCAAGCTGAAGCAGCAAACAAATTGGTCCTCTCTACACTTAAGACAGGTTTGGTTGGTCGACGAAGCAAGTGGTTGGATGAACTTCCCATTGCTCTCTGGGTAGTCTGCACAACCACTCGTGGGCCCATGGGGGAAACCCATTTCGCTCTTGAATATGGATTATAGGCCATGGCACCGACCGAGCTACAAGTCCCTACAACCAGGGTAGTTTTCTTCGATCAGGAGCAGAACAATGTCAGCAGGTTGATCAATTTAGATTTACTCGACGAGATACAGCTCAGCTTCGGATGGTCAATTATAAGCAGAAAACTAAGAGTTACCACGACAAAAAAGTTAAGAGGAGATCGTTCCAAGTGGGTGACTACGTGCTAAGGAAGATCGAGGTAACTGGAAG
Source organism: Adenophora triphylla var. japonica (assembly GCA_022495995.1). NCBI lineage: Eukaryota > Viridiplantae > Streptophyta > Magnoliopsida > Asterales > Campanulaceae > Adenophora > Adenophora triphylla. Next base: position 285,297 of record JAFEMH010002827.1, read on the forward strand.
GAAAGCACATCAGAATAAGTTATCTCCCAACTGGGAAGGTCCCTATATCGTTACTCGAGTGATCAAGGAAGGAACTTATATGATTGGTCATCTAGATGGGGAGGAGTTGAAACATCCGTGGCATGCTAGCCACCTTATCAAATATTACTTTTAAGTTCAGTTTCTGTTTTAGTTTCAGTTTTCAGTTCGAGTTTAGTTCTAGTAATAGCTTTCCATTTTCTGTGTAATCATTTTACTACTTCAATAAAGTTGTAGTTCTATTCAACCAAGTTGTGTTACGTCTATGCATCAATCTAGCAGGCTTGACTCTTATTCAGTCTCGTTCCTTTAAACAAGTTCGACTCATAGTCGACTTTGTTCTAACAGGCTCGACTCTTAGTCAGCCTCGTTCCTTTAACAAAGTCCAACTCATAGTCGACTTCGTTCTAATAGGCTTGACTCTTAGTCAGCCTCGTTCCTTTAACAAAGTACGGCTCATAGTCGACTTCGTTCTAACAGGCTCAACTCTTAGTCAGCCTCATTCCTTTAACAAATTCCGACTCATAGTCGACTTCGTTCTAATAGGCTCGACCCTTAGTCAGCCTCGTTCCTTTAACAAAGTCTGAATCATAGTCGACTTCGTTATAACAGACTCGACTCTTAGTTAGTCTCGTTCCTTTTACAGATTAGACTCTCAGTCAATCTCAGTTTTCAAAACAGCCAAGTATTAATTCGAATTTGTTTCCAAAAAACTAGTCCGACCAAAAGCTTGGGACGAATCCATTTCTAGTTAATCTAGTTCGACATATATCCAAGCAGGAATCCAAGTCAAGTGATTCAAGTAAAGAGTCAACTACGATTAAATAAAAGTCCCCTAAAAAGCGGGCCAGGACTTGAGCAAAACAAAAAGTATTACAAGTTAAAATGCCTCCTAAAAAACTGGGCCAAGGCAAGGACTACATAAGCAAAAATAAAAAGATTGTTTTGAAACTTGTTTCAATACATTGCCAAATAAATATCCAAGAAAACTCAAACTGCTGGATCGTCCTCAGCTTGGTCGTCAGTTGTAGCTTGATCACCGGCAGCTTGTGCCAACTCTTTCTCTTGCTTTTGAAGGGGGTTAAGCTTGCCAGATTCACAAAATGCATACTTTGGGGTGTCAACATCGAATGCCAGCTCATCAGAGTCCTCAAGTTCTTGAAGTATGGTATTAAAATTTACTTGCTCAACAGGAGGAGCGACCCAGGGCTCTGCGTCCATCTCGACATCTTCTTCCGCAAGGGCTGCCTGATCATTATCATTATAAGGGACGAACGGGTGGCCTTGACGAGCTGCCATATCGTATTGTTCCTTTTAGGCCCATTTAGCCGGCCGTTCAATGGGCAGATCGACGGAGGGGTCCACGAAAATGCGGCGAGCCATGTGGCGTCGTCCTACGTCGAAAAAGCTCCTGACTTGCTCGGTAACAAAATTATGGCACTCATCTCCTTCCTTATAAGCCTCCACCGCAGCCTTGACAGCTACCTCAAGTCTTGCTTCGGCTTCTTCTTCCCACATTAGGCGAGCTGCCTTGTGGTCATCAGTTTGCTTGACCAGCATGGTGGTGCTTTCATCCAACATCTTGGTTGCCAACTCTAGCTCCTGCTCCACCTTCTCCTTACCTAGCTTGACCGCATCGAGCTCCTTCTGGATGCTCCCAAGCTTGCCCCAGGCTTTTTCTTTTTTCCTTCAAGGCATCGTCTTTGACCAGCTTCATGGCATCATAAGAAGCATCCAGGTCGGAATGCTTTTCTTCCAGCTCGGCATACTTTCCTTCCAGCTTCTCTAGCTCAACATATTTTCGAGCATACATGGTCAGGGCCAGCTTCTCTCTCTCCTCAGCAGCTTTCCAATAGCTCGTAGCTAGCTTAACCATAGCAAGAGCCTATAGCAAGAAAATCAAAGGATCAGACCGACTAAAAATTGGTTAAAATGAATGTGAAAGCTTAAAGTGTTACCTCGGAGTGAACCAGCCCCGACCTAGCTTTGAACATCTCAGCAGTCAAGCCCTTGTTAGTATACTTTCTTACCAGGTCCCTATCTGCCGCTCTTCTCACCACCACCTGTCCATATTCTAGCTAAGGATACTCTCTCCAAGAACTATCTACCCTAGTGAACATAGTAACATCGCTCAGATTATCCACGCAAGCTTGAACTAGCTTGGGGTATGAGACTTGGATAGTCGGAGGTTGAGAGCTGCTGGCAGTGACCTTCCCTTGTTCAGATCTGGGATTGGGTTTGGATCTATTCTTCGTGTTGAGGGGACGGGTATCTTCTTCTTCCTCCTCCTCATCAAGATCGACAACAGGTGTCTGAGCCTTAGCTTGGACAGCCTCCTACATCAGCTCAAATGATTGCTCAGCCACTTCAGTTCCAGCAATATTGACCTCTTGGGTGTCACCCTCAGTCTTCTCTATCTCCATCTGATCAACATCCTCCTCCATGGGGACCATCTTCTCAGCACTCACATCTACCAACTCCAGTAACTTATGCCAATCCTCGGCCTCTTTCTGTCGGCTAGCTCAGGCATTAGCAGCCCCACAACTCTTCTTACTTTTTTTCACATTCACAACTCTCCCCATATTAGCTTCCTGTTCAGGAGTAAGGACTATGGATAAAAAACAAGGGTTAGTTCGACATGGTAGAGACAACAATTGATGAGTAAAAGATATTTACGAGCTAAGTATGAAACACGCGTACAAACAATTGACGAGATGAATGAGAGGGCAAGAAAAACTTACCACCAAAGTTATCCACTTTCAGTCTGCAGTGATCTGGGGTCTTCTTGCACTCATGACATTGGTTTTCAAACCTAAATCTATCTCCCTCATGGGTGACCCAATCAGGGTACCTCAAACACCTAACTATGGGGACCAAGGGAACTATATCCCCCTTACCAAGCATCATTCCAGCTTGAATATAATTTTTTTGGTGGTCCCCAAAACCTCCCAGTTGATTGCCCCTATCAGCTACCTCTACAAGTTTCTTATACAAGTCATTGCTCTAATCTGGTATCCAATAATCCTCCTCCTTCATCACCTCAGACTCGGCATTTGGTAAAGGGAACTCCCAACCCCTCCTGCTCTTAACTTCCATAACGTGAGTATTCCAGCCACTAACTTTGCTGGGAAGATTGATAAAAAGTTTGGGGGCATGAGGTCTAGAAGGAGTACTAGTCCCCATGTCTACCTTATCTAAGGTGTTCTTAAAGAACATCCTAAAAATGTGAAGGCAGGGTTCAAATCCTAAAAATCTACACACCATGGCAAAGCACACCATAACTCTGCAAGTATTAACTCCCATCTGAAGAGGTAGGGCATCCATACACTCTAAAAACTCATTAACGAAGGGATCTAAGGGAAGTCTCAAGCCAGCCTCAAATTGGCCATAGAAAAAGGCTACTCTAGTAGGATCATTGGTGTAGGTCGATCCAAATTGGGACATGAATTCCTTCTTGGGATAATGGGTCACCCTAAACTCATCCTTGTCCACTTCAAAGAAGCCATACAACATGTTTTCGCGAGACTCAGAAGCTCTTTTCCCTCGAATTGGCTTAGGAGGTACATAACCTCTCTCATTCCTCCCTTTAGCAACATAGGAGTCGAATGCATCCACAATCCGTGGGCTCAAAGAAGTAGAAGATGTAGCTCCCCCTTGAGCTGCCATATCTAAAGAAGAAGAAATAGGGGAATCAGTCCTATATTCAGACTCAGGCGACCTACCTAGGGACGACCTAGATTCCCCTGGAAACCCTTTTCTATTTTTAAGAAATGAGGACTTATTGGGATCCTTGACATAGAACATAGCTAGATGGTCGAGCAATTCGTGAAACAGGTGAAAAGACACAACATTTGGGTCGTCTACTTCTAAATCCCCCAAGCTCTCTCCTACAGGCAAACCTAGTTCACTAAAGGTCAAGCCCCACCTGGTCAAGATTGATGCACACTCAGTCATGGACATATCCTTCCACACTCCTCCTATGTGTTTGTATATTCTGTGATTAATGATGCAATACCCATACCAAACCCCAGGTTCGCAGCTAAAGGTCCTAGCCATGGCAGATATTGAAGAAAAACTCAAAAATAGATGGAAAAGCAAGGAAATCGAAGAATACCTTAAATTAAATTGAGGACGAAGGTCGTAGCGAAGAATTGAAGGACGAGAAAACACCAGAAACCTTTCTTTGCCTGTGTTCTTGAAATACGCCTGAGATTTGGGGGTTTGTAAAGTATGAGAAGGAAATGGATTCACTTTTTATATCAACGCTAATCCTTTCTTGAATTGGAAAGGGTTTTGCTTCTCTCAAATGGTTTAATCAAAATAATTAATGCCTGGACGGTTTCCAAGGCAGTTGCCCAAGCGTCAAAATAGCAATTATTACGAAAATACGGCGCTCCTACCGATCCAGCCATCCACAGTCAACGATCGAGATTGAGTCACATCATCATGGTCGATCGTCTTTCTATCTTCGACCTACACGAATCCTCATCAAAAAATTTCTTATAACTTCCTGGTCGACAAAGTTCAACTAGAAAGTTGGAGGCCACTGAACGAAATAAATGTGATAGGCTAGGCCCAGTATATGAATCCCAATTAATCATCTATTATTGCCACAACGTTCATAGTGGGTTGGCCCAAATATCATCAGGCCCAAGGTCCATCGTTAGTGATCAGTCGACTTAGCTCATCGTCCGACCTAGCTTTGTCTGACATACAATCCACCTCTTATACGGGTTCTATCCAGCGGGTTCATCCAGTCAGGTCGACCTAGATCCCAAGCAGGCGACCTCGACCTACAAGGCGTACGTCGACCTACAGAGTCTTAATACGTACACAATTCTTTCCATAACAAGAGTCCTACAAATCAGGAGTTATATATGGACACGATCTCTTATGCTAATCTAATCCATGATTCTAGGGATCTGATGCAATCCTAATGCAATTACAACTCTCATCAACAACTATAAATACTTCACAATATCAACCATTCCAAGGTAATTTCTATTTGTTATTCTGAGTACATTATTCTTTATAACTTATAAGCTCTCCGTACACCATACTTACTCTCACGCCCGAGGGTCTTCACCGGAGACCATTCCGGCTAGTCGTAGGTTTCGTGTTTCAGGTCAAAGAACCCAGGTGATCAATCTTGCAGTTGGACGGAGATTGATAAGCATGATTCTTGCAACATCGAAATTAATTGTTTCTTCACACTCTAAATCAACTGCAGTCAACGGAACTGAAGGTGAAGCAACAAACTCATTTTGAATGTCCAAAACACTCCATTGCTTTCCGGTCACAGTAGTAACTACCAATGTCTCATGTCCATATTTATCACAAATAATATATGGGTGTTCCAACCCTGTTGTTGCAGCAGTCACATTTATTACATGGGCCTCCAAAGCGGTAGAAACCTCTGCGGTATCCGTCCGAACATCCATGGTGGCGATATAAATAATTGGTTCATATCCGCTTCATCTCTTGTTAGTAACTAGTACTCAAATGCCCGAGCCATTGGCATGGGTCAGTATGGTAAGGGAGACAGTATGGAAAGAAAAAGATGTGGGGAAACTGAAATTGCATGCTAACAATATGACGTTTTAAATGTAGTACACCTATTATCCTTTTGGTGTCTTTAAGTTGATAGTTTGTAGCAGATCAACATATGCTCCTAACCAAACTGGCTAAATGATCAAATCATAAGATTTAAAAACTTTAGTCAATTAACTTCTCCCTACTATAGAGGTGGAATTCAAGATGGAGCACAAAAAAAGGTTTGATTTTCCAATACTCTTTACGTCCCACACAACGAAAATGAAGAGTTTTCAGACCAAGAAATAGGAAGCACCCAATATTTGGTCAACCTCCAAATGAATTTAGAATTCATCTCAGTGGCGCAATAATTAAATTGAGTATGGCTCCTACTGAGTTGATCATGAATTCAGTTCAAATGATTCAGGTGTTTCATTTGTCCAAAAGACTTAAATATCTTACGATAAGAAAGACTAAAATGTCTTACGTTAAAGATAATTCTTTGCAAATAAATTTGTAGAAAGCCCAATTTTCAGATTCTAACCAATTTTTTCTAATTGCTACTGCTAAAACTAAAATAAAAAGTGATAACATTTAGTTTTTACTAACTTCAGTGTAGAGCGTCAAGGTGAAAAATTTGCTTTGAGATTCAAGGGAAAAAAGGTTAGGACATTTAGAATAATAAATAGTATAACTGAAGTCTTATAATAAGATACAAAGTCAGCAGCATCTGCATATTGAGGAACCACAGGCCTCTTACAATTAATCCTGCTATTTCAGATTTCTGACCAAATAAAACATGGGCATCTTTCTGCTAGGAGATTAGTCTAAGATGTTTATGAAACAATTGTATACAGAAAAAAGCCTACATGTTTCACACTCCATCCCGTTCTAAAATAAATGATCAAAAGATTTTCAAATTTGTCAAAAGCAAATTAAATAGCAAATTAAAGCTTGAAATAGATGCTATGGAACATGAAAAACAGTTGGTAAGGATTCAAAGTGTGAATATAATAGGGGAAAGAGGGGAAGCTAAATTTGTGGTGAACTCTTGCGAGCATCAGCACTCAGAGATCCAAATGTTTATGAAACAATTGTATACAGAAAAAAGCCTACATGGAATGGAGTAGGATATATGAACAATTGAATAGAAACTTACAGAAAAGCTAAAGTTACATAAACTTACAAATTTTGGAAGAAGAGAACGGTGGCTGGAGGCAAACAGGTGTGGCGACAGAGATAAAACGGGGAAAATCTTGAGGGCGTCACAAACAAAAACGTGAAGAAAGAGACAAAGAACAGGGGAGAAAAAGCAAGAGATTATGAAAACATTAAATTGTACTGTTAGTAGCCACTATGTTTATATATTCATATCCATAAATTTTGATTTCCTCACTTTAAACTTCTTTAGAAAATACGAAGCAAGAATCATTGACTGACTGAAAAATATATTTTTTAAACTGTTTTCAAGATCAATTTTAAATTGATTAAAATTACTTGAGTAATGTGTGCCATTAAAAGTGTTTTCCAGCTCAATTTTAAATCTCGATGATAATACCACAATCATTCACAGGAGATAATTCAAACTTTGTACAAAATTGAATGGCCCAACAACAACAAACTGGAATGGTTGAACCCACTGGCACCCCAGTGCTTAAAGAAAACATTGAAATATACTACATACTGAACAAAATTTAATATGATGAGAAGATGTTTAATGTTAGAAAACAAAATTTTTCTGGAACTATACAGTTATATATTCAAATTTTTCAACATTAGAAAGCAATGTACCATTTTTCTTTGCTCAATTGGAATCAATGTTATCAGTTATTAAAAAAAGTCATAGCAGCTTAAAAAGATAAAAATTAGAGTGGCGTTGTTCCTAAGGAATTTATCAAACAACTTATGTGCACACCAACATATGTCTAATTTATAAACAGTTCTAAGAACAATGGAATGTACACAAAAAATTTAGAGAGAAATTCAACGAAACCAAGAAACCTACCACATTTGCACTGATCCATAAACTAAATAGAAGGAATTCACAATGCCTGCTATTCCCAGTGACTCATTGAGATGTTCTCAAGCCTTGAACTGAACATTTGCTGTTGCAGTATGAATAAATTTGACTAATGTCGGGTGTCTGATGGTAATATCTACATTTGTTTTAATTGCTTCAGATTCTACTTTTCTTGATCTCGCCTCAATATTTCTTTTGTTTGTTACTATGCTCTCTGCCATAATACAAAATCTTCATAACCCGCCATACTGATTTATGCTCTACCTGTTCCATTTGAAGAGGTCATTTCTGAAGTCAACTATCTTAATATCATATCCTCGGGGGTGGTTGTTATTATTATCAGCAGTAGAATGAACTAACATGTGTATCTCATAAAATAGTGTTAAATCAAACTAAAAATGAAGCTACAAGGTATTTGAGAAAATAAACTTTCCTTTTAGAACAAAGGGGGTTGCAGGTTTATTTGATGGGATCATTAACCAGCCAAATCTGAATTTATACTTGCTTTATGTTGCATTAAACTAACAGTGGTATGAGTTACACATATAATAATGCCAAATCAGCATAGTTTCAAAAAGAAATTAAGAAAACATCGTCTTAATCCGCAATAATCAAAACCCTCCATTAGCATTCATATAATCTCAAATCTTATACTAAGAGTAGGACCAACAAAATCTGTAGAGTTATCCTCGTTTAGTGCTAATTAAGTAATAGCCTTCCCGCCTTCTGACTAAGTTTGTCACCTTGAAGCTACTCTACTATGCATATATATATATATATATATATATATATATATATATATATATATATATATATGGTACTATGAATACCACTAGAAATTTTCCTTTTCATGCTTATTTTCAAATAAAATCTACCCCTTTTAGCATTATATCAGATACCTACCATAGTTGCTAACTCCTCATCAAACTTTAACCAAGGCCAAAAATACCAAAACCTACATATTCCATTCTCATAGGCACATACAAATTAGGTGAAGGTAGAGAAAAGATACTAACCCCATCAACCCAAACTAATCAGGAAACTGGTATTACATACTCACAATAACTAAATACATGTACCAAAAAATTTAAAAGATTTCCCTCTCGAGAGAGATATTAAAAAAATCAAATCATATTTCTCCTTTGCTCAAAACCCCTCAATCAATTCTAAATCACAAAATTAACACCAGGAATCCATCTTAGAAGCTCAAAATACCTAAATAAATATACCAACATTGCAGTTGCAGTCTTCTTGTTGTGCTCGTAGTATTTGTATCACTATAAAACCGATTGATGAACGGATGACTCATTGACACAGAAAGTCTGTGCCATTTTTACATATTTCTATCGTGATTTTATGTCGAAATAAGATGGAGAGAGGGCCCTTTATTTAGTTTGAGCCTTTGAGGCAACTATGTCATTGAGGTTCATGTAGTGACTGTTGAGTTTGCTACTGGAAATGCTTTCTGGTGGCATGTATATATGATATGTCTCTCCCGCCCTTCACTTTCTAACACAAAATATACTTAGAAATTAAATTTAGCTCATAAATTCAACTGGGTATTATTTTTTTGAAACTCATGTCCTTCTAATCCTAGCTCCACACTTATACCTAGCATGAACCTCTACGGGGTTTTAGATAACGGTTGCAGTTAAACCGGCCTCTATGTCATTAACCATGACTGCAACAACCAAACCTCCAACTAACTGATGTATGTCATATTAACGGGTATAAGCCTATCAACTAACTGATGTCCTATTAACGGGTATAAGCCTATCAAATAGCACATCAGATGGATTTGAACCATGCTGAATTTATATTGTAATGAAAATCAAGCCACTATCGATCGGCCTACATCATTGAGTAATGATCGAACCTGAATGTCCGGTGTTTTTCATGTTATGACAATAATTAAATCAACCCACTGCCTTAAAATTCACCAAAATAGTTTGAAATAAAATTCAGAGGATGAAAATGGCAAAACCCTAGAAAGGGAAGAACATAAGTATACAGGTTGATGAAATTCAATCGGTTGAATAGACAAAAATGAAATTAATGTAAGCTTGCACTAACATCATACCCTAAATCAACCTAAAACATAAACTAATAGCAACCCAAATACTCCATAAAAAGGCATAAAAATAATTGTAACCATAGATAGGTAGAGACATTAGCTTACTCAAAATTGCTCCTCTGCCTCGCCTTCTTCCCCTTTCTCCCTGCACTCCCTCGAAACAATTGTTCCTTCCCCCTCTCTATCTCTCACCACCAATTTCTGAATGTGAGGATGGTCTTTCACGACGCCCTTGATCATGTAATGCCTCGCCGATGCCGCAATCAACGCGCTAATCGTCCACACAACCCTCATTTTCAACCCTCCGCCGCTCAAATCTGCCTCTCCGCCACCGCGAAACCTTAACTCATCCTTCCATCGAATCGCCGCACCTTTCTCCAATCTTAAATCCCCCGACGGCAACTCGATCTCCAACAGTGGGGAGGGGGTCGCCGAAGTGATGGAGTGGAGAGAGAAACTGAGAGAGAGAAATGGGATATTGAGTGAAGGGAGAAAGTGAAGGCGATCACTGTTTCGCTTGAGGAAGAGGAGCGATCGTGGGGTAACAGGCGGTTACCAAATAAATACAAAAAATAATTTCAGCCGTCGGATCAGATTCCCAACTTTTAATCTCAGCCACCACTTATGGCAGGACTAAGAGGCGGTTAAAAGCTTCCTGTATTGTATTATAGACTAGAGAATTAGTGGACAATATTGTTTCCTTTTCTACTCTCTTAGGCCATCTCCAACAGTTTATTCCAAATTTTGCACCAAAACATCAAAATGGTGCAATTTCAGCACCAAATATCTTACCATTTCCAACAGCTTGCTTCAAATTTTGCACCAAATAAGAATCTTTACAGTATATTCTTATTATTTTATTTAATTAAAATATTTTTCATTAATCATATTTAATATTATTCAAATTACATTATATTAAATAATATGCTATAAAACTTAAATATATAATACAATTAATAACTATAAATAAATAAATTTAAAATAAAAATTTATTAGAAGAAAAATAAAAATTTATTAGAAGAAACATTAAAATAGATAATTAAAATAATTTTTGCTAATAATACTAAATTTGGAAAGAAAAAAAAAGAATTTTTTTTTAAATTAAGTGGATATCTATTGAGTCATAAGACATCATTTTGACATGTCATTTCATATGCGGGAACCGTGGACACACCCCACCCATACATTTCTATTATAAATTTCTTTTCACTTATTCCATTTGAATCTTTATTTGTTTCAAATAACCAAACAACTAATTTACCAAAATCATGGCCTCGTCACTTCTTCGTCGGAGATTCTCTCTGTTCTGTTAGGCGGTCGATGTATTCTCCTCCGGTACCTTCAATACCCTTATATCTCTTTTGTTCCTTGTCAATTGTTTCGGTACATAAGAAAATGAAAATAACTACTACTTCATTTTGGGGCAAAAAAGAAAAAAAAACAAAGAAAAATAGATAGCGCAAAGAATGAAGTGCACCAAATTTGGCGAATGAAACAGGATGCTCTAAAATAGTGGCAACTTTGTCGCTGCTGTTGGAGGAAGTTTTTGCGCCAGCTTAGCGATAGCGCATGGGTTTGGCATTCTCTTGGAGACGCTCTTATGCCTCCACAATATTCTCCAAAATATCTTCCCCATTTGAAACTTTCATATCAATAATCCTATTATTGTCAATAATCGATGTTCCCTTCATATTCAACGTGTTGCCAAAACTCTTTGTCTTTCGAAGTACCGATCCAAATCCAATTTGGAAGGGGCTTTATGACGTGAACCAGCTTTCCACATAACATGATACTACAACTAGCATTTCACAGTCACAGTTTATTCCATATAAGTTGATGATGGTGATAAGATAAATTAAATTGCATTATTGAGGGGGTAATTTCAACCAATTTTTTGTGTCTGCTCTTACATCTCATTCTCAAGTCGATCCACTGTCTGTGTGCACTATTGGGAGTTGAGATTAGGAGTGATTCAAGTATATTTGGCAACAGAAAAACCCAAGTGGTTGTTAGTTTCTATTATTGAAATTCAAGATTCACTAATTGGGGAACAAGTAAATTTAAATGGCATGTTGGTTTAAGTGATTAGAGTTATTGAATCTAGATCTAAACTTTATTTTTATCCACATGCTGAGTATTTAACTTATGCAAGCTAAAAAATCTTAAGACAAAAGTCAAAAGCACAATCTTGTTAGCATGTAAGATCTTGGAATCACACGGAGGAAGGATAGAAATCTTGACAAATTCACGAGATAATAAAATTAATTCCAGTAGCAGATTGTGTGGACATACAACCTACACCTCTTAGTGAACCCTCTAGGAACGAGAGCCTATCAATATTTCCCAATCTGGAAACTATGGAAAGGGGAAAACTGAGGCTAAAATGGGCATCAGTAATCAACAATAGATGAATTAATGTGGTGTGTGATGACCTTGCTTCAGACAAAGTGAATGGTGAAAATGATCAGGGTTAATCTAAGTGATTAGGATTAAGGCCTGAGTTGTGCTGATGTTTCAACTCACTGATTTCATTTTTTTCCTTCCACAGGAACTTCCTAGATGGGTTGTGTACCATGAATTGGTCCTAACAACAAAAGAGTACATGCGACAGGTATATTCCGAAATGATTAATCTCCAGTCCACTTAGTCATCCTGTCCTGTTCTTGAACTTGGTGTTATATGTAGTAGTATTCACATATAATACTTGGTCATCTCTCGTATTGAGTTTGTAAAGCAACCTTTCATTCATGGTATAAAGTCTTGTTTTTCATTTCTTGTTTTCTTGTGTCTTCTTTATCCCACATGGGATTACTAATAAAACTTGTGGAGCTAAACTTGTTATATAATAGCTAAGTTTGAAGAGTTCCTATAAGCTTGCTTGAGCTTCCCTCTATTGTGGAAAAATGTCAAGTATGACTTAAAAGTTTTGAGTATTATATTATATTATATATATATATATATATATATATATATATATATATATATATATATAGTATAAATCACAACTGTCCGTGAACAGTTGTGTGAACAGTTTCAAATGTCAAATTTCCCATTTTACCCTCACTAAGTTGTCCCTTTCCCATTTTGCCCTTAAATTTTTTTTTTAAATTAAAAAAAAAAACATGTGTCCTCGGACACGGGCTTTTACTAGTAGATATATATATATATATATATATATATATATATATATATATATATATATAATATATAAAAGAAAGAAAGAGAGAAATAAATTAATTAATTTAAATATTAATTATATCTTAATACCGAAGAGGGTATTAGGCGGGAGGAAGTAAACCAGTTTAAATATTTAGGGTTGTGACTCTTTGAATGGACATTCGCTAAAGAGTATGACTGTTCGAAGAGGCACACCCGGATTGGCCGTGCAAGGCATAGAGCACGCCCGTACAAGTATGGAGCGGCCGTGCCAATTTTGGTGACACGCCCGTGCAAAGCATGGAGCAGCCGTGCAACTTTGTTGACTCGGCCGTACAACTGAGGCACCAGTTCGGATAAGTTGTGTCTTTTCAAGACCACAACACCAACTCTATAAATAGGGTTGGACTCCTTGGAACTGATATACAGATATAGAAACATACTGAGTTTATTACTTCCCGAGTCTTTCTTCTTATCAATCCTATCTTTCGAGTCAAACAATCAAAAGCTTCGATTATTGTTCCATAGTTATTGAAAGGAGTGTAACTTTGAATAAGAGTGCGTAGGTTTTGTATCCTGGAGGTGAAATTCGTTGAGACCATTACACCATAGTGGGATTAATTAAATACCTTAAAGATAACATCTTTTGGTGTGCCTAACCTACTGATTCCTTACTCACAATCGAGTCATATACAACAGTTTTAAGGTATTTAAGTTTTCGTATAGATGGAGTCAGTTTTGATGAAGAGACAATTACCCGAAGCAGATAAGTTAGAGAGGCTAAATGGGTTGAACTATAAGCGTTGGAGTTTGAAGATGGAATACCTTCTCATCATTTGCCGATTCACCATTCTGCAAGAATTGAACAACACGTTGTTCAACGTGTTTCAAATACACAAGACCGCCGCTGATGTTTGGTGGTTTGCAATCAAACGAAGGTACGTCAATGAAGATGCTGGTAATAAATCTTTTTTGGTCAATAAATTTGTTGAATACAAGATGGAAGATTCGAGACCTGTCATTGATCAAGTTAATGAACTCAATGACATAGCCATCGAGTGTGTCAATGCGGGTGAACCCATTTCTGAGACATTCCAAGTTTCAACCATCATTGGTAAACTTCCACCTTCTTGGAAAGATTACCTAAAGAAATTGAAGCATAAGAAGAAGGCTATATCTTTAGATGAACTTCTTCAAGGCATCCAAATTGAGACTGAAAGTCTCAAACGTGATGGCTCAATTTCTGAGAAGATTGATGGTGTAAACTATGTGGAAAATAAAAATATTGCCGGAACTTCCAAGGGAAACCAAGGAATTCAAATGGAAAAACAACTTTAAAAATGATGGAAATGGTAAAGCTAAGAAAAAACAGAAGAGTTCTTGTTATGTTTGTGGAAAAACAAACCACTTGGCTAAGAACTGCTATTACTGCAAAGGGCAACAGAAAGATGAACAAGCAAATGTAGTTGAGAGCAACTTCATTGGCATGCTTTTCGAAATCTATCTAGTCAACAATGTCGACTCAGATTGGTGGATTGATTCAGGGGCTACATGTCATGTAACTCCAAATCGAAGCTTGTTTAAAACATATGAAGAAGTGAAAGAGCCAAAAATAGTTTATTTGGGAAATGCTTCTACAAGCAAGTGTAAGTACCCAAATCCGGATCGCCAAAATCCGTTAGAAGTTAACCGGAATTCGTTAACTGGCCCACTCCAAGTTAACTGGAACCCGTTAAGCTTCTCGTTCCCAAGCCAACGAGACGTCCCGGGACTGCCCTGTGCATCCCAACGTCGAAGCGTACTCAACACACGTCGTTGCACGTAAAAGTATAGCTTTACCTGAAAACGCACTTTCCGACACTTTTCGGAGGCATTTCGGACATTTTTCGAACAATTATTTTAAAAATGGATAAAACCGGGGATAATGGCGCGAAATCCCATGAACCTGGTGAGTCACAGGACACGTGGCACGCATGCCACAGCTTCCTTGTCAACATCAATCAAAAATCAGTGTGAAAAGACTAAAATACCCCTGATATGCAGTCAAAGTACGGCCGGACTCTTTTGCAGACAATCCAGAATTGCTAGCAAGTCCCTCCAATTTCCAAAGTTTCACAAAACCCCCTGGAATTCAGCCTAAGTCCATCCGGACTCTTTTGCAAATTTCACCTATAAATACAGACCTCTGTCAAACATTTTAACAACAAAAAAAATACACCCTTTCCCTCTCAAGCCACGGCCCAAACCCTTTTCACCCTCTCTCGAGCCCCCGTTTTGCCTTGATTTGCGTGAAAACTCCGTATTTCAACCAAATACGACCCCCACCACCTCGAAACACCGTTCCAAACACCTTTTAGTCCTTGATCCTCTTCTCTTCCCGTAAGAGAAGTAATCTCGGGTTAAAACGGCGTTCCGACCCCGTTTCGTTACTTTTTATGTCATTTACAAATTCTGGATCGTTTGATCCGTCGAACGTCATTTACTTTTATATCATTTACCATTCCGGATTGTTTGATCCGTCGTCATTTACTTTTACGCAACTTTACAATTCCGAGTTGTTTGGCTCGTCGATCGTACTTTACAATTCCGGGTCATTTGATTCCGTCGATACCGCACTTTAAATACTGTCATTTACAAGTCCGAGCCGTTTGGATCGTGATGGTATTTACTTTTCAAAGTCCGAGTCGCAAAACGATTTGTTGATCGCATATCATTTAATGCCTTTTTCCCATAAAATCGCTAACAATGTAATGCCCGGTTCAAAACCGGAGTTCGACATTCGAACTCTCTTTCAAAACGTGCGAAATGACATTTGGCATCCAAACGCTCATCTTCAAACTTAAAAGCCGACTTTTGACATTCAAAACTCATTTAATGCTTTTTTCCCGTAAAATCGCTAACAATGACACGTCCGGTTCAAAACCGGAGTTCGACATTCGAACTCTCTTTCAAAACGCGTGAAATGACATTTGGAAACTAAACGCTCATCTTTAAACTTAAAAGCCGACTTTTGACATTCAAAACTCATTTAATGCTTTTTTCCCGTAAAATCGCTAACAATGACACGTCCGGTTCAAAACCGGAGTTCGACACCTACATTCTCAGCATGAGAGCGAAAGGAGCAACCCTCCAGCAAATGGCCGATCACTTCCAGCATACGCTCAAGAGTTCAGCGTTACGATGGTTCCTAAGGGTCAAGCCTGCAGATCGCCACACCTGGGATCAGATCAGTAACATCTTCCTAGAACGATACAGATCCAACTTAAAGTGGGAAACAAGTAGTGAGGACTTAATCACCACCGAGCAGAAAACAGATGAAAGCGTCGGAGAATTCTACAAGAGGTGGAGTTGGAAACTCTCCGAGATCATGGAGCCACTCTCCAAGGATGAACATATGCGGATCTTCAAGTCCTGCTTAAGACCGTCCATCAGAACTCTCATCAGTCATCACTTCTTCCCAGATCTCCGGGCCATGGTCAATGCCGGATCACAGTTTGAGAAGGATCTCAAGGAAAAATTGGCTACTGCACAGTGTTGGTCCCAAAGGTGGCAACAAGGGTGAAAATACAGCTAGAGGGGGGGGGTGAATAGCTGTTACAAATTTTTCGCCCACTTTTAAAAACTAAACCTCTAAGCTTACAAAACCTCTTGCAGTTGATAATACACTGCAAATAGAATTGTAAAATGCACAACGGAATACTAGAGTTACAAAGCGGTTTTGATAGAGGCGGTTTGTAAAGCGGTTTTGATAGAGCAGTTGGTAAGTGCGGTTTACAAACAAGTGTGGTTTTGACAATGTTAACTCCAAACACTATTTCACAATAATGGATAACTAAATAAAGATCAAATAGAGACAGAGATAAATAATTAGTAAACACAAGAAATATAAATGCAGTAAAGTAAGAACACGTGATTTGAAGTGGTTCAATCGATAAACAATCTACGTCCACTACCAAGATGGTTAGTCTTGGATTTTCAAGAGTGATTTTACTATTGAGTATGAGAGATTACAAGTTACAAAGATCGATACTCAAATCTAAAATCTATTCTATGAAGATCAAATCCTAGACTATAACCAGTATATCTCAAATGAATAATCTATGTGATTAAACAAGTGAGGTGTGTGTGTGAGAACAAGATCAAGGCTCTTTAAATCTTTGAGATGTAGAGCACAATGATTCTTGATGTGTATAAGGCTTGATTTCTGGGCTGGGAAATATTTCTTGAAGGTTGAAGATGAAGATTCAAAGGGTTGAATAATTCTAGAAGGCGAGCTTAAATTTCTATGAACACAACACTTTCAAATTTTCTCAAGCAATCTTCAAATGGTGAAGATTAGGGGTATTTATACCCAAGCATCAAGGAACTAGCCGTTGGACACAGCTGTTGCAAGGACAGTACTTGATGCATTCCCATTGGTCCACAACAACCACTTTTGTCCTTTGGTATAGCAGTTGCAGATAAAGCTGATCAGGCTTCAGCTGCAAGCAATGAGGTTTGGATACTTGTCACTTTTTCAAGATCCTTGCAGATCTTCTCTGACATTGAATCACGTGACAAGATATGGTAGTTGAATTTAGATAATGCTGATGTGGATTCCAATGGTAAAGGTGGTTCACTTCAAGTCTCAATCATTGGGGCAGTCCTGGTGTACATGCGGTTCCACAAGTGCGGTTGGTAACACCAGTGAGGTTGCAGAGTGCGGTTGATGTTGAACTGCACAGGTGCGGTTCATGAGAAGGAACTTCAACATAAGGCGGTTGCACTGCATTGTTCAAAGGTAGCTTTAAATAAGGAATTCCACCAAGCAATTGCTACAAGCGGTTTTGCTAGGGCGGTTGGAAGTGCGGTTTGAAACTTCTGAACTGAAACTCTCAAATCCAATGAGTCTTGTGCCAGTCTTCAAGCCTATTTTTAACCTATTCTATAAAATGGACTTAGCTAAAAAATTGAAGTCTAAGCTTCATTACATAGGGTCCTAAAGTCCTTAAAATAGACAGGAGGTTATGTTATCAATCAAATCTAATACAAAATAGGAGGGTTAAAATATGCATACCCAACAATCTCCCCCTATTTGATTGATGCCATTACCTACTATAACTAAAGCAAACATTGTACTTGGTAAAAACATGTCCATATGAATTTTCATGGTAATTCATGTCCCAATTCAATGCACACACTTAGCTTAAGCTATAGATTTCTATACTAATGAAAGGTTGGAATTTACAACTTGAAGAGTATAGAAATGCATTCAGTGCACTTGAAAAGATATGAGTTTAAGTTTAAAGTGCGGTTTAAACTAAATGTTTAAACATCAATTCAAAAGAGTGATTTTTAAGTTGAAAAATATTTGAATGAGGTTTAAGACCATAAGCGGTTTCATTGTTCTACAAACAAGCAGTTTAATATGAACAAGGTTTTGGAACCAATGATGCATTTTTCATTACTACCACTGCGGTTACAAATTACAAAGGTAGAAAGGAAAAATGCAAAGGTTACAAAAGCAAAAAGAAGTTGTACAAAAATACAAAGAGTGTGGTCCAACAAACAAAAGGATTTAGCAAAAAGAATTACAGAGCAGAGGCAGTTCATTGATGGTGCGGTTCTTGATCTTGCTGCTGCTGCTGATTAACTTCTGGATTCCTAGCTTGATATGAAGCAGAGGTTTCAGTCTTCAATGCTCTTCTAATCCTTCTGACTTCATCAGCAATTCTTCCTTGAGCGGTCACCAATCTTTCTAGGATATTTTCTTGAGAAGCAAGCTTGAGATTGGCTTCACTGACTGCCTTGGAATTTTTAGATACTTGAGCAGTTAGATCTTCAATTAATGCATGGAAGGAGGAGTTCAAAGAATTGAACATGATATGAATCTCCCCCTGAACTGCTGCAGTCTGGTTTGATAAAGCTTCAGACATGGGATCTAGATCAACAGTCACCTTAATAGAGGATTTTAACTCTTTAACTGTAGCTTCCAGTTTTGAGGTGAAACCTATCTTGATATTTTCAAGGCGGTCATTGAACTCATCCCTGATCCCATTCAGCTTGGCCTTCAAGGCATCATCAAGAGAATTTGATTTGACTTCCAGCTGAGCTTTAACGTTATCAACTTCAGATAGCACGTTTGCTTCAACCGCATTCAAGGAGGTTTGAAAGTGTTGAGAGGGAAGCGGTTGAGAGTTGATGGCTTTGAGGATCTCAGCTTGAAGAGAATCAAGGGCGGTTTTAGAGGAGTTTGAAAGTTGAGAAATCATTTCCTTTAGGTCAGAATCTCCAAATGATTGAATTTGAATAATACCTTCAGCTAGATCCTTTCGAAATCCTTCGAAACAGGATTCAGATGAGGATTTGACAATGTTTGCTAAGTCCTTCTCCCCCTTAATGGCATCAAGTCTTTGGGAAAAACTTTTCAAAGAATTTTTATGGTCAGCCATTTGAAGGGTTTGAGAGGCAATCAGATAGGATTGAGTATCAGCAGCTTTGAAGGGAGCGGTTGGAGGCTTCAAGGGTAGCATTGGATGCAGTCAGCTTGATCATATGGCCTTGGTTAATGAGAAGTTGGCTTTGAATGAGGTTAAGGGTGGAAAGAATTTGAGAGTAGTCAGTGGGTGGAGGGGCAATTGAAGATGAGGGAATATGGGTGAAAGCAGGGGGTGGTTCTGAAAAAGTAGGAGGGGCAGTAGGAGGAATTTGAGAGAAAAGGGTTTGGAATATTCGTGAAGCAGGAACAGTGTAGGGTGATGTGGTTGAAGTTGGAATGGCTAAAGATTGAGGTAAGGTAGATGGGGGCATTTGGGATGGGGACGGTTGGGATGGGGGCGGTTGGGATGGTGGCGGTTGGGATAGGGGTAGTTTGTGGAGGAATTGTGGAAGTTGGAGGAGTTGTAGTGAGTGGGTTTGTATGTGTGGAAGGGGATTTTTGTGGTGAAGGGGTAGGAGATTTAGAAGGGGATTTTTGGTTGCGGTTTGGTTTATGAGGGGATGATTGGTTTATGGGTGAATTTGGTGGAGATGGAGTTGGATCCCTAAGTCTAGAAGTGGAATGAGCTGGGCCTACTGATGGCTTGGAGGTCCATTCAGTAAAGGCACGAGGGTTTGAGGTGGCTTGTTTTAAAGGTGTTTGGGGATCAGAATGGGAGGATGAATGGGAATTATATTGAGAAGAGGAGGATTTATCAAAGTAAGAAGAAGTCTCACCAGGAATTTTGACATGGGTTTGAGCAACTTGGTGAAGATAATGTTTTTGCCTTTTGATGGGGGTTGTCTTCTTTGCCATCTTTTTGAATCTCCTCTTCCTGGGATTCTCCCCCTGAGCGGTTTCATCTCTAGGAGGTAGAGAGGGAGAAAGCGGTTGGGTAGGAACTGGTGAAGGGTTTGAGTTTGAATAGGTGAGGGAGGAGGAGTTTGAGCTGAAGATTAGGTTGGAGGTGGAGGCGGTTGGGTTTGAGGAGGAGGTTGCGGTTGAGCTTGAGGATGAACTTGCGGTTGGGGTTGCGGTTGGGGTTTAAGAGTGGATGACTTACCCTTTACAGTTTTCCTCAGCTCTGCCTTTCTCTCCAACTTGTCTAACTTGGCCCTGTAGAAAGCAGCCTTGTCCTCCTTAGTAAGATTGGCAGTTGCAGTTTTGGCTTTCTTGGCCTTCTTGATAAGAGGGGCAATTCCAGCATCCTCTTCTACTTCCTCAACCTCATCAGGTTCATCTTGCAAAGACATTTTCTTCTTCTCCTTAGAACTTGGACCAGCACCAGCGGTTGCAGTATGCGGTTTGATAGATGCGGTCTTAGTCTTCTTAGGCTGCGGTTCAACAACCAGATTCTTCCTTCTTGAAACCTTCTTGATTGCCTTTCCCAGAGCTGTAACCGCGGTCTCAGGAGTCATCTCAACGTAAAACTCCATGGGTTGATGGGTATCATCATCATACAAAAACTTGTATTCAGTATTCCCAAAAGAATACCTGAAATTGTGACAAACCCTAGTTCCAAGGGAATCTTCATCACCCAGAGGCATAGATAAATCTGGAGTTGAAATTCTCAGATCCTCTAGATGTTGGTAGCTGGTAAACAAGGCGGTTAGGAGCCTGCAGAAGGGTCTCCATCTCATATCTTCATTCTTGATCTTTGACTGGTAGGTGTCAATGGAACTAGCTAATTCTCTCATAAGGATCTTGGGCCAGTTGAGCTTGATACCATTATATATAGCACAGCAGTATTTCCACTGGCTGGAGGTGAAGTTATTGTGGTTACCAGTTTTACCACAAACAGACTTCCCTACAATATAGCCCAAGTGGCTCATCAGTTCACCAGTTTTACCAAAAACAGACTTCCCTACAATATAGCCCAAGTGGCTCATCAGTTCACCAAACTCCTTCCTTGGCTTCTTCTTATAATAGCCAGATAATGAGGTGAGCTTGACTGTAGTAAGAGCAGTTGCATCCATCACCTCTTGACTGACCTCCTCAAGGCAACCAAAAACATGGAAGCCAAAGGTGCTTCAAATATCCAGATGATCAATAGAGATTTTAAAACCCTCAACATCAGCAACCAAGCAGTTGATCTTACTTCCATCAGATAATACTCTCTCACCAGATTCATCAGTTGCATAGAACTGGTCCACGAAAGAAGGAATGATATAGGATTGCTTCTTGTTGAAGAGGGGAAGGATTCCAGAAGCACTCAATCTCCTTATCAGTTCTCTGCCAAGGGCATCATTTTGAAGCTCAGCTTCAATGATCTCATACCCTGGTATGAAAAATCTAGGTTCCTACAAAGAGAAATAAAGAGTTTAGATCCATAAAATGATTCACAGTGCACATGCGGTTTGGGCATCCATGCGGTTGGCAATGATGCGGTTGGAAATGTGACGAACTCCAAACCTCAAGTGAATTGTGAATACAACTGAAGGAACATAGAAAATATGCAAGAGATTATACTAGTACGTGGCATTATAATCCAAGGTTATCCCACACATGCAAGCAGTGTTTTGGAGGGGAAGGTTATGGTATCTAGCCTATATACTTAGTAATATCTCAAAAACATTGAACATGCAGTTGCAAAAGATTTACATAAGTAGCTAACAGGCATGCGGTTGAGATTTGAACATGCGGTTCATAATTAGCATGCGGTTAGAATCAAGGATTTGCATGAAGGCGGTTCTAAACATAGAGAGCATGCGGTTGATGTTCAAAACAGTGCATTCCAAAAAAATTTATTGAAAATATTCTAAGTATGGAAAACAGGTTTGAAAATCAAGTGAACCAAAACATGTGAAATTTTGACAAGGCATATGAACAGTCATGTTGAAGACATGATGAACACGAAGAACAACTTAGAACACTAAGAACAGAGATTCAACATAAGTTCACCAAAATCAACAAATAACATGTCAAAATGACCACAATGAGAAAGGGATTAATAATATCATAGCAAAAATTTAACCTTTGCTCAGAATCAACAAAAATAAGCAAGAACACAGAAATGGGTTTTCGAAAAGTTTAAACTAAAAATCCAAAATCAGTACTCAAATTGTTGATGGATCATAAAATAATTTACATATAAAGAATCCATAAGTAAATCCGAACAAAACCCAACTGAAATCATACAAAATGATCAACATATGAGGCAGTTATGAACAAAAATCAACTTAAGGGTTTTGAAGCATTCAAGGTTCATCAATGGCGGATTCTTAAGTAGATTTGCAGAAATGAAGAAAGATGTAGTGAGAAGTTCATACCATATCAGTGAAGGGAGCCTTGGGAGCCATTGAAACTTTAAGATTTAAAGTTGAAGTTTTGAAGATTTAGAGAGAGAAGATGAGTTGGTAGAAAAGGACAGTGCTCAGAGAAGACAGAGTTGGAAGAGTGGGAATTGTAGGGTTTGGTTTTTATTTATAGGAAATTCTCAGAACAAGGACAATTGAAAAGACATTTTGATTATCCCATAAAAGAAACCATTTCTCTGTTGCACCCTTTCATCTTCTTCCCTTTGCCAATGACGGCTGACAAGAGAGCTTTTAATGCTAATGTTCCCTTTGCATTAAATGCATTTAAATTTTGAAATAATGTGGGAAAACATTTGCAAAAATGCCCTTATGTCAAAATGTGGACTGAAATGAAAATAAGAGATCTTACCTGGAGTCCACGTGGCAGTGCGGTTGAAAGAAGTTTCAAACCACATAGCTTCTTTAAAGCTAAGAAAGATTAAAATAGTTTTTGAAAATACCAATTGTTGAATGCGGTCGAAGAGTAAGCGGTAAGAATGCAGCATGCGGTTGGAAGTATGCGGTTGGCTGCAAGGGCGGTTGACCACTTGCGGTTTGAACATATGCGGTTTCAACAATGGTGGGGTTTAAATCCTCAGCAGGAAATACAACCTAAACTCAACACACAAGTTAGCAAATAAAAAGTATGGAATCATTTAAGTTCAAGCATACCCATTTCTCCTCTAAGGAATGAAAACCTCTTGGAGTCAAGAGCCTTGGTGAGGATGTCAGCAATCTGGTTGTCTGTCCCCACATACTCTAAATGGATATTCCTCTTCTCCACATGGTCTTTGAGGAAATGATACTTGATATCAATGTGCTTGGTCTTGGAATGCATGACAGGGTTGTTGGAGACTGAAATTGTTGAAGTGTTGTCACACATGATAGGGCAATTTCCTTCTTCAAGTCCATAGTCCACCAGCTGTTGCTTCATCCAAAGGATTTGACAGCAACAACTACCAGCAGCAATATACTCAAAAGCCTGCGTGGTTGACCTTTGGCCGAAGCTTGCTTCTTCGCCCAAGCAACTAGTCTATTCCCAAGGAAATGACAAGTACCACTAGTGCTTTTCCTGTCAATAGTGCAAGCTGTATAATCTGCATCTGAATAACCTACAAGATCGAAGTTCGAATCTTTGGAATACCAAAGTCCAAGGTTAGTGGTTCGAGATAAATTGCGGATTATAAGCTTGACTGCAATTAGATGTGCTTCTCCAGGATCTCGCAGTAGCGAGCACATACGTACACTAAACATGATATCGGGCCTACTAGCAGTTAAATAAAGTAATGAACCGATCATACCTCGATATAGGGTTTGATCAACCTTCTTACCTTTTAGATCCTTATCTAGCTTATTGCCGGTGGCCATAGGAGTATCATATGCTTTAGCATTTTCTAATCCAAACTTCTTTATAAACTCCTTGGTGTATTTGGCTTGGCTGAGGAAAATACCTTCTTCGCATTGCTTGATTTGAAGCCCGAGGAAGAATGTTAATCTCCCATCATGCTCATCTCAAACTTGCTTTTCATTAGCTTTTCGAAACGCTTACAAAGTAACTCATTAGTAGAACCAAAAATAATATCATCTACATATATTTGAACAAGTAAAGTATGCTCATTGTATTTGGCAATAAAAAGAGTTGTATCGATTTTTCCGCGTTTAAATCCTTTTTCGAGTAAAAATTTAGAAAAAGTCTCATACCATGCTCTTGGAGCTTGCTTAAGTCCATACAAAGCTTTCTGGAGTTTGTAGACATGATTGGGAAATTTGGAGTCTTCAAAACCAGGCGGTTGGGCAACATACACGGTCTCTTGCAGTTCACCGTTGAGGAAAGCACTCTTCACGTCCATTTGATAT